>JAWQUT010000053.1:39386-66954 GCA_033807755.1 Ellobium chinense | reverse complement strand
CAGTGAGACTGAGAGTGCGGGAGATGGTTTTGTTCCAGATGATGACAGTGGAGATGAGTGTATGGAAGAGATCACTGAGAGTTCAGTTTGTATGAGGTGCAAAACTGATGCCAATGCCTTATAGGTCATATGTGTTCTTTGTGACTCCTGGTTTCCTGGTGACTTAAGCATCACGTGACCCTGTTGCACTGATGTGCCCAACCCTGTTGCACTCATGTTCCCGCCTGACGCATTGTGTGGCCGCACTACAGGTCAAACTTGCATAGTAAACACAACCTAAAATGAGCACATGAGCGCTAATAGTAGGTGCTCTGGATGCGCCAGGCGTTTGCACAACTGCTGGTAAATGTATTATAACTATACAATGAAAATTAAGAATACAAGACGCATTAAAGTGCTTAAGGGTTAGCGCATATGTGACTTTACTCTACAAATGAAACCTTGTATTATAAAATGTAAAAAATTTTTGAAAAAAAAAACAAAGCAAAAAATCTGGTAGTACAATATACTAGGTCTAGTTTCGCAATGGTTGGACAGATGTTCACAATTCTTGGACAAGTTTAAAAAAACATGGCAAACCTTGGACAGGTACCTGACAGTTGCCCATAATTTTTTAATAGACTATGACTTTATTGGCTGAACTTTGCTGTCCCACCATAAGTTTTGCTAAAAAATGTGCGTCTATTAGCCACTTTCGGTTTCTATCTAGGTCTTCCCAGACCGGAGATAAACGAGGTCAAACGAAGGATACCAATTTTTTTAGGCTATGTGTGTTCGCAATCGATGACACTACTCTAGACTAAATGAACTGCATCATTATCATAGCGGTGCTGTCCTTCGAAATAGCCGGAAATCCTTCCACGCCGTCAATAACATTCCCTTTAATGAGGCACTGAAGGTTTTAACATGGCCAGTACCTGGGAATGTGCGGTGATACCTCTGCATGACCTCAGTATGGTGGTCGCCATCTTGTAAACATTGATTTGACGGGTTATATCGAATCTTTTTTCTCCGAGTGGTTTACATATCTAGTGATAATTGTGTAACACTAAACTATATATGCCTCATAATTTTACAGCGTGTTTGTAGGAGAACAATATTTCCATTTTCACCAACAGAGGCATCTCTGCACATTTTCAAAAACTGTTATGTCCGAATCCGACCCCTGTATATGAATGATCGTGTAGTGTTTCGCGCGATTACTGCTTGGTAATTATATGTAAATTCGACCCAACCCTCACAATAACATAAAAGTCACCAGGCAATAGTTGCGAAATAAACCTTAACTTACAGTCATGATTTTAATGGTGTAATCTACAGTTCATCAACTATTGTAAGCCCTACTAATCAGCAAAATCTGGGTTGCAATGGAATAATTCCTGATTATAATAAATTGACCTTCTAGGTAACGTACTGTATATCAATATTATGTCACCCACTGAGGGTTCTTCCCCCCCCCCNCCCCCCCCCCCTTTTTTTTAAATTTCCTCAGAAGAAAGGAACAAAATGTAGGATGCATTTCAATAAATGAAACGAAACACGAACTAACCACTTCAGATAGGGAGAATGAATTAATTTGTAGGTTTGCGAGTGTATTACACAACCGGAGCCGTTTAATGGGACTGTGCGCTGTATAAATGCAAACATTTTATAATGCAACATGTCTCGAGCGACAGCTGTGATCAGATATGTTCTATCTAGATCTAGATCTAGACTAGATTCATCACTGGTTCAGTTCTTTATTGCTATTACAAATGATTAGACTTATATGTGGCAAGCTGCAGATAATTGAACAAGTTGAAAAAAACTTTGTGACTGGACGGTATTAGAGTAATTTATTTTTCATATAAAATAGGGTAAGTTAAAAATGACAACCATTGTTCTTTTGCAGAAACACATATTCATTCTTTCAAACAAGCATTGATTAATGGATGTACTCAGTTGTGCTAGAAAAATACATAACTCTAGTCAAGAGAACGAACATGATATGGAATAGAGTCACCTTTGGAACTTTCAGGGGCCAGAAAACAAGTTGAAATAAACTTAACTGTCACAGTGACTTTTTTAAAATATAAACCACAGAAGTCAACACGTACAGCTTTCAAAGCATTTAGTGACAGAAATCCATGTGATCTGATTGTTTTATCCAGAGAAGGGGGGAAGACAGGGGTGGTAGAGGGCTATAGTTTGGCAGTTCTCTGAGAAATTGTTAAATATTCACATTATTTACTGATTTGTTTGCTTCTTGCAGCAACAATGTTTGTGGATGTTTTGCCAAAATGGGAAAGATACACTTACTGGATTGTTGGATTGTCAAGCATTGCATATTCTTTGTATATTCTACATTTAGAGGGAGAGAGTGAGTATGCTAGCATTTTCTTCTTTTTTTTTTTTTGATTTTATACAAAATGAGCTGTTTCCAGTGATTTGCTAGATTTTTTTTGAGAAGATTGTGTTTTTATTTTTGGAGCCGATTGTATGTGTATGAGTGCCATTATATTGTCACCTGGGTAAGGTTCAAAACACAACATATTTCAATAGCTTTAGATTTAGAACAATAACAGTAATTCTATTAACTACTAGGAGTTTCATAATCCATCAGTGCAGTCTAAAAGGTGGCTTCATATTGTATCATTAAAAGGATGAAGTGAATACACTGAAGTGAATGAGTGCATTGTTGAAGTTTAAAGATACATGTAAACAGAGTGCAGTATTAGTGAATATTAAATTTCACCATTTCCTGTCACAGTTTCGTAAGTCAATTTACACCTTTTTGTTCATTCAATTACTTCTTGTTTCATGTGTGTGCAGAGAACAAAGACATCCTGTTTCGTGCAGCATGGCAGCCGGGATGGACATGGATTGGAAGAAGTCAGGTACAATTATGCACTGTCTCTTTTCCTTTGCCAGGATTCACATTCACTTTCTCCTTTCTCATATCAAGATATTATTTCACTACCTCTGCAGTACAGTAATTTGGATATTTTCAAAACATAAATACTACATTTACAGGTTTTGTCTCGCTCTTCACTTATTGAGAGACTGACAGAGTTTTCAGATGCTGATGCCTGTTAACCAAAATCTTGTCGTATTCCAATCTAGGTACCACTGCTGATTGCTAAAAGAATAAAATGAACTATTGTGCCTTGAAATTAAAATTTTTCTGAAATTGTGGCTCATACTAGATGTATATATTCCTTCTCAGGATCTCTCAGATGACGAGTGGTGGATATGGAGAAAGGCTATTTTTACATTAATCCCACTCAACATCATCCATGTCCTTCTCTCCCATGCCTGTTTTTATTTTCGTTGCAAGCCAAAGGTGAGCTAACTTATATTGTAACCGTCTCATTTCATTAACATTATGAGTTTCCCGAGAGAGCTCGGTGTCATACAGGGGTCGCCCAGAGTCATCACAAATGAGGTAATGAAACAAGCTATGTTTTCCTGAACATTTAAAAACTAATGCTTTAATTGGTCTTTGCTAAACTTAGTCTTGCTAAACTGAAACCACTGTAAATTGGTGCATCAGTATTGGTCATCCCCACCTTATGTTCACAGTCAACTCTGCTTAATCACTTTGTGCTTAATTGTAACTCTGCTTAATTGCAGCTACAGTATATTGATGATCCCAGGAGTTGCAATTAAGCATAATTGACTGTATCTATTACACTCTTAATGGCAGGATTTTGTCTTTGTGCTGACAAATTTTTCAGTGTGAGTAAATTCTAAAACATTTGCCACACTTGGGAGTTGGCCACAGAAAAAGAAAAGTGAAAAGCATTTACTCTTCTTTCATGTATAAGGAATCCATATATTTATTCGCCATTTCAGTATGTAAGTTGGAGTTGCAACCATGTCATTAAGGCCATATTTCTTCTCCTCTGGATTCCTTTCAGCTACGTTCGTCTTTGCTGCTGTTGTTTGATATGGGTGCCATTTCATATATGCTGGGTGTGAGGGCTGTGATCCTGTTTCTGAGTGAAGCTCTACTAGTCTATGCAACTTCCTTCATCGGCAGTGTTCTTGTTGTGTGGATTGCCACACTGGGCATGATAGCATCGCTGAATTACAGCTGGGTACTTAACCTACAGGTTTGTCCTTGTGATTCTGTTTAAAGATTGTACATCAACTGCATGCCACAGAATTTCTGTTCACTGACATATCAAAATAGAATCAGAATAATTACAGGAATGTTGTGGCAAAGCACTAACATGGTTTGGACATATAGCTGCATTCATTTAACATGACAGCATTTTACTTGAACTCCCGGTTTACGTGAACAAAAAAGAAACTTCCCATCTAAATGTCCTCTTTATTCATTGTGAAAAACTTCCAGTAATTTGAAGACTTAGTTTCATGGAACCTTTGGCAACACAACAAGTGTTGTGCCACTGAGAAAGGAAAAAGTTTTGGTTCCCTCGGTGATTGGTGGTTAGGCATGTGGATGTTATGTTAATTATGTACTTTGTCATTCAAAGGTGATGACATCTATAGTGGTCTTTGTTTAGGGAATGTAGAGATGATATAAAGAAAGTGCATTAATATACATGAATACCGCAAATATAATTATGTATGTCGAAATACGTTTTTCTTGAACAAACTTTTCAGACCCCAGTTCTTCACTTATTCCTTGAATTTCGGCACCCTTTAACGAAATGAGATGGGCCGGAAAATTTTTTCTTTGCTTAGTTGCATTTGTATTTTATGTGTAAAGATGGTAACTGTGTTTTTATTTGTGGTTTTTTAAAAAATTTTTACCATTACAAACTTTGCTCTCAACTGTTTCCTCAGGCCAAATACCTTGGTGTGGCTGGCGGCAGTGAAGCTGAATCCATGTACTTAGTGGCTGCTGCATTTTTTCATCTGCATCTTATTAGTTTTGCCATAGAAAAAGTCGGATTCAGGAAAGCACAGTATTCTAAAATGAGAGAAGATATACGCCCAGCTCAAGATTCAGACAGTGAAAGGCTTGTAACAGCAGGGATTTATGAAAACTCAAAAAATAAAATTCAAGAACAAAGATATTCTGAATACACAGCTCAGCAAGCGAACCATCACCCACTGTTACTAAATAAAAATGGGCAGTTGGAAAGTTCAACAGTAGATTGTGATCCTAGTCTTTCTGACATGATATTTTATTCATTTTATTTGCCAACATTTTTTGATGGCCCTACATTCCTATATCGTGATTTTCATGTACAAGTGAGAGCTTCTTTCAGCTCATCAGTTTACGCTGTAGATGTGTGGGATATTGCTAAACAGCTAGTCAGATTGACATTATGGGCTTTCTTCATCGAATTTCAACTTCATTTTCTGTATTTCACTGCCCTGAGTTTGCACAAGCCGGTTGTCCAAAGAATGTCAATGTGGGCAGTTGCAGCAATGGGGTATTACCAGGGCCAATTTTTCATGGTTAAGTACTTGTGTATGTATGGCATCAGTATCCAGATATCAAGATTTGATGGAGTGGTTCCCCTTCCTGTTCCTCGTTGCATCAGCTGGGTGTATTCCTACACAGACATGTGGAAATACTTCGATGTTGGCCTCTACAAGTTTATCAAAGAATACATCTTCATTCCCTGTGGTGGATCCAGGGCTGGTTTTATAAGGAAAATTGCAGCTTCAGGTCTTGCATTCTTGTTCATCTATTTCTGGCATGGGGCTCAGTACAAGCTGTTAGTATGGTGTATGGGAAACTACATCATGGGTGTTTTAGAGGCTACTGTACTTCAGCTGGAGTGCTCTTCCATTGGGATCAAACTGGTCAGTATGCATGGTGATAAATGCTTCTATATAAAGATTAACAGTCAGCTCTGCTTAATTACAACATATTGTGATAAAAGGGAGTTGCTGAAGTATGACATTATATTGTGTGGAAAATGTTATGATGAAGGGGAAATTGCTATGATCCAGACCACGAACAAGTAGAGTCGACTGTATTCTACAAATCTGATGAAATGGAAAAATTGATGTACAGTCGAGTCCGCTTAACTCAAATTCGCTGGGACCACCCCATTGAGTTTGATTAATCAGAATTCGACTCATGTGGTGGTGTAATACAAACGCCCTCCTTATTGTGCTGCGGCTAGTGGCACTCACAGTGTCCAGTTTTATTGTCTGTCTCTATCCGCGGAGCCGTCTCGTTTGTTTTTCAAGCCGTCGGCGTTGTTTGGCACCACGCAGGGAGGACGCCAGGAGGTGATTTTGCCTATGTGACTGCGCTGGGCAGTTTGAGTAATCAGAAATAGGCGTTAATTACTTCTCGTTATGCAAAGGCAATTAGTAGACGCAAAGAAGGAAAAAAACTATTATTTCATTTTCTTTCGACTAAAAAGAAATTTGAGGTATCCGATTTCGACATACATGGACTCGATGGATGACGATACTAAAATACCTGTAAGAGCTCAGAAACCTTCCTAAACACTTTGCAGGGAATTGATCTTTTATTGCAATTAAAACAGAATTAAAACACTATCACATTTTTCTCCAAGTCTCATCTTTATGGAATATGATGTTATATATGTCAATTAGACAATATTATGTAAGATCTCAACCTCCCAAATTTGAATTCTAGGACCTAATGTAGTTAGGATAAAATTTTGAGTTAGAAAATAAGGGATTCTGAACAAAAAGGTTAAATGAGAAAGAAAGTTTTTTGAGCTTTCAGTGGAAATCTGAAAGATATGTTATCAGAAATTTTGTGTTATCCAGGATGCTTTCTACAGGGAACAAAGCAGTTGCGGCATTTGAATGGGAGTGTGCTAGGCTGGGAATTGTGTTAAGCAGTGGTGATGTTGATATGTTCTGCTGTTCAAGAACTGCGGTCTTAGGCCTAGCGGCCGCTGTCCAGGCAAAATTGATAGGAAAATTCTACTTAAAAACGTTAACAGTAACCATGAGGGCGTAATATAGCCGTAATCGTGCTGACACGCGGTAAAACACAAACTCACTCACTCACTCACTTAGGATCCTTCTGTATCTGTATTCACAGAGAATTGTCTTCGGGTGACCATGCATTTTGATTTTTAATTTCAAGTACCATGTCAGCAGAAACTCCCTCGGCATTGAAACTTCATATGATCTCTTAATTATATCTATCATAGCACAATCATACTAATATCTTCCTTTACAACAGTAAACAAATTAACCAGGAGTACTTTTAAGCTGCTATGCAGAGAGTTATGGTAACTAAATTTCCTTTACCCTCTGAACTATAATAGAAGGCAGAGAATCTGCAGCTGGCCCTCATAGATGTGAAAGTTTTGTGTCTTGAAAATAGCTGACCATTTGATTGGCACACAACTTACTGTATTCTCTGGACTTGACTCATAATTTGAAGTCTGACAGTGACATACAGACAATCTCTTCTTAAGCTTTTTGGTTTAATCTTTGGAAAGCTATGGTCAAACCACTTTTCACTTTCAAATCACTGTACTAACTGTGACAGTCAAATAATTTCGCATGTCAGCACCAATCATGATAGGCGGCGGTCATAGTTTGGAGCCCAGTACTAGCTAATTGGCTGGCAGACAACATGCGGAATGTCTGTTATTTGTAGAACTGGGTCACAAAGCTGGTGGACAGCTTGACCTCGGACTCATCATGCTTCAAGAGTTAAGAGGCATGCTGGGGCCTTACAAAACAAGTCAGATGGACCACTTCATGCAAAGTTGGTTTCCCAATGATCTTACGATTTATTTATGATTTCTTTTGAAGTATGTTCAGTATATTCTTTAACATGTCCCTTAGTTAAACTGCCACTTAATTAGCTATATAATTCTCTTCCTCTAAATTGGTCATGTGGCTTATTCAATAGTTTGATAGATGTGTTTAATAGATGATGTTGTCCAACATGCTTTTATGTCATGAGTAGGCAGGCCATGCTGTTTGAGTTGAACATTGCCATTTCTGATAAATATGCCAACATAAAAGGTGAAGTACATGCTTTTGCTGATGGCATGCATGTATGAATGGTTAACGACTGCATTGAGCTTACTTTGATAACCATAGTTCTGATGTTTTGTTGGTAAATTTTGTACAAAAGAATTTTGATCCTCCTTGTCATTAACAGAAATCTCAGATCAGTCCAGCCGTTCAGCTCAGACTGAGAGCTCTGTTCATCGCTCCAGCGTACCTTATCTCCTGTTTCCAGATCTTTTACTTCTTCTTTGATACAGAGGTTGCATGGACAATTATTGAAAGGTTGATCATAAAAGGTGAGTTTGATGTACTTTCCCCATGCCTGCATCTTGAATAGATATTATACACATTTTAAGAATTGGAAATTTCGACAGACCCCTGAAGAAAATAAGTAAAGATATATCATTATACATGCAGTAAAACTGCAAGCTAAGAGAACAAAATGGTGTTGGAAGCTTTTACCAGTACAGTGAACAGAAATTGGTAAATTGTGATTTAATTTTTCCGTAATCATTTCAAAATAAAAGGAATAAGTCTTTAATACCAGTTGATACAACATGTAAAGTGTGAAGATGTTGCTTTCTCTTTGTGGACAAGAGAGGGTAAAGGTATTCTCCCTTTGTATACTCTATGTCTTTGCAGCTGCTGCCATTACAATATGAAATTTGAGTCAAACAGGAAAATTTCTTGAGAGCTTTTCAGACGACTACAGATTTCCAAGACAGCACATTTTAATGGCTTCGGACTTAAACAAATTTCCTGAAATTCCACATTTCTACTGTGTCTCATGCCTTTTTTTTTGTTTTTTTTTTGTTTCTCTCTTTTAACAGCACCATGGAGCTCCATCCTAGCTTGGTATCTCCTGGTAACAGTGAACATTCACAATGCACTCTACATAAGCCAGAGATATGCACATGAGAAGTCTCAGAATGATTGAGAAAGGAGTCAGGAATGATCATCACTCTGTTTACAAAGTTGTGGAAAAGCTGGGTATTTGACTGCTTGTCACTAAGTGGTCCCGTGTCATATATCCACCAAAAGCATAAAAGATTGTAATGGCCGTAATTGGATCACATGTCAGGGACAACATTAAATTACCACACCATCTGTATTACTGTGTAAAAGAGGGAAGCATAGAAGAAGGTACAGTGGAACCCACTTAAGTAGGACGGCTCCGTTCCCGATGAATCGTCTCCCTTAAGCGGGCATCCCGCTTAGGCGGACTATCCATTATAAAGTGATTTCTTAGCTAGTTTGTGCGTTTCATTCAAGTTAAGGGATATCATTACTTGTTGCTAGTGAAGCGTGACAATGGAGTCAGATTTAAATTGTATCTGTACTGTTTAAACTATACTTATTGCAGCCTAACTGCATTTTCGGTAGACTTGCAGAGCATATTATTAGTCATTCTTCGTGGGGAACGGAATTTTTGGTTGGTTTCAAAGAAGCACCTAAGCCTTCTCACCACTCTCCTTTGAAAATTAAAAAACAATTTCTTTTAAAGACCGATACATGTCTACATCAGAGGGAGAGAAATAATACATGTTAAAATAAAACTGGAGAGACTATGAAAGGTCTACCATCTCTGAAGTCAAGATGTTCGCCGCCCCCCATTCAAGTGATCAAAAATAATTTAGGATCAAATTTACATGATCGTAAACACCGGCAAAGATAAGCGTCACACTTCTCGCTCCACATCTGGCCAGAGCGTGACGCGAGTGGGGTCTGTCAAAAAGCTTTTAAGCAACACGAATGATGGTCATGCGACTCATGCCTATGTGAACGACACCCTGGCTGAGTGTTGTGCAAAAGCGCAGGTAAGGCTCATAAGTGTCAATCACTGCCTAAGCTGAAGAAAGGATAAAGTGTGGCTGACAGGGGGCAGGGCTTACTTCATCTTGATCCGTTGATGCTTGCGCGGGTTAAATGACCAGCAGCTAGGATGTCCGCTCTGATTCGTCCATGCGTGCACCGAAGGGTCAACTGCCTGACAGAAGGCTATGGGGAGGTGGTGTCAATCACTTCTCACGTAACGTAAGGGGGGTAATCAGGGCCGTCGGTACAAGCTTCTTTGTAGCTCTCAGGTTTTCAGCTGATTGGCACAGGTAAACAAGCACTGAGACATAGTACAATGGTGACAATTTGCAGCATTCCTGTCAAAAACAGCGTGTATATTACGGAGATCTGGCTCCAAGTCCTTTCGCTTAAGCGGGTTGCTGTCCCGCTCACATGTATAGATTTAAATAGCAAAAATTCCGTTCCCCAGGCATTCGTCTCACTTAAGCGGGCATCCCGCTCATGCCTGTCTCACTTAAGCGGGTTCCACTGTATTGATAAAATCACCGTGTGAAAAGTATGGATCCTTTTCTTACCCACATATACCTAACAAGGAGTTTTAGCACTTTCACTAAATAAATTGGGTAACTTGGGTACCCCTGAATGCTAACAGCTAACAAGTTCTTCTTGTATAATTGGTATCAGTCTGAGTTATGCAAGATGGAAAATCAATTTTGGCAGTAGTGGTATTAATATCAAATGTCTTGGAAAGGTTTTGGATCTAAATCCTTTTCTTGCAGGTGGAGTGATCTGAGATTTAATACCAATATTACAGAAGATTTGGTATTGAGATTTAAATTCATTTCCATGATTTTCTGGTCTCCTTTCAATTCCCCTTGTAACGCATTGCTGTGTAAATTTCATCACATATGATCATCTTTCCTTCTAACCCACTCTTATATGTCAAATCTTTATATACTCACATCTTTGATCACCAATTGGCTTAGGATATGTAGGGGGAGCAAATCATGGGCAATGACCTATGCTCAAAAGAAAGATGGTATTCACAGACTACGATTACCCAGATAGGATAACACCATTTTGACTGTTTGGCTGCAGTGTATTTAATATAATGTCCGCTAGAGTAGTTGCCCTATTCAGAGACTGGAACACCTTCTTGTGTGTTGCCATCATGTCATATATCCTCTTTCAACATGACATTCCGCCAATAAATGAGCAGAACTTAGGATGACTGTAAGTAGTTTTTGAAACAGGATGGTGTTCATGGATGGGCTGTGGGCTCGGAATTGTAAGGACTTAGCAAGGCTAGTGAGAGAATTAAGTTTCTTCATACTAAAAGAATGGTTGCATGCTAGCTTGTTTTTCACCAAGTGTCATTGGTGCAGAAAGCTACATTGAACATCAGTATGGATGATGCTTTATTCAAGATAACGTTTTTATCTTTCATTTTCATCTTTACCATCACTTCAAAGGTTTTAGAAATGGCAACTACGGTGTGAATTACCAATACAATACATTTTGATAGACCTCACTTTATCTCTGCATTCTACCCAGGGGACAAGAATGGTTAATAATGTCCTGTTTTGAAGTGTAGATTGATAATATTCTCTGCTAAGTCAGTTCAGTGTGTATTTAGTTGATGTAAGCTGGTAAAGGATTTTTTTACATATTATTATGGAGGTGGTGACTGTGAACAGATGTTCATGACTGCATTGTAAATACATTAGCCAATACATTATGCATTGGTCTCCTGTAGACTTGGAAGCTTTGATGCAGTGTAATAATGTGCTGGCATATGGCTGTGTCATAAGCACTATATTGTGAGCTTTGTTGTTTGCCTGTTATGATATGTGTCAGCTGCTTGCAAAAGGGTGCATATTGTCTTTCAAATGGGATTCTTTCTGTATGTAATATCGGCATTTCTATTCTATAATGTCTGTGTACCCTGAGTGACATTCGCTTATTCCAAGACATCTGCGTAACACATTTTGGCAGCCTCTGTCCTCTACAAGCAAAGCTATTGTAACTGCACAGTTACACTGGACTGCCTAATGGAGCACTGTTACATTGTTTTACTTTTGTAGAAGCCTTTGGAAATGTTGGATATATCAATATTAAATGTCAAAAAGTCTTACTGTCCGTCAATATGCATCTCTGCTTCTGTTAAGATTTAGAATGAGTTTATGTGGGCCAAAACAGTTAGGAGTCTTAAAATGCAGAACAGCATATATGTCAGTTGTTTGCCTTTGGAGGGCAGACCTGTGGAGTTCTGCATTCTATGTGGTCTATTGCCATCACATAGTAATTGACCAGATTATTCAGCGAGCATTTGATATTTTTGTATTGCTTGTTTCTGTTCAGCCTCAGCTTTTCACAGCATACAATATTAACACCATCACTCTATTTGGCTTGTGGTGTTTGTCCATTTGGTATAAGCCTGTGATTCTCCTGGGACGAGCCTGAGGTTACAAGAAAATATTGTTCTGGGTCTCTTCCAATAGTGCTTTCTCAGCCCTAACTGAACCCCGTACTCTTACTCAGGTGCACATTAAAAGAGTCCTAGGAATGTACCAAATGGACATATGACAATTATAAATGGAGGTGATGATATTGATATATATATATAGGCCATTTGGGACTCATAGTAAAAGTGCCATGTTGGATTATTGCCATGCAACTTTGATTTTGTCTTTATGTGAATTTGGATCACAGATTTTTTTGTGCATACACTGTATTGCTTTTTTCTTAGATGGTTTTTGTTAAGACTCTACTCTAGACCTATTGCTGAAATTTTTGCATTCCAAGATTTGTGCCATTTAGTTTTGATAAACACAACAGCATGCTTTATCAGAGATCATTTTGTTAACAGTTGTGCATATTTTACAATCCCTAGGAGTTACCGAATGTGACGTGGAGAATTTGTTTTGCTTGAAAAATGGGAAAATGTATTCTTTTGCAAAGAATCCTAGGTAAAACAACATTTTTGGCATTTGGTAAGGCTGTGGAGCAGAATTGGATATTCATGTACAAATCTTTGCTATGTTGTACATTGTACATGTCAGTATAAACATTTACACATGTTTTAACCAGCTTTTCTTGTTTTTTTCATGTGAGCCAAGTTAGATGGATGTAAAATATGTAGATGTGATACAGGGGTGCCAATGCCTGACCAAAAAAAAAACTGAAAATTACTCAAGCGCTGCGTATCGACATTTTCGATAGAAGCCAACCCAACCACTGTGCATTTAATTCTAAATCATTTTCCACAATTATAATGCATTAAAGTAAACATTAAAACCAAACAAAGTTTAAAGAAAAGTCAATTTTAGAATTGTGTCCACATAACCTAGGGCCTAAATTTCTTCTGCACAGATAAAGTATATAAATTAATATACCCTACAGTAGCCTACCTACAGCAAGGAATAATAGCCATAATCAGGGGTGGGAGGGAACTACGAACTGAGGTTAACTGTCACTTAAGACAAAAATCTAATCTTTCATTTCATAGCGACACTTCACAATACATCACTGTATAATTTAAACAAGATGCGCATTATTTTACCATCTCTTTACTCATAACTTACATGTCATTTGTCATCTCTTATTTGGTTCTGATAAAATCTGCACAAATGAGTAGTGCTTTGACTTGCTGAGTTCAGACTGAGCTAGATTCAATGGTTCACGCCAAATTTACAAAAAAAGCTGCTGAAAGCTTGGCTGCATTCTCTTTCTCGTTAATGTCCTTGAAACTCGCTGGAATCCTACTGTTAGTAGTGTTACGATGTGACCATTCCTTGAACCGTGAAGCTTGGGCGCCTTCTTTCCCGGTGTGCCGTAGTTTATTGTGTGTGTGCACCACACGTATCCATCTTCTTTTAGCTTACAGATGTAATCAGATTTATAATAATAAATATAATCTATAGAAAACATTGGATGCTGAGTTGGACTGTTCATTTTACATCATTGTCCTTTCTTGAATGATGACTGAGCGCACTGTTGACACTTTCCGCGAATTCGAGTGCTAAATATAGCACTGGTATTCCTCTGACCTCGTTAGAGGCGTGTGTGCGCGCATTCAGGAAGTTTGTAAAATATCTAATTTCCGTTTTCCGTGTGTTTCGTCCTTCGTGTATTTCATTTTCATGAATGTTATCTGGATAACGCTGGATTTTTTTACTCTGTCGCTCAACACGTAGAAATATCCGGATTTTCTTTCCCGATGCTAATAACGTCGGAAAATCCGGAAATCTGGATTTATCCGGAAAATTGGCATCCCTGTGTGATAGATAAAGACCGTATAGAGAGTATGAATTTGTAACACTATAATAAGACTGTAGAAAAAAAACATGAATGCAAAACCTTTCAAAAGTTGGATAAAAGCCTGTTCATAAAAAAATGCCATATTTTGCAACTAATGAATTCTAAAAATGTGGCAAAATGAACATTCTTTTATTAGCCTGTGCAAGGAAGAATATAACAGAATCGGACAAAGTACATCTAACATATTCATAGTGTCAGTGCACATCCATGGATGAGCCTCCATCTGTTCTTGAGTCTGCATCAATGTCCACCATGTCCTTCTTGGCCGTTCTTTTCTCCAGCAGTCTCCTCACAGCCTCATAGTTCCTTTTACTCTGTAAATTTATTCAGAAAAAAAAGCAGAGATAAAAATATGCATATGTGTGACATGGCAGCTCATCTTTTGTGCCCACTCCAGATGGCTTCTAACTGAACCAGAAAGAAATTATCTGCCTTGGCATAAAAGATGGATAACCTTGTCTTTTGCCCTACCCTTGGTTTTTGAAGAACTATTACACACTTTACACATCTCCTGTTCACACTTCGCCACCCCTCCTACCCAAGTGTAGACCACTTAAGTTTACTGTCACCAGGCCTACAAATCATAAACAACAATTCATGAATGCAATATGAACACAGAGACATGATTATTCATGTCAATACTGACTTGAATTATTGACAGGCATGATCTGAACTGTACAACTTCCAGGTAACTGATAATAAATGCCTACCTCTGCATCCACGGAGGCACTGACACTTTCAAAGGCTACTTCAAAGTGACTGCTGTTCACTTCCGGCACCTCACATGGCTGAGAGGCCTCAGTGGATTCAATGATCTGCTCCAGACACGCCTCTCTTGCTACTTGCACCAGGTTACCCAGGTCTGCTCCTCTGTGCATGAACGAAAGTTAAAGTGTGGACTTTATAGTCACAAATCAAGTCAAGAAGATCTAATCTATTGATATACATCTCTACTACTGTCTCACAAATAAAGATGGGAGAGACACAAGCTTAAACTAATGTACGGGTTAGTCCTAGTCAAGTGGCGCTAAGTTGTACATGAAAACCACTTGATATTCGCATGAAACTGTGTGTCTTATTTTATCTAATGTAAAAACACCTCTTCAGCATGATTTGTGATGACATGGAACATTTCTCCTCATAGTATTAAATAAATGACAGCAAAATTCGATGTTTTCGCTCAGCCATTGAAGACAGCCTGTGTTAGCGGTGACACATTTTTAAGAACGCTGTAAAGAAGATCTAGCCCTAAAGATTCATGTAAATCACACTTCCACAAAATCATTAAATCATGAGAAAACCGAGGAATGAACAAACTTCCATGGTACAGGCAAACATATATGCCTGACAAACAAGAGTCTAACAAATAACTGACAATATGATCCAATATATTAATTTATACAGTTGAATTGGAATGGTGTGAAACCCAATGACTAAACAAATGGTTTGATATGGATTATCAAGATGGCCGATAAGTTGCAATATCCTCTACCCTCTATAATGTGTATCAACAATTCACTAACTGTCATTGCTTTAAATTATCACAACAACACTCGCATATCAACTTGAAAGAAAACATGGTCTAGTGCCCTGGATGAGATCAGCAGGGCATCTCTATGCAAAGCCAAGCTGTTGTTTTCGCACTAGAGAATTCCCAGATACATGTTATTGAAGGAGCTCTTGAATATCAATAGCAACATGGCCTTTAACCACACCAAGTGATGCCTAATGGGCTTTTCTAACTTGAAAGAGAGAAAATGTAAACTTACGAGAAACCATCACATCGTCTGTCTCTTCCAATTCTCTCCAGGTCTACATCACTTGTCAGTTTGGGCCTGGTCCCATTCTGAGAACATAGGAATATCCATGCACAACAACGTACAATAATTTTCATTGGGACTCTCATGTATTTAGATATCTTTCTCTAACTTCAGCCTGTAGTAACTGAAGTAATGAAAGAATGTCATGAAACATTAGACTTCACTGTTCAGAAAAGTCACTTTAATATAAATTGCAAATTTTATTTATGGACTCTTTACACTTCACAAGGAAATTGGGACGGGTCTTACAGAATTGGAGACTATGAGATTCCAACTGCAGTTTCATTTTACAAATTTTATTTCTGCCATTACATTTATCAGAACAAAAATGGACCCAAACCTGCATGAAAACTTGGCAGTGATATGACGTAAATGTGTAACAAAAGCTACTGTGCCAGAGGTTCCTAAACATATCTACCTTTGTGAGTGCTTTCAAGATCTCCACTCTGCCATCTGGGTTTGGAAGTCCAACATAGATAATCTTGTCCATGCGGCCGGGTCGCAAGAAAGCTTTGTCAAGGCGGTCTGAAATAAATTACCAATATCAATGTTTTAATTATATATCATGGATAAACATTGTTAACAAATAATGACAGTGAATGATTACAAAAAAAATACATTAAAAATTTAAAGGATTACTAAAAGAAATGCATAATGAAAATCGGCAATAAGTAAATTAAAATGGCTCCATATCAGTTGTCATGTTACTTTGCTTGTTCCAATTTCTGACAATCCATGATGGTTTAGAAATGTGCTTCCAGAAGCATAACACGCTTGTTTAGTACTAACATGAACTTTTGCAAGACAACCCACCTAGTCTGTTTGTTGCTGCTATCACGTAGACTTCAGTCCTCTGCTCTAAGCCTGACATCTCCAGTAACAACTGGTTTGTAACTCGACTGGTAGAGTTTTCCTGTGGGTATGAATTGAGTATTGTATTCACATCAGCTCCTCTTAGCAACTCTTTGTTGTAATTAAAATTTATGTTAACTCTTCTACAAAAAAAAAAATCATCACCGACCTTGACAGTATGATGTAAGAGAACTTTCCAGCTGCATGAGTAATGAAAAGCATCAACATAATTCTTAGCATTCATTCAGGGGGCAGAAAAATACCACTAAACCACAGTAAAGCCTGGATTACATTTTTAGACACCTTTCAGACCAAGTAAGTTAAACCATTTTATCTACTATGCATATTTTGACCATAAGCTTGAACAAGACAAGGTCAATGATGGGACTAGAATTTGCGACTGAGCTAACCAACCAGAGGGCCGGCTTGACACTCTTACCCACATCATGGCATATATATATATATAAAAAAACAACAACCCAAACTATTTCTTCTGAATTCATAAAAACTAAGTATAACGTATATTCCTAAACTGTTATGTGACACCTGAGCTAGTTGGTGACTTGGAAGTGAAAAGAAAGTTAACTCACCAATGCAGAGTGGTAGATGAAAAGTGTTATTCAGCACTATCACAGTTCTATTGTAATACATTTCACAAGCCTTTTACTTCCAAACATAAGATTTCCTGGAGACAGAGTATTTGACCACGAGGGAACTAACAAAACAAAAGGAATGTGATTATCATCAATTTCTTCTATCATTTTTCTGATACTCACATCACTTCCCGAAGATCTCCTTGGACATATTGAGTCAATCTCATCAAAGAAGATCACACATGGCGCCAAGCTGCCAGCTCTCTTGAACAGTTCTCGCACATTTCTCTCACTCTCTCCTACATACTGATGAAGAAAATAAAACAAGTGCGCAAGTGTTAAGTTCAGTTTTGTATCTAAAAGCTAACAGGATCAAAAGAAATATTTTACCATTGATGACATTCATCTAGCACACAAAAATTCAAAGCACTGTATGTACAGCTTGACAGCAATAGCTGCCAAGAAATAAGACACAAACCAAACTTGACTTACAAAAGTTTGGTGCAACTAAATCAAACTGCTGACACAGAATATGCCATCATATTTTTTAGCAACATTGAGCTTATTATTTCTTAGATTATGCAGTGAATGTGTGAACTCTATCCTAAGACAACAGCTATAATCTTCAGCTGTAAGCAAATACCTTATTCAGAAGCTCTGCTCCTTTGATGTACAGGAAATTAATGCCAGCCTCATTTGCAACAGCCTGTGGAAGAAGATGATATGTGTTTCACACATGTACTTCCAAGAGCAGTATGTCAAGATTAAGATGTATTGGTGCGGTATGTAGCGCAGTACTTTCTAAATTATTATCATCACAGTTTCTTACTGTTGATAATCATGTTGATACACTATATGAAAAACATTCAGCATGTTTTCAGGACAGAAGGAAATGTACTAAATTGTGATGTTTTTCTAAATGATATCCCTTCTTATGATTTCCACAACTGAGCTGGTTTTGAAAAGGCAAAAAGTAAGATTATCAATAACTGCAAACTATCAAGTCATATTAATTTTAGCAGCTACACAGGACTCTTTTATTATTTAATGTTATGGTTTGACAAGTCACTGAAAGAGATAATACTTCTTTTGACATTACAAACTTTATAACTCCAACAAGAAGCTGAGGTAGATGATAACTAGACTATTCATAATATCAAGATAACAAGACAGTCTTTCTTTTTTTCAAAGGCAGCCACTTTCTCATGTGACAGCTTACTGTTACTGTTTACTCACTCTTGCCACTGATGTTTTGCCACAGCCTGGTGGTCCCACTAACAATACTCCAGCAGCTGATGTCATGCCAAGGGCTTGATATAGTTCAGGTCTCTTGGTCCGCTCCTAGTCAGTGAATGAATTTCAAAAGGAGATTTTGAGTTTTACTGTGTGCATAAGAGGGTGAATATAGTGGTACAAAAATAGAGTGAAATTTCCTCATGAGCCATTTGAAGACTTTTAAAGGTTAAACATAACAACAATGCTAATTTCACTGAAGATATCTGAACTGTTGTGCACAAATGTTGTTTCTATATTACATAAAAAATTACAAATGCTTTATGAGACCCACACAATGTCTTTTACACAAGATCAAGAACAGTCTTAAACTTAAACAGACACTCATATGACAATAAGAAAGTAGTGAGCTAACATCATTCAAAACTGCATGTTTAACAAAAACTTCATTAACAACAAGTTCTCCATTCCTTACCATGATACAGAGATTGAGCTTTTTCCGAATGTTGTCCAGCCCTCCAATGTCATCCCATGTAGTGTTGGGCACCAAGAGAACATCCTCCTGTTTTGCTGTAGGTTTCACCTCCGTCATGGCTTTCTGAAAATTGAAGTGAATCACTTTCTTTGTATCCACTAGTCACGTTGTACAGTCTTAAATGGACTGACAACACTTGTAAACTAGGGTGACAATTTAAACAAATCACAGTCATTGAAGATGTGCCTCCTTCACTACTCAATATTCTATCCCACAGGCAATACTACTATCATATCAGATCCATGTGTTACCGGAAAAAGAGCTAAACCTTTTACAGACTGTGCTCCTATCAGAAAATGGAAACAAACAGCATTTGTTCAAAGAGTTATCAAAACTAATTAACTTTTCCTGACTGCACCTCATCGGAAAATAACCTCAAACAGCATTAACCGCACTGTTTTGCAAACATGACACAACACTCCAATGACTTACCTACATTTAATTGAGATATAATTTACAGGACAGCTGCAACATATGAGGGATACAGAAAATGCGAGTGCTTGCTCACCTGGAAATCTGCCTTTGTCAGTTTTACTTTAAAATTTTCGATATCCTCTGGGGTAAAAAGTAATTTTTCCTTTCGAGGAGCTGTAAGACAAAAAAAGAAAACACAGTAAAGAAGTCAGTATCAGTTTTTGCCTAGTGCACTGTCTTGCTGAGCATAGACCCAACTTGAAGAAATCTGAACTATTTCAAGTGATACACTTCCCATTTAGCAGATCCTAAAATTTCCCAACAGAAGCATTAATGCCTTCACTGGAGAAACTAACATAAAAAGACCTTATAAAAGGATCATTACTCCAAAGATTTATTGATCAACAAAACAAAACCTACATTTCAAAAAAATTTGAAAGAACAACACAGTTCATTAATCCTGGGTTTTCTCTTAAATTCAAAACCAACCCAGATTTATTTAGACCATTAGTGTACTTGTTAAAGTCATCTTTAGAATGGCAAGTTTCCTTAAACTTAGCTCACCAACACCAGGTTTGCCATCTGTGTTCTCTGTGTTGTGTACCATCCTCCTCCCCTCTGTCTTGTAATCTGAAATTATCCTGTGCAAGGCACATGCGTTGGTGATGGAAATAAGGGTCTTTAGGTCACAGCCCACATAGCCTGGTGTCAGGTCAGCTATCTCAGAGAGGGACACATTGTCAGCCAACTGGACCTCCTGGCACAAGGCTTCCAAGATGCTGAAAGATAAAGTACAAACCGTAAAATGAGGACTAACACAGATTTAAAAGAGAGCAGATACCAACAGATAGGTAGGGATTAGATTAAAATAACTGAAAGACCAGTGTAGAGAGATGGAGCAAAACAGATGGAATGAGTGAGGATGTGATAACACTCCAAACAACAGTCTATGCATCAGCAAGCACCTCCTTGCCCTTTGATTGCAATGAAGTAAACAACTCTACATATATACAATCACAATGCCACCACTGTGGCAATGGTACCATCACACAGTCAATGGGTTCAAGTCCCCAGTATTTTTTTTTTGTTTGTCATTTTTAACTCTTGTTTTAATTTGTTTGTTGAGTACATTTTCTCCTACCCAACAAAATGTGAGCATCTGTTTGTGTCTATTCACTCCCTACAAAATGCCAAGCCAATGGACAGGCACGGAATAGCTCATAATTATAGAATTCCTTTAAACAACACATTTAATAGGTAACATTGCTATGGTAAAAGAGACACAAAAAATGAAATTTAATATCTGCAAAAACAAATCACAAGAGTCTGATAAAAGAATTTCTCTGGTCCCGCCAAAAATGCCGCTCTTGCAAATAATCTCTCTACCTTTTCCTGGCATCCCTGTTAGGAAATCTCATGGCATATTCTATGTCAAACCTTCCAGTTCTTCTGAATGCCTCATCTAGTGAGTTTGGTCGGTTTGTTGCACATATCATCAACACTGGCAGGTTTTTGGACCTCAGATCTATGAAAAAGGAGAAAGAAAGCATCAAAAGAATTATGTTTTGATAGTTACTTTCAGAATTTGTTTTTGAACATCATAGCAATACTCCACTTTCATAAACATCACCCTGTTATTGTTAACAGATTTAAATTGCCCCAACTGTTAAGAAGAAAATAGAAGTTTGAAGCAATGAGAACAAAACTTTTGGAAGACTTTATGAAAAGGACCTGGCAGTGACATACAGGGAACAGCAATCTGCCAATGACCAATAAATTCCACCATCACTGCAGACCCTTTTGTTGAAAATGACAGTAAAAAGTGAACAAGAACTTCATACACAGCAAATATATATTATATCAAGTTGCCCCGGCACCATTTCATCACAAAGTACTTACCATCCATACTGTTGGCTAGTTGCGTCACCACTCTGCTCTCCATGCCCTTAGTTGCAGTTTCTCTCTTTGTAGCAATGGCATCGACATCATCGATTAAAAGAATGCAAGGGGCAAGTTCCTGATGAAGAGAATTAGGAGAAGATGATAATATTTTATCTAGTACAGTATAACATTGACATAATCGTTATCTTTTACACTGAGCATGTTAGCATATTATCAGTGGAGAATGCTAACCAGACTTTTGAACAAGATAAGGAAAATCATGGGCAAAAAAATCAAATGCAAAATCAGATAGACATTATCAAAAGTTTACTGTAGTAAGAAACTTCAATCTATTACATTATGTATCAGTCTGTAAAAGCCATACCCCAACCAATGCTAACCAAGCCAGCCAAACAAAATAAGCCTATTGCTGTGATGTTTGTATACATACACAATATGAATCATCACTTCTGCATAAAGATCTTCATTTAAAACCTACTTTTAGCAAGATCCAGTGTCTCAAAATATATCAAGGGCATTCAGTAACTTTTTTCTAGATGCTCTATCCTCCCAAACACTGGCAAGCTTTAAAAAAAATATTGACTTTGTTGCCCCAACATCCATTTTCCAGACTTTCCTGTTAGAACTTACAGCTGCTTGCTCAAATAAATCACGAATGTTAGCCTCTGAATCTCCTGAGATCCCACCAACCAGCTCAGTTGCTGTCATACCCAGCATTGGCAGTCCATATTCCTGTCACAGAAATAAAACAGTTCAACAATATGCAGAACACCTCCCATCTCCATAATTTAGGTCCTGGAAATTATCTTTAGTCTCCTATAAACAGCAACTGTGTGCCTTTATCACACTTTTTTTTATTACTGCACCAAGGTACTCCCTGCTAAATTACACATTTTAAACTGATAGAGAACTACAGACAATTGTTCCTCATTTGAAAGTCTAATGTTAAATTATCCCTCACTATTTTCAGTTCATAAATTTTATAGATATGTTTTGACCAGGTCTGACATCTCAGGTAACAGAGGTTCGCAGAAGTAGAATTTGGTGATTTCCCCAAAACTTAACCTTTTCACATCTACCAAGAACAGAGGTAATAATGTACCACGATAAGTATACCCAGATCAAATGATTTAGTACTATTTCTAATCAACAAATTCACAAAAATAAACAACCACTACAGATCATCTACCTCCTCTGCTCTACTAATGTTCAGTTTCAATATGTCCAAAACAAAACAAGAGACAAGAACAATATCAATCTTACCCCAGCTACTGCATTGGCCAACAAGGTTTTCCCGCATCCTGTAGGTCCATGAAATAGGAAACTTTTTGGCAAATCTCCCTTGATTTTTGGTAACAGCTCTGGGTACTCCAGGAATTGACATCTTTCAGCCAGATGCTGAAATCAGTTACACAATGTTTACAGTTACACAAGTCTGCACATCAGTTCATCTCCTTCTTTGCTAAGCTTACAGGACTCACCATAGATGTTTATTCCATATTGCTTTACGGATACATTAACAGAGCTGCCAGCCTCAGGAGCAAGATTTTCATTTTCTAAGGATCAAAATTCCAATTCTCACTCAGTTACTCGATAATACTGACTGATTTTCTCTGGAAATGAATATCCCCACAACCTCTCACTTGATCAAACTTTCTATACCGCGAAAAAAGAGACTGAATCTTGAGGAAACAGAAGTAAAATGGGCTATCAAATGGTTCAACTGCCATTTAGTATGAATCAGGATCCAAACTTTGTAGCCCATTTTCTTAAAACAAGCTCTATGCTTACCTGAAGAATGCTTTCATTTCCTCCCACATTTGCAAAGGTCATACTTGGATAAACAGCTTGTCCTGTAGGCAAATAAGAACTAGTCATGAGACTGATTGTAATCCTGCTTACTGCCGACTCCCATTATATCCAAAAAGAGGGAAATCAAAACAAAGTTTGAAACCAATCACTTATAGAGTATCAGGAAAGGTTGAAAGAGTGAGCTACAGAATACAGTCTGAGTAACTTCGGTTACTCTTGTGAACATAGTCAACTATGTGCTCTGACTAAGCCTAAGTAAACATCCAACTGAAATGTAAGAAGTTTGTAATTTTTGCTATTGCCTCCTCCATATTTTACACATATGTCCTATCTTGCTGCTAACAGATGCAAGTAGGAAGGTTTTAAAAGAAGACAGTTTACTTTGTTTCTTCTTTTTCCGAAGTATATCTGGTGATCTGTGTCCATCTGGTGATTCCCTGCGTCTCTTTTTTAACCTTTCTTTCTTCCCTGTATTTGCATTCTCCTGTGAATTTAAAAGAACAAACTAATGCAATAATCCAGAATACTGACTGTGCCCTTGAATTTGAATGAATGTGAGATACTTCTACAACAAGAATACAATCATCTGTGCCTGAGTGTGACCATGAGACCATGACTCAAAAATATTAAAGCAAAGTTAAAAATGCACTGGTATAAAGCATGACAATACACTTCATGCATATCAGTGTTTTTTCCACACCATGAAATTGTGCCATTTGCCCCTTAAATTTCAAAATATAAAAATACACAGAGTGCATACAGATCTCCCCTTCTTTCTTTATCACTCTCTCCAAAGTTTGCATTACTTGTGGAAACAAAAACTCCCTCTAAAAGTTTTTAATCTCCCTCCAAATTTATGATAAGGAGGGAAAGTCTTCCCCAACTCACCAACCACGAACAATGATCAGTTATTTAACTGAGGCATAATACAAAGATGTTTTTCGCATCTTCTGTGCTTCTGGAGCATACAGCAGAATACAATCATGTATACCAGAAATATTAGTATTTTGTTAAGTTTTACTTGATGAAATTTTCTTCCACTAAAGCAGGGAACTCTTTTTGACAACTTGCCCACTGATTGCATGAAAATTACCTGACCACAAAATCAGGCCTTCTATCCCCAAATTAAGTCTGCCAGCAGCTTCACATCATGCTACCCACCTCCTTGCTCACAGGTTTGATACTGTCTGGTGTGAGGCCTCTCTCTGCTTCCTCTTTGCTGTCTACGAATGCTGAGTCTCCACTGATCTTCCCTCTGTCAATGAACCATTTGCATGGGGTGCTGTCCTTTGATGCATCAGAGTCGGCACTTGTTCCATTCATGTGCATCTTTTTTTGTGAACTATTTGGAGTGCCTCGCCAAGGGCTTGATTTCCCATCTCCAGCATCAGAGACAGCTGCAGTGTTCTGTAGGTACATGCTGCTTATCAGGCTGTTCATAATGTTCTTATCCTGAAAATTATGCAGTGATGCAGAATAGAAGAGTAAGTCGGACCTCTAGCATGTGTTCTTCTCTTTCTATCATTTGCAACAGCACCAGTCATTTGATACCAGATTTCATCCTTGTCTCTTAAATACCATTACGCATGTAAACACATAGGCTTTTCTGTCTAAACATAAGGTTACCTCAGTTTAAATCAGAGTGTTTTGCTAGTTCCTCATAACTCTGTGCCAAGACAGAAAAGCTAGCTAGAAAAGTCCATGCAGTTACATGTATATAAGCATATAAGAAGCATGGGTGAAATCTGTGTCAAATAGATGCTAATTAAAAATTATTGTTGTCCTGAGATCATCCCCTTAAAGAAAGAAAAATGAATCATTCTACATTTTGGTCTGCAAGCTTTCCTAGAACTTGCATTACACTTACAGGGATAAGTTGCATACAATGTTATCTACCTTACAATCTTGGGAAAGAGTCAGACCTCCTCTTGAGAGGCTGTCAACTTCCTGACCCATGACCAAACATGACAAAACAAGACAAACACTAAGATGAGAAAACTAGCCAACTGGAAAATGCAAAGGTGATTTATTTGTAACTATGCTGTATGCAGGGTTCCCACAAAACTGGGAAGTGGAATTCAGAGCCTTTCCCAGGTATTTTCAGGTGTCTTTATCACTGTCTCAAATCATTACTAAGAAATAGTAACATGAACACATAAAACATATTTTGAACAAAATAAAGCATTCTGAAAGAATAAAAATTTAATAAATATTTAATATCACATAAAATAAAAAAACAAATCATGCCATTCTGTGTTATTCCCATGTACAAAATGTTGCTTTGAAATATACACTGTCCATGACTAATGTTCACACTGTTGCCTTGAAATCTGAAGGATACTTCACTTGACTTAAACTGCACACACAGGTAAACACCTGAAATAAGTACACTATAAATCCACAGCCTCAAAGTCTCTGTCCATGCATCTCAATGTATGAATCCAATATAGAGAATAATAATTTATTCCTGTAGTGCCAAAATCCTCATATAGACAATGCTCTTGGGAGCTTTACACTACAGAAAAAAAAAAAACAACACCTAACAAAGAGTTCACTCCTATGCATACTCACAAACACAAACAAGCACAAACACACTGCACACAAAGACATGAACACATACACATACACACATGCCCACAAGGAGCAGGGGTCTACTGGTCAAGTGGTGTCGGGATTCCAAGTTCGATATTTGGAAAAGGCAGGACTTGCCACTGCCTAAGTTCTTTTTTGTCCACTTCGGATTTTTACGGTTACTTTTGAGTTCACACTTCTTTTTATAAAAGCGTCAATAAATTACTCTGTCTTGTTACTGCAGGTACTCAGAGTTGTCTGCTTTCATTTGAAATTTACAATCTAGACGAGCTCCTGGAACATGTTGTTGACCATGAGCATCGCACAGACCAATACCAAGGCATAATTTGTGACACTGTTTTATTTTATGCTCAGATAGGCACGTCAGTCATTGTTACGAATAAATAATATGTGCTAGCCATTTTTTGCCAGTAATTTATTGATGTAAGTGCCTGAATTTCAAGTGCAGGATGATGGTCGCATAAATAACCCCCATGTGGCCGCATGGATATCCCCTGATCGCATAATGTGACCCCAATGATCGCATAGAGGTCCCCTGATCGCAAAATGGTCCCTCTACATCCCATTCGAATTTGTTGATCTTACTTGGCAATATCATTAATTTAAAACTTGCCGTAACACAACACAGTTTTATTGCTAGATAAATCACTTCATTTTGAGCCAAAAACCATTGGGCTACTTTGCTTAGTTTCAGAATTATCTCCTATTTTGTGAGAAGTGGCTGCATGTAGTTCTTTTACTCTAGTTATGTTGTTGTTGTTGCTGCTGTTTCACGACTCATTTTGAACTGAATTTTATATATTTCATTTTTATATTTGTGTGTGTGTGTGTGTGTGTGTGTGTGTGTGTGTGTGTGTGAGCGCAGCAGTATTGGAAGGAGTACGAGTATATAAATATATGTACGAGTGGCGTGAGAGGGTTTATGTGTTTGTGTGTGGGGAAAGGAGGGGGGTTGCCTGTGTTTCCTTAATTATAATGTAACCACGTGTGAATGATGGCTCGCGTAGTATACAAGTGAAGTGTACTGGAATGGCAGAGCGGGTGAAGACTGAGTGCAGCTGAGTATGTAGTGTTATTGTTAGCTTAGATAGTTTTCATTTGTACTTTTTATATAACATGAAATTAGCATTTGTATTGGCCGGGACAGGCCTAAAAATAAACAAATCTTGAATCCTGAATCTTGAATCTTGTGTATTTTTGTTTTTCACACACATAAAAGAGGTCTATTGTTTTTTTTGTAATTAAAATGAGAACAACATATATATATATTTATAGGAAAGTAACCCAGCTTGTGAGGGCCACAGATAACTGGAACCCCTTCCCTGTCCCAAAACACTGGAAGCTACCCATAGTGCATATAGTAATATAGGGTTAAATTATCACTGCTGTAGGATAAAAGCATATGATGAGAGTGACATCAATGTTAAGGTTTCCAAAAAGCAAGTATCCATCAATTTTTAATAGGTCTGAAAGTCAAAATGCTTTTTTAAAAAATGCACATCTTGAAATATCTATGATTTTTCCAGCCTTTTCTGGAACCTTTAATTTTTTGTTGCTTTCCCCAATCCAGAAAAAGCTTTGCTATTTTTGCAGCTTTTTCTGAATCCCCCATTCTGTGGAAACCATGTACAGCTGAAAAAGACCAAATACAATTCTAAAGAATAGGATACAGAAAGTAAAGAATCA
Source organism: Ellobium chinense (assembly GCA_033807755.1). Taxonomy (NCBI): domain Eukaryota; kingdom Metazoa; phylum Mollusca; class Gastropoda; order Ellobiida; family Ellobiidae; genus Ellobium; species Ellobium chinense. Next base: position 39,475 of record JAWQUT010000053.1, on the reverse strand, counting down.
TAAACTGAAAAAAAATTTAAGCCTCTCATCTAATTATATCAACTTGAGAACTTGAGAGCCCACATGAAAAACTTGTTATAAGCTCCCCC
>JAWQUT010000053.1:12693-39367 GCA_033807755.1 Ellobium chinense | reverse complement strand
AAAAAAAAAAACCAAACCAAAGACTTACCTCATATTGTACAAGCTCTGAATCTGACTCGCTGTCACTTAACATGGGAATAGATGTGAGGAAAGAAAACAAGAAAAATTATTATTCTCAGCACTGGCTATTTGTTTTTTTTATCAAACATTACATGTTAAATCATACATGTGTACTATTAAGACTCTTTACAATGCACATCTCAAAACATTGCATATATTCTTCTTACCCACAATAGTTTGAATTTACCCATCTTCAGTAATGAAATAATGTGATGTTATTTTCATTATTTTTACTCAACTCAAGACTGTCACTAAACATGGCCTACTCATGTACTTTACCTTCTAAATCACCATATTAAAAAATTAGTCAAGATTTCAAAGATTAATAGCTGTTGACTAGACTGTTATCATCATGAAGACATATTCTAACTACTATAAATGCTGGTAAAGAGAAAATCAGATTCACAGTGACATGCACTGTTACAGAAATGGTAATTTTGGTCATCTTCTCCATTACAGCACAAGATTTGTGAAATTTCTCATGTACTGGTAGGACTAAACTGGATACTAAGAACCATATAAACATGACCTCTATTACTGCTTCATCCTGTTTGCGCTAATGCTGTTCACAAAGTATACCATACATATGTTCTATCTTTTACATTATGACAACTCTAATATCCTCCAACAAAAGGGTACACGTTGGTTTTCCCGCCAAAGTCACTTCCCCCCCCCATATTCATAATCTGCCAGTCAATACTCATCTCCCAAAAGGTATTTTTTGCAAAACTGTAAATGCGCTAAGTGTAGGAGCAGAAATTAAACAAAAAGTTTGTGAATGCAAAGAGCCATGTTCATACAGAACTTCTAAGTTTTCTCAAGAAAACATTTGGCAAAGGTAAACCCTTTTGATAAAAGATGACAGAAATGTACACCGACAGAGGAAATCACAGATGCCACCTTGCTGGAGTGAAAATTCCTCAAACTTTGTCCAGATACAGCAGAAAACTAGACTGTTATAGGACATCTCAAGGAACTGAACTTTTATAACATTTCCAGAGGAGCAAAATATGAGCAGACTGACCTGGAAGTGGCATTCTGCATGCAAAAAAATACCACCCATTTCTCCTTTTCATATGTGGTGACCTGGCAGTCTACTACCTTACTGAGATTGACTTAACAGCCACAAGCACAAAGCTCATAACACAGAGACAGACCCTGTCTGAGGGCACGGTACTTTCATCTAGCCTTACCTGTTCACTGGTCCCGTTGATACACTAATGCCTTCTTTCTGCAATTCCGTGGCAGCCACTGCAAATCCTGTGGGAAAATAACTGTATTAATACTTTGGCTATACCTCAAATAATCACTGGTCTAGTTTTCACTTCACAGTGAAAACCTGGACCCTCCTTATAGGAGAGGTGAGGCATGATGGATCACTTCACTTATTTGAAAAAAATATGTATGATTCATGTCAGAAAACTATTTTTTCAAATTTCAAAGTAAAGGATTTCATAGTGCATGTAATCTGCAGATCTGTTTACTGTCCTTCCAAATATTTCATGTGACGGTAAAGAGAGCTGATATAAAAATGTCTAGAATTTGAAATATGAAAGCACATCCATCTGATTTGAGGGAGTGTCCATGGCAACTGGTAACCAGGGCTTACCTCCTGAAAAATCTTTCGGCAACGATTGACTGGTGCAGCTTTAAGACAACATACTACATGCTTTAAGATCACATTATTTACAGACTGCCAGAACTGTATTTTTGAACATGATGGAATTCAAACATTGCTTTTTATCTTCGGTCCAATGTAACAATTATCTGGCCACACTACTCCACCGAAAAAAAAAAGGGAAACAAAGACAGAAAATGAGTTGAGAAGGTTGGGGGGTCTTACCTTTCTCAACAGACTTCAGCAGGACATTCTTCTTTTTTCTGGCATATTCGCTGAAATAGTAACAACAACAATGCTAATAAGAATGCCATTTCATAATTTTACAGAACATCATAATACAGTCAGCTCCCTGTCGACCCAATCTGGATACTTGTAATCTCTGCCTAATCATAACAGTTTCCACTTCCCAAAATGCTATAATTCTACACAAGTCACTGGATTATTGTATATCCTTTTAATCATAACTTTTTTCATGCCCCTATAGAGATGCAATTAAGAGACTTGACTGTGCTTCAGAATGCTGCTTATGACCCTGTAAAAAATGTATTCAGTCAGTACATGTGACTTGGATGCAGCTTACAGGCAGAAATTTCTCCTCAAAGTGTATGTGGACAATCATATGTCAAGTCAGGAGGATTGAGGAACATTTTACAGTATTTGTTATGTCTTTCTAATATGTCTGAAATCTGGTATATCTAGGATGATAATACTCCTAGCCCACATGAGTGCAAACTGGATACCTGGTTATGATGCGGTTATCAGTTGTGACAAAAAAAATAATGCTACATGCTTGAAAAGGAAATAATTATATGAGGCTGAGGATGGTAATGAGCAGTCTCGCCTGCCAATAACACATGTAAAGTCAGATCAAAAGATATTGTCAAACTACATTATAAATTCTTCCATATTACCTTGACTAGAATATAGCTAAATCTAGTTTAGAAAACATAAGATATGAAATGTCACACATCTTACCCATACTGTGACTGTAGTTCCTCAGTCAGACGAAGGACACTAATTTCACCACGATGTGCTTTTATAATCTGTGAGTAGAGAGAAGTTTGATGAAAACATATTTCACATACCTCTAACACATTACTCTGGCTACTAAAATGAAAAAAGGCAACTAATTCTATTGGTGCTGCCATAGAAAGTTCATGAATGTCATACATATTTCCACTGGGCTTGATATTTTTGAGGGTAAACATGACATGTCTTTGTTATTCCATTCCTGCCCTATAAATACAACTCCTTTAAGTTACTTTGAAAACCATGATCTAATAATACATTTTAACTTCTATTTTATTATGGCAGGAACTTGGCAAGAAGCACGCTCAACGTAAGGGACAGGTACTGCATTCAACATCAGCCTCAGCATCCCTGACACTATAAGCGGACTTCCAAATGTGTCTAACACTTTAAATAAACACATTAAAAGCAACAACAATGTGTTTACTAACACTAACAGTGATAATTTTACATCCTGATCCTTTTCTAAGAATTTTAAACCCATTGAACCCGCAATAAGATCATTTTTTAAGATGTCTATATGCAAAGAAGCACTGATCTCAGTGGGACAGGATACCATTAAACTTTTTGTTGTTATTGTTTAGGGCACTTTTAGGGTGTGGGACACTTTCAGTAACCCTTCGTCTGATGGCAAGACACAAGCTGCATCATAATTGACAGATATTAAATAACATAAAAACCTGGAGCCATCTCACAACGTGCCTGAGTCACTGAGTTATATCTAGCAGCAAGGTTGGTGAAAAGCATGGACTATACTATCCTTATAGACTATAGAGTATAGGGATTTGGGACCATCACCAAGACTTGTCTTCGACCCTGGCCTGAGAACTGACTGTCAGAACAACGATTAATTAGTGTACAACACTAATCCAAACCACTCCTTGGAAGAGCTCTAGAATTTTGTTGATAGTAGAATAGCTACACTAATCACCTGTTTGATGCGAGGCACAAGGCGAGCGTCCAGAAAATACGTCGGTTTGGATTTAGGCATAGTGAAATGTGTCTTTTGCTCTCACATGTGTTTTGTTGACAAGTATGAAGTACAGTTCAGTGATCTCCCTTCTCGCTTATCCATTGAGAGTTATGTTCCCGCGACCTCGTACATAATGATTTTCGAATAAACTAAGTTTTGTATATTTAAGTTTATATTATTTATAATAATACTTTTCGAGCCGCGAAAGAAAAGCGTATTTACAATTTAATGAATAAATTTTATTTTAACATTAAAATGTGTTTATTAAACTTTTCTATTGTGTTTGAGTCGCAGATAAAAAGTCAGTTATGTTATGAAACAACGATACTTTCATTTCACCGTGGATATGCCAGTTTGTCTTCAATTAATGTAACTGACTATGAACCTCAGTACATACCTGATCCGATTGTCGGCAGCAGAGTTGTAAAGATTAGTTTGCAGGTGGTTTGGAACGTGAATATAATCATATCCATGTGATTATGCTTGCTGAAGCTTTGACCTAGAATTTTGTTAATATTAATGCTATGCTTGATATTTTAATAACAAATGGACAGTCTGAGTACATCATCCATAAAAACAGCAAGGTGTACAATGTCAGTCTGGACTAATTGTGAATGGTGGAAAGGAGATAATAACTGCTGTTGACATTGTGTACGCTACTAGCCCTTTTTCCATCATTTCTGCTTTTTTTGCTGAATGACAGAAGAATGGCTGCACTGTGTCGATGATAACACACAGACTGCAGACACCATGATCAAAGTCACAAACTGCTGAGCCTCAAAATGGAAATTCAGATTACATAATTATATTATATCAAAAATTGTCTCAACTCTCTAGCGGCTATGCATCGTGGACAATAGATGCACACTTGATTAGGCACTNGGGGGGGGGGGGGGGGGGAAGAGGGGAGGGAGAAGTCCTAGTAGGCCTATTATGTCCTGACTGTCGTCGCAACGACTACAATTAATTTGGCTTTGGTGGTGGTAATACCTCGTACTCCGACCTTCTCGAAAAATCCTGGCGATACCATGGCCATCTAAACAATATGGCGACCTTCAGTGTTGTCATGCGTTGTCTTTCAAGAGGACAAGCCCACTACTTCAAACGTTGTTTAATGCGAATGCAAAGTAATACATGTATTATAAGCCAGTTTCATAGCAGCAGACGAACCTTTCCTGTTCAAAGGTTTTCAAATGTATGTCATAAAAACCTAATTTGCCTGTTTTCATCAACACCGGCTCGACAACTTGCCCAGCAAAGTCAACCGCCACATTCACAGTCGCCAGCGTCAGATGCCAGCAGCCCCAACAGTGCAGACAAGAAGGATGATACCGGCACAGATGACAAGTCCAAGAAAGAAAACAAAAAAGAATCCTGGTGGCGTGGAAAGAACTCATGGCGCCTGGGCTTGATCTTTTTGGGAGGCATTTGTATAACATGGGGAGTTGGACTGGTGCTTATTTGGGGTAAGATTATCGGAATAATTAAGTCGAAGGGATAACAAAACCCATACAAATGTAGAATCTAGATCTGGTAAACCATAGATATACAGAAGGTGATGTCACTGTAGATGAGCGCTTGGTTGTAGTCTGTCAGGGCTGAGGCAGCAGCCTATGAACTAAAAATTATATGTGTGAAGAGGAGTTCGTTTGCGTTAAGAAATAATAAAAATGGAAACAATAATATAAAACAGTGGGCTCAAGTTGCAGTTCCACTCAAACCAGTTTCTGTCTATTTGAGAAGTAGATTAAAATTTCAAGGTACATGAAGTGTCAGCACTTCACTTAGTGGGAACAGGTTGCATTCGTCACGAGGCCAGAAATGAGACATATGACTATACACCAGGTTTTCATAGGTGCACTTTTCTGAAATTTTAAAGTGCTGTGCTGCAGATTTACCATGAGAGCTCTAGGCTTTTTCATGGGCTGTGTCTATGATTCAAACTACACATTTAGCAGTTAAAACCCTCATGAACCTCTGCCTTATTTCTGCATATAATATCACTTTCTCTCTTATGATTTCAGGTGCACCTGAGCTGGATCCAGATGGGAAGGAGGTCAGTGGCTATTTATGAAAGCATAATAAGATTCAAGAATGATTTGGGATTTCAGATTGGCAGTTTCTGAAATATAAAATATCCACTCTTATGCCACAAGGAAAGGAAGCTGTCCTTTCCTGTAATAATGCACTTCTCAAGAACTGAAAATTCATTGCCTGCATTCATTTGATAAGTTTCTATGCAGTAAGCCTGGAAATTTGAATTTCCCTTTACCGGCTTTGTTTTACATCAGTTTCTCCATTTCTCCCAGACAAACACAATCTAGATTTGCTTCTAAAGCAAGGGTATAAGCGCACTAGGAATTTGGATTTATCAGCTATGAGCCATTGCTTTTGTAGAGAAATGATCAGTTTGTCTCTGCCAATGCAAGAAAATTATGAAACATTTTATGACACCAAGGACCTGTGTTGGAAAAAATTAACCTTTGAGACTTTCATTCTTTGGTAGGATATTATTGGATCTGCACATTAAACATTTACCTATTCTGGATGTAAGTGAATGTTTTTTTTGCTAAGTTTTGCTCATTTGTATTTTAAAACTAAAGTAATGAAAAATAAGGAAGAACCTTTTGAGCAGTTCTTATTTTAAAAGGATTGTAGACTATTGTTTTATAAAAGTAGAAACATGTAGTAATACATTATTCATTACTGTCCTAAACATGTACAATAAAACCTTGATATTGCAACAGCTTTTCTCTTTAAGCATATTTGACCATGTATATATATTGTAATGCATAGACTGCATTTACCATACTCTTGAGTGAGACATGTCCAGTGATGACCAGACAGGAACAGTTGACCATGCTGACCAAATGGCCTCTTTGAGGGGAGCGCAGACCTTTAATACATATGGCATGGTGCACTGGATTTTCTATGCAAAATTGCATATCAGAGTGCTGAGTGATGCACTTTTCTCCCTATAGTGATGATCTTAGAACAGCTAACATTTACAATAACACCAATTGTTTGATATCAGTAATCACCCATAAATAGATATGCATGACTGTAGGTGGGTTTTGGGGGATTTTTCTGTCTTCATGCAAAATTACGTGAAACTAGCAATGCTCTTTGATGCAAAATAAAATGAAGGGCTTCATGGCAAAATGCATTATACACCATTCGGGGTTGTGGCAAAACAGACCAGATACAAAGCATATTTTTATGTGAAAGGCGAAATTTAAGTCTTAAATAATATAGATCAAATGTCCTTCTATGGAATGAAAAAATACATGTATGCTGAATACTCCTACTGCTACATGAAGTATGTAGTATAAGCTAAAAAATCATATTGGTGGATAACGCATTTTGTCATGAAACCCTTCAAATAACTTTGTGTCTTGACAGAAAATCCAGAGAACTTCACACAGGATCATGCATAAAAATATCTAAGAGAAATAAATGAAATCAGGTGTCAAATATCTGATGCTATAGCAAATGACAGTTGTCTCAAGATAATCCTCCTTATGAGAGGCAAATGCACCATTTAGCACTTAGATGTGCAATTTTGCATAGAAACAGTGCACTTTCAGTGGTAAGTGGCATGCCCTGCTATTAGCTTTACAGTCTCTGGGAAAGGGCATTCCCCGCTATTAGCATTACAGTCTCTGGGAAAGGGCATTCCCCCTCTTAAACATGGGAATATTATCAGGGTTTAACTGGACCACAATCAGTTGTGATAGACTTCTGTTTTATCTCACTGTGTTCTTTTCTTTCAGATGGAGGATGAATTCAGTAAAAGTGAGTACAACTACCCATGCATTCTTTGCTCTGCTATTGGGGCATGTGGGGGATCAAAAATAATTTCAGCTATGAGACTGCATCACATCCCTAACCCAGCATTGAAGTCTTTTCTTGCACATTGCAAAAAGAAAATATTAAGATCATGTAAATTCTCAGCACAATACCTGATGATTTTTAATCCCTCTTGCTATGTAAGGTGTAGATACATATTCACACCTTGATAACAATTGTAACAAACAGTTCTTAGAAGTAGAGATACATCATGGAAATAAGATTCCCATTTCATAATAGACATACCCCAACATCTTATTTCATGTATATAGTGAACTACGTGTAATCCTTATATAGGCTAATAAGCTCATGGGAATTTGGTGACATCAATACTTGAAAATCATGACATGGCTAATGGGATAATGATGCAAGATATGAACTGTGGAAAGGAGTGAATCATTTTACTGACAGTAATCAAACTTTTTCAGATAATATTCTTTAGGAAATCTAATCTACTGCCGCTAATTCCATGTTCACCAGCTCAAGAATGTTACAGTGCAGTCTTTCTGTGAATGACTGAACTTGTAAGTGCAGCACAGGTTAAAGCATTGTTAGATGAGGGACTGATATTACTTTCCTCAAACTGAGTGTTTTCTTTCTTCCAGTGCCTGCTCTGCTAGCTTATATCAGGAGGACTTGGAAAGAAATGAACATTTTCAAGAAGGTTTGAACCTTTGTTTATTTGAATCCCGAACATTTTTTTAGCAAACAAACTAGTACAAATGAAAACTGGAGAAAGTAAATCTCTGTGTAGGGATAATGTAGGGGCAGGTTGGCCCATTTCCTATCACTCTAGATATTTGAGTAGAAAGAAAATACTGTATGCTGATAGGATCTTAGATTAGCCAGAAGTCATTTAATGAGGGTAAGTACTGGCCTTATAACATGGCTTTTTTAGCATATGTTTGAGCTATTTGCATATTTGCATCACTTTCAGTTTTATTCTAGTGTACAGAGTAGCCTCATATTTTTAGGTGGATAATGAAGAAAGGAGTATGATTGTGTCAGTTTGACTTGGATGCCTTTCATACTATAGGATATATTACTATTACTAACTTGCTTCACAGAAAATTCAAGATCCGTCCAGAGAGAAGTTGCTTCCAGATCCTCTGAAGTATCCCTACATTCAGCCACCATACACACTAGTGATAGAACTGACAGGAGTTCTCATACACCCAGACTGGACTGTGAGTGAGATCTGCTCAGACACTTGCCTAGCCATGATAATCCATTCCTGTGCCCAGCAGCCAAATTACTCCAATTATACCAGCTACCCCATTTTCGCAATGCAGCCAATACACGCTGAGCATAGCCAGAAGGCATGTTTAGAGGCGGTAGAAAATATAACTCACATTTCCCCCAGAGATTTTATTCAAGTCACAGTCTAAACAAGACATTAAGGCATGGCCCAATGCAAATTTGGTTTTGATAGCTCTACAGGTGCTTTTTCTATAGGCTTTGACAGATAGGCAGATTTTGCTGCTTACATTTTATTGATCTGTTTGTCTCCTGGGGAGTTTAAGTATGTTTTGCACAGAGTTATCCCCCATCTCATGGGTAAATGAAAAAGGCCATCATAAGGGTGAGTTGGAATGGGTTAAACAGATTAAAACTGAATTATCTCTCTTTGAACTTGCTGGGTTTGAAATTTTGCTAGCTGCATCCATGACGTGAAGATACTTGAAAACTTACAAGTTATATACCAAAAAAGAATAGTGTATGGGTCCTGGCAGTTTTGATTTAGATGAAGGCATGAATAAAAATACATTCAGTTGCATATAAAAATATGATATTTTAGGCTCATCACTATGGTAAAGCTGTTTTACATGAATATGGGAAAGGCTGTATTTAATTAACAAACTGTTGTGGTTTTATTGCTATATGGAGGACAACACAAGTCTAATGAAATGAATACAACATGTTTATTGGATCATGTCTGTTTGTATCAAGGCACCATGGCAGATACTTCTTACAGGCATTTTCATTGAATTTGCTGGATGTGACTTTCTACACCAAACACAAGGTTGTAAAATATATATTGTGAAAATTAACTTTGATGTCATTGAGGGTTATAGTTAATGAAGCTCAAGAGACAAATAAGAAAGTACAGAATTTGAAAGCTGAAAAAGTTACAACTGTATGAATGAAACCAGAATGTTTTTAAAGTAGTAGGTAACCTTTTTCTATTTGAGCAGCATGCATTTTCCATGTGGCTGTATGTTTCATTAGGATTGATTTTCAAAGATAACTAAGACTCCATATCTGATAATTCATTCTGCAGTATAGTACAGGCTGGCGGTTCAAGAAGCGTCCGGCCATTGACTATTTTTTACAGCAAGTTGGGCCACCCTTATTTGAGGTTGTTATCTACTCTTCAGAGTCAGGCATGGTAAATCTGTTTGTAATTTTTGTTTTGTTTTGTTATGGTGTATGGAAGTCCGAGTGTATTGAACTGGTCTTTAAGGGTAACAAATGCTTAGCTGCAGGTTTTTTGAGGCACAGATCCTCAGTGGATTTCAAGATGGTTGATAATCAGTTTCATGTAGGGTGAGGTGATTTTATGATATAAATCCAACCTTGCAATTTTAATGTTGTTTAGGACTGATTGCAGCAGAGTTTTTGCTCTCTGTGAACTCAAACAAGAGATTGTACGACATTAAAAGTTAGCCTATGAAGCTTGAGGTCCTAAGGTCTTACTGTCTGTGGGTTTGTTAGATTTCTTGTGGTTTCCAAATAAGCCTTAATTTGCCATCCTCAGACTGCTGATCCCCTGGTGAACCACCTTGACCCTCAGGGCTTCATCATGTATCGCTTATATCGGGATGCTACTCGATACATGGAAGGGCACCATGTGAAGGTAGGGGACATTTTGTAACAAGCATGAATTAATACAGTTTCTAATTCTTTAGTGTTTGTAAAGCAAAACATCAGCGGATTTCTTTTGTCGATATGTGAGGTATTTGTCATTATGATTTCTCTAGTTTGATCAGGAAAATGTGCATGATCATAATGCACCATTTGAATGCCAGACTAGGTAGATCCAGGGTGGAAATGTTTCAGTCATGTGAACTTCACACAGGATATCCACCATAGCATCAGATTATCAAACCCTATGTTGCCCTGATAAATATTACCCACCAGAACTGTAAACAGATATTTAGAAACAGCTTCCAACAAAGAGCAGCATGGCCTAATGGTTATGACGTTGGACTCAAGATCTAAACGTCATGGGTTTGATTCCCAACCACGGTCGTGTTGTAAGTGCCTTGGGAAAGCATTTCATTCACATTTGTCTCGGGCCACCCTTCTGTAAAATGGGTATCTGGCTATTGGCAGTGGAAGATATTGTAAGAACACTAATGATCAGCACCGATAAATGGCAGCAACATTGTATGCTCCCCATGGAGTTGAGAAAGTCCTAGAATGATCTAACCTGCTGGGGTAATAATAGTGTGAATAACTAACATGCTCGTTGACAAACTCAACACAGTCACATGGGCGGGCATTAGCCTGGATACAAGACTTATTATTATTAAACAGTGAGTCAACCAGTCGGCCACCGAACAAACTGGGCATGCACTGTTTAATTACCAGACAAAACCAGCACCCACTGATCCTCTTTATCATTAACCATTTACCCCCTCCAGTCGCCGCTATCGGTAAACCCCTACAGTCGCCGCGGGTCGCCGTTTTAGATTTGTTTCGTTACGGACGGCATTGCACGTTCTGAATGTCGCCAAACGGAAATAAAAATTGTGGAATCGGAAGCTGCGGAAAACGAACTTCCCTCCAGTGTTTTTGTGGAGAAAATCGGGCGAACGGTTGCTTCTCTGTGATTTTTTGAAGTTGTCATAGATTTTTTGGCTTTTTTTGAGGTGATGGAGGATGCTTTACACCTCTATCGTGAAGCTTTATGATGGAAACATGTATGAGACAGTGAATGGGTGCAACCTGTGCCGGATTAGATTTTTTAAAATAAATTTTAAAAAAAAAAAAGTCATATTTTTTTAAGAGTTATCTCTCTTCTCTTAGGGATTGGGAATTCGTCTTGGGCAGGTGGCTTAGGGGGTAAATGGTTAAGAAGGGCAGACCAAAGCCTCATATTTCAAGTGAGGACAGGCATGCACTTGTCTACATTTAATATCCTAACAGAATTAACCTTATGTGTAGATCAAAGTGTTGGCATAGAACCCACCATATAGAGTCAGTTGATCGTTTTTTTGCTCCACTGCTCGTATCTGACAGACCTGTTATGCCTGCACCCTCCACAACTCTCAACCATCGACAATCCACTTTACACATCAGCAACACAACTGCATATATTTGTTGGAGAGGAAATGGGCTGTCGAGAGTGTATTGCTCACAGCTGAGCAAATTATGATCTATCAAGCATCATATCCCTGAATCATAGCATACCAGTCAGTGACCACAATATAATTCTTGTTGGTGCTCTTACTTGATGAAAACATGAATTCATCATGATTTGTACATCATTAGATTATCAGAGACTGAATTTAGCCAGTTCCTTGCTGCTCAGAAGTCAGTGTGCTTGTGGAAATCAAGTAGGATAAAGTGTGTTTTGCATCAGCGACAAAATAAGTGTCTTTTATTTATATATTTTTTTCCAGGACTTATCCTGTTTGAACCGTGATATGTCTCGCATCATTATGGTGGATTGTGACCCTGAGTCTGTCAAGCTGCAACCTCGTAATTCTTTTGTCATGCAAAAGTGGAAAGGAGAGGATGAAGATAGGACACTTATAGACCTTGCACATTTCCTCAAAAGTGAGCTTTTATTCTGTTTCTCAGTTCCTGTCTTTTATATGTCTCTTATTAACTGTACTACACAAAAGTCATATGATATCAGCTGGCTCTTATAAGTCAAATAGAAAAGTCTTCAACCTTGAAATCTTGCAGGTGGACCAGATTCCATCAGTAGAGAAAAGCAAAAATGGAGGTCTTGTTTGTGAAGGTCAAGCATCATCACTTGGTTGAACAATCAAAATTAGGGCAGCAGTTACATGTAGAGCATTTTGTCTTCCATTTGTTTCATTTCCAGTAGATTTATTTCGAATGTGTATCAACATTCTAGCATATCTGCCAGTGACTTTGTGTATTTAACTTTAACACAGAGCTTGCTTGACCATTTTTCTGTCATGCATTTGATGGGTCTTTGACTGTACATCCATTTCTAAGGTTATTTATCAAATTTAGTTGTTTTTTTTTTTTTAGCTGTGGGGAGAGAAAGGGGAGTGTGAGACTGAGAGGGGAAGAAAAAGAAGAAGGGGACAATTTGAGCTATGTAAGTGTGCTGAGAAGATTGATTCTTTTATGTTCATGGAGCATCCACTGGCAAACTGCTGCACAAGTCAACCCTTCAAATATATTGTGTAATAATGTACTCTCATTTATGCAGTGAAAACATTCTGTGCCTTTTTCTTCCTCACAGCCATCGCAGCTAGTGGTGTGGATGACATTCGACCAGTGCTAGACTACTATAGCCAGTTTAGTGACCCATTGAGTGCATTTAAAGAAAACCAAAGGAAGCTACAGGTAGGGCAGCTCCATAAGACTTACCTGAATATTGTATATCAGGGAACTTGACATTGTTCCCCCCCAAAAATGATAATTGAATGTAGACTACATAATACAATGATATCTTCCTAAGCACTCACCCATTGCAAAGCTAATCCAGTTTAAAACCCAATGGAGCCATGAAACCAATTTTTTCTTCACTGGGACATACATGGTTAGGGAGCTGACCAAGGAGAGTCCAAGAACGAGATCTTCCACCAGTAGACAAGTACGTGTATTATCATAATGTCTCTTGCTTACAAGCCAGCAGTCTTTTCATAAGACTGGGAAGCAATACCATAACAAACAAATAGCATCAGAAGTGGTTCAGACAAGAGATGACAAACGAAAAATGAGCAGAGCTAGAATGGATGTCAGTCACTATCTTTGTTACGTAGCTTGGGTTATTGTATATTTTTATCTTGATTATACAGGGGAAATTGTGTATGCACCTATTAATCACTAAAAGATTGGCAACTAATTCACAGCACATCGCCTCAGTACACATTTACATGGTTACTCATTGCTTTAGTCCTGTAGAAAATGACACCAGGTCTTTGTGAAAGNAGTTGTTACATTCTGGGAAAGTCCTGTGCCTTTTAAACCAATATCTGCCACTGTAATAAGTTATCAAGGAAATACTTATATAGCATACTGCATCTCTGGTGTCCAGTATGGAGATCTGTGAGTATTATTCCAGCTTATTATTATGTTTTAGCAACGATAAGAATACATGTTGATTTTGTTTACGTACCTCAATAATAGATTTTAAGTAATTTCATTCCGTATATGCACTAAGGGGCATGAGATAATCTGAGGACAAGTTTGTTTTTTTTCTGTGTATGAAAGTAAACTTTTACCCCTATATTGGGATCATGGTCACCTATGAACTTCAAGCATGACAAATACCGAAATGTATATAAGATTAACAGAATTAAGTAATCATATTAATTGCATTATTTACAAATTATACCATATAACTATGAATTTCTTTCAGCCATTGTAACCAACCTGAAATTACTTATTGACTCTTTCAACATATGCAACAAATTGTATATGAATTTAGGAGGTGTGATTTAGTTTTAGACTTAAAAATACAACTCACTGAGCTCTGTCCTTAAGCCAGCATTAAAGTAATTTAACAACAATCTCATGCTTGTAATTTCCATTCTCTAAAACCATGTTAAACCAGAAATTTTCAGAATGTTCATAAACATATAATGGCTTGTCACTATTAATGTAGGCTAAAGGCCCACCAAACAATTCAGTGGAAGGAGACGAAATTTACACAGATGTTGGTTGGGGGTTGGTTGGGGAGCAGGGAGCATTTTTTCACCTGTGACTCATAGGGCAAGCACTGGCCATTCTTACACAGTGGCTGTTTCACCCATCAACAAAAGTGATCTCATTTAAATCATAGCATGAATTGCTAGCTATTTTACTGAGTAATCATCACTGGCTAAGTAATCAAGATTCCTTCTGCTTTTAAATTTCACAACCAGCTGAAGGGATTATCACTATTCATTATTTATTACAATGCTTTGTTTTATTCAGTCTCTCCTACAGTGACAGACACAGTGAAAGTCTTATCTACCGTAGCACTGCAGTAGAAAAGCTATAAGATGATAGTACTGGTGGTAGAGTTGTGGCCTTTTAGTTGATGGAAGTTATTGTATAAGATAATAGGTAAATAGCTGATTCTGAAATGGTGACATCAGCAGCTATGGTGCAACTAGCTGGTACATGGTCTTCCAGTTGAGTAAATACTGAAATAACAAACTAACAGCATCATCTCCTGAATGATGAAATTCAGTCACAAGTTCAGTTTTTGAAAGAGTTAATACCAGCATGTACCCACATGTGTTTCTTCAAGCACATTTCAACATATTTCATTCATCAAGTAATTTATCTTCTGTCCTTAGGAAGAAGAGGAAGAACGTAGCAGGCTGGCAAAGGAGGAGAGCAAAAAGAAGAGCTGGCTGTCCGGACTCACAAACAAGCGATGATGACAGCGTTAAACCCTATATTTGAGGCTTTCATGTTTGTCAGGATCATTTGTTTCATTGTATACTCGGGCGGAGCAACGTGCCTGACATACCTCATGAGTAATTGGTGTATGTACAGGAGAAGAAAAGTGTTAAGAATGTGCACCACTGTAAACGTGAAAGTGATTTGAAAACTGAAATAGTCAATAGAAGTAGATTATACTTTTATATAAAAGAGATGAAAATGTGAAAATGTTTCATGACTTACAGTTTCCTCAGTATGAATCAGGTTGATGTTAGCATGTTCTCCATGTGATAAGGCTGTCTTGTTGTTCACATCTGAAATGTGGGTGTATATGTAAGGCTGTTTCATCATGCCAGTGCGGGGGTGGGCATTTTTCTAACATGGTCAGATATACAGTGGAGACTGTATATGGTGACTGCCATTCATTCCATAGAAAAACATTTGCCTTAGACAGATGGTCCCTTTATACCAGCTGAGTTTTTTTTTTCCTGGTCTGGTTTTTAAACTATCGTATCTTAGACTCATGCTTGGGATGGCTTTAAAAGACAGTGTTATAGAATCAGACTGTTTAACCCTATGGTTGACCTCAAAATCTTTGAGTAGAGCTTACAAGATTTCACATTACCCAGTTGATTATCACTTACAATGTTTTCTTACATATTATACTATTTAAGGGAAGACACTACCCTTATTCAGAGACTGTAACGCAAATGACTTGGTGTGCAACTTATCTCCATGAGTGCACTGGATTTCTATACATAATTGCACACCAAAGTGCTGAATGGTGCATTCTTCCCCCTCAAGGGTGATGATCTTAGGACAAGTGTTTTTAGCTATAGCACTAGTTGTGTGACACCAGATTTCACCCACGTCTCTTAGACACCTTTTTGCACCTTTTTGCGTGATCCTATGAAGGCTTTTTAAAAATTTTTGTCTTGATGCAGAATTATCTGAAACTATAAACACCCTTTGATGTTAAATGAAATAACTATTTATCTAGACAGGAACTCAGGAAAAGCCTTCATAGGATCATGCATACAGGTGTCTAAGAGACGTGGGTGAAATCTGGTGTCACACAACTAGTGCTATAGCTAAAAACACTTGTCCTAAAATCATCACCCTTGAGGGACAAGAATGCACCATTCAGCACTTTGGTGTGGAATTATGTATAGAAATCCAGTGCACTCATGGAGATAAGTTGCACACCAAGTCATGTGCATTACAGTCTCTGAATAAGGGTAGTGTCTTCCCTTAAGTTACAAGAAAGGATAGTTATATTCCTGTTAAACAGGTGTTTGCCATATAGAGGTAAAATATAGTAGAGTTTTAACCATACCACCACCCTTTGGCCTTTGGACAAGGTTTTTGAAGGTGTGTGATCTGAAGTTCTGTGCTATCCACAGTATGTTATGTTATAATGAACAAGACAGTTTGGAATGTTGAATGGCAGTGTGCGATACAAGTAATTGTTAAGCAGTGTTTGTGTTAACAGAGTTCCACTGTCTATAGGTAATTTGAATAGTTTTCCAGTTGGTTGCAATATTGAGATGGTCACCAGACCAGGTTCAATTTTTTTTAGTGTGTGTGCTATACTTTGATCCGGCACATGAGGTAAGGGTGCTTTGTAAACCATTATGCTGTGTTTCAAGATGCTGAGACTGAATTTAGTGTGAAGACACTGATGATTTTGCATCAAATATCATATAGGTGTGCCTGAGATTGTTTTTTGTGAGATGAGTTTGTTGAATGTTTATTACTTTTGCTATTGTGTTTGTATGTGGCATCATGATGTGGACTGATCCTTGATATACAGCCTTTTTCATGTTTACATGTTTCAGAAATGCAGAGTCCATTATTTTGATTTTTCAGATTTTTTTTTTTTTTTTTTTGTGCATTTACTTTCCAAGTTTTCTTCAATGCATCTGTCATCCATCCTGTGTATTACTGGAAATGCCTTGTGATTGATTGCTAATGTGAATTGACAGATCAAGAAAGAAACCTGAAATCTTTAACACTTCACTTACCAGCTCTTTAGGATGTCACTGTCTATCATTTAAAGCCATTGTCAGTTTAGATTCACTAAATGGCCAGTAATCTCAAGGAATTTGGCTCTAAGGGTGGCCATTTGCAAAAACAGTAAGCAGAAAATCATTCTTTAAGACACAGAAATAACTAACATGCTCATTGACGAACTCAACACAGGCCCAGTTGATATAAGAAAGCTGTTTATAGTGTTAATAGTACAGTGACTGCCTAGCGTATTTTGCTTTCATATTTTGACAGTCACTGAAAATGGTAACGGCCACATTGAAAATTCAACATCTGTCAGGTTGGTAATCAAAGTGTTGACTAGTTCATTTTAACTAATTGTTTAAAATCATAGTTACCAGACTTTGTGATCAGTGAATTGAATGATTACCATGTGATATGTTTAGTTGCAGGGAATGGTCATTCTTGCCTTGTCAATCTGTTAATGTACGAGCACGTTCAGTGTGAAAACGAGAAGGAACCCATCAGTGTTCATAACTGAATGTGCCTCTCACCTAATGTGAATCAGCTTTGCAGAACTGCAAAGGAGTCATGCTACTGCAACCAGCTTCCTTCAAATTAGTTGTTGCCAAAATGTTTTTTTCTTGTTGTTTATGTTTTTTTCCAGCATTTTGAGCTGGTATAATGTTTACTTCATTTCATCTGTGTTGACATAAAATGTTGTACTCCAAAATTTAGATAAAATGAAAATTTTGGTATCAGTTTGTTCAATATTTAATCCCAAGTCGGATGACAGTATTAAAATTCTTGTAATCTCTCAGATTCTTTGGGTAGTGATGATTTTATGTATTTATGTACCGGGCATATATGCCAGTTCTGTAAAGCTGAGCAAACACTCTTTGGGACTCAGATGTTTGAAGTTTCAGTTAACATTTTATCAAAGGGGTGGGACGTAGAAGCTTTCTTTCAGATCTGCAAAAGCTCAGTGTGGTNTCGGTTGTAACGAGATTCAATGTTCTGATAAAAATCTCTCGTTATTTCCGAGGTCTCGCTATTCCAGTAAGGAGTGTAGGCCACTGAAAAAGGGAAATGAGAATGTGAAGAATAGGCCTATAAATTAACGTTTTTACAAGGCTACTTCCCCGGTTAACAAAAGCATTTTACCGGGACAGCCAATGTTCGACGAAGTTTTTTTTTTGTTCGTTTAGGGAGGAGTGGGGAAGGAAAGAGAACTAGGCCTACTGGGTGGGGAAAGGGAGGGAGGAGTGGGTTGGGGGAGGGAGAGGGCAAAGAAGAAGGAAAGCAATGTTTTTTTTCCTCTGTGGGTTGTTTTGGAGGAGACAGTAGACCGCTTTTTTCTTTGAGGGGAAGGGTTTTACTTATCATCTTTTTGGTTTTCAACGACTGAACAGACTGACCGTGTGGATACCGATGCGGCGGACGCAGGATCGTGTCGTGGTCACGTGGTGAGCAGGCCTCATGTGTATCGCGCAGCACGTGTGTAGGCTAGTAGAGCCGGCTAGGTTGACAAAGCAAGCGCGCTAAGCAAGGGACCGGCCACGATGCACACTACGGCATGTTGACATAGTGACCGACCGGGTGCGTCTGGCGAAGTTACACTTACAGTACAGCGCTGTACTGAAGCCTGTAGGTTATCACAATCGGCCATGTCCACTCAAAAATGATCTCGCTATTACCGGGGTTTTGATTATCAGTGGTCGCTATTACAGTAATTTTTTATATAGTTTACATAGCAGGAAAAACGGGGATTTAAAATTCTCTCGCTATTACCGAGTTGTCGTTGTTACCGATGTCGTTAAACATGATGATCCACTGTATTACTTTTGTTACTGTGTTTGTATGTGGCATCATGATGTGGACTGGTCCTTGATATACAACCTTTCTCATGCTTACATGTTTCAGAAATGCAGAGTCCATTATTTTGATTTTTCCGATTTTTTTTGTGCATTTATTTTCCAAGTTTTCTTCAATGCATCTGTCATCCATCCTGTGTATTACGGGAAATGCCTTGTGTTTGCTAATGTAAATTGACAGATCAACAGTCCAGTTTTATACTAAAGAAAAAACCTGAAGTCTTTAACACTTCACTTACCAGCTCTTTAGGATGTCACTGTCTATCATTCAAAGCCATTTTCACTTTAGATTCACCAAGTGGCAAGTAATCTCGAAGAATTTGGCTCTAAGGGTGGCCATTTGCAAAAACAGTAAGACAGGAAATCATTCTTTAAGACACAAATAACCAACTTGCTCATTGACGAACTCAACACAGGCCCAATTGATATAAGAAAGCTGTTTATAGAGTTAATAGTTCAGTGACTGCCTAGCGTATTTTGCTTTCATATTTTGATAGTCACTGAAAATGGTAACGGCCACATTGAAAATTCAACATCTGTCAGATTGGTAAGCAAAGTGTTGACTAGTTCATTTTAATTAATTGTTTGAAATTATAGTTACCAGACTTTGTGATCAGTGAGTAGAATAATTATCATGTGATATATTTAGTTGCAAGGAATGGTCATTCTTGCCTTGTCAATCTGTTAATGTATGAGCACGTTCAGTGTGAAAACGAGAAGGAACTCATCAGTGTTCATAACTGAATGTGCCTCTCACCTAATGTGAATCAGCTTTGCATAACTGCAAATGAATCATGCCACTGCAACCAGCTTCCCTCAAATTGGTTGTTGCCAAAATGTTTTTTTCTTGTTGTTTATGTTTTTTTCCAGCATTTTGAGCTGGTGTAATGTTAACTTCAATTCATCCGTGTTGACATAAAATGTTGTACTCCAAAATTTAGATAAAATGAAAATTTTGGTATCAGTTTGTTTAATATTTAATCCCAAGTCGGATGACAGTATTAAAATTCTTGTAATCTCTCAGAAGCTTTGGGTAGTGATGATTTTTATGTATTTATGTACCGGGTATGCCAGGTCCTGTAAAGCTGAGCAAACACTCTTTGGGACTCAGATGTTTGAAGTTTCAGTTAACATTTTATCAAAGGGGTGGGATGTAGAAGCTTTCTTTCAGATCTGCAAAAGCTCAGTGTGGTGCTTGAGTATGTCTACTTCTGCACATCTACTAAGGAAATAGAAGCAGCTATGTTAACAGTGCTTTGGCAGGCACATGTAAGCTGAATGGGGAACATATATGACTTCAGAAGTGCCCACGTAGCATACACTGAAATTTTCTGTAGTCTATTATTGGGCCTCCCTTGACCAAATGGACAGCCAGTGGGGAAAATGTCCAGTACAAGCTGTAGCATAGAGGTTACATCTCTTTCTGCTAATAAAAGGGTCACCTACATTGTCTTTTTTTTTTTTACAATATTATTTTTATGGAATGCAGCATTGTGTGCCAACACAGAGGATATGTGTGAAATGTAATTTTGTACATAACATCAGACTTTTTCAGCTCTTGTCTATAGCCCTCTGTTTGGCTAATAATACATTGCAGATACACAAGTGAGCCATGATCTTTCTGTATTGATGTTCTTTTGTGACATTTGTTGGGGATGGTTGAGGCTGGATTGTAAGTAAGAATGTGACTTTTTGATTTGTGCCTTGTTTTATAGAGAGGAACCAGATCAGATGTATCAGCTCTAAGAATTTTCAAAGTTATTCTGAGAACAGGCTTATAGCAGCTGTATTACCAAATATCAGGGGTTTGTGATGGTGCATCGTTAATTGAATACAAAACCCCGATAAGCACCAGCTTGGCAACAGCTTGAGTTTTGAAAATGAAAAAATGAAAAAAACAACTTTATTTACCCCATAGGGAAATTGTTTTACAATGTCATACATTATTATACATCTCATACATAATACAAACACATATAACAATACACATCATACATAAATACATAATGTATTACAAATGAAATACTTAACAAAGTCATTGCTGGTCACCAGCGGGACTGCTCCCTGGTCCTCCCAGCTTAAGTCCGATATTCATTTGCACTGAGTCGAGTGACAAAATGAAAGTGAAGAGTCTTTCCCAGTGACACTACAGTGTAAACCTCCATCATTTTGACACCTTTAGACAGCCAATAACATCTCACATATTGTGTCAAAACTTCAGAACTCTGGTGTCAATAGTTTTGTGGTTCAAAAAGCAAACTTAAAAAATTTTCATTAATGTACTGTACCTATAATGGGTCACATGGGAATTTTGCACAGATACTCTTGACAGGCACAAAATGTCATTATGATAAAGCCAGTGCTCATAAACTGACATGAGCTGGTGTCAGACGTTTTCACCAAGCACTGAGAAGCTTACAAAACTCTGACTTGAGTTCAATAAGCTCTAACTCTGCAGACTAAACTCTGTTATAATTAGATTGTGTTCATCAGTAGAGTTCACTTCCAGAGAATTATTTTGCTAAGGACTGTTTTATGAAAAAGATTTTTTTCGTTTACAGTATAATATTTGGATTTTGGCGTTCTTGGGAGTATTTCACCTAACTGACAACTTGTAAATAGCTGGATCAATTATTTTGTTGTAAAACTAATCCCGGTTTCAAGATCTACATCCAAAAGTTACCAACCAATCGCTGCAGGTGGTGATGGTGAGGATGAGGATGATGACTGCTGTAGCAACCGTAGTGTAATGTTTGCATAATGTTGTTGTGGTTTATGGTGGTACCAGTGATGATGATGATGAAATTGTTGCTGTTAGTAGTGAAAGCAGTCTGTATGTGATGTTGATGAGCAGTGGTTAACGTGGAGATGATGATGATATCGATGAAGATGATACAGTATCGATAAATGTAAGTAATCATCATGTGATGCTGGTGTCTTCTTGATGCTGACGACAGTGATATTGATGTTGCATGTTACAGCCTCGAAAATTTGGCATCAGTAACGTCAAGCAGAAAGCTTGGAACTCAGAGTATTTTATTATGATAATACTGATTTTGACATTCTAAAAGTAGACGGACAGAAACAATGCAACAAACATGCACATACTAAAATGCATCAGAAATGTAAGTTTTGACGGCGCTGCTGAAAACAAAAATTATGAGAAAATCGACTGAAGTAAATGATCAAAATCACCCAGAATGATAAATGTTTAAACAAAACAAATCAAATTTTATTTTTATTTCCCTGCAGTAAGTTTATTAGAAAAACACTTACTAAGCAAGCAACGATATTCTTAAATGATTTGAGGATTTGACATATCGTTAAAGCAAACTTTAATTCTTGCAACATAGATATTGCGCACTGGGAAAAACAAACACATGACAGAAGCCTTTGAAGACAACTCGGTTCCAAGGGTACAGAGATATTTGAGCAAAGAAAGGTGACATTTTCTTATACTGTACATCTAAGTTTGATATGCAAGCAAAAAAAAAAAAAACAACGTCTATTACGAAGCATATCTCAGTCCTTTGCCAATCCATTTTTTTCCTCGGCAAATGCCAAAATCTTTTTCTCACTCCCAGTAAATCAGCTCTCATGTAAACAACCCCCATTTCTGACTTTCTCAACTCGAGACCAGACATACGCTTGGTCTTCATTGTTTAGTTCTGTTGCATTGCAGTATGATCCTTCAGTCTCGGTCCACATGATCGTGGTTGTCATGCCGTGAACTTAACAGAGGTGGGCGAAGTGAATCCGAGGTTTAGCACTCTTTGAGAGACTTCAGCACAGAGTCGTGTTCTGTGTACAGAAATAAACGATCCCAATCCCATTCAGAAGAGAATCTCCGATATAGTGGGTACATTGCTAATCCCTGTTTTCACCCTGTATAACATCTCTAGCAAAAAAAAAAAAAATAGTAATAATCCTGAGATGGAACAGACTGGCTGAATGGTTAAACTTTGGCCTCAAGATGTCAAGGCCGTGGGTTCGATTCCCGACCACAGAGGTGTTGTGAGTGCTCTGGAAATTTCATTTAATTTTTTTTATAATCAACCATCTGTAAAATACATATCTGGCTATAGGCAGTGAAAGATACAGTCAGAATGATAGTGCTCGGAAATTGCAGTGGTACTGAATGCTTCCCAAGGAGTTGAGAAAGTCCTAGAGTGATATGGCTTGCTCAGGTAATGATAATGTAAATTCGGATGAGTGGACATTAGCTAAAGTATCAGACATTAAACATCATTATTATTACAGGAGACCAAAGTAACAAACTGTTCCAACAGTTGCAAAGTGAATTCTCTGCGACAGGTATGCAGAATCCTCTTACCCTCATAATACAGTACAATTGGCTATCTCAATCTAATCATATTTTCCAACCAATCGTTGGCTGCGATCATATGACTTGTACAAACAAAGCACATATACAAACATAATGTGGTTTCTACGATGGTGTTGACTCGAAACCCCCACATTGTATAATAATATTTACCCCGAAAAGAAATCGTTTTTCAATGCTATACAGTGTTAAAGTTTTTTTCATAATACTGTACTTAGATATAGACCGGTGGAAAGGTAGGGAGTGCAGACGAGGCGTGGTGACTTCTTAATGTGCCTCACAATTCTGTTAGGCGATCTCATACAGGCCAAACAAGGTGCAACTCTTGGTAAGGCAAAAAAAAAAAAAAACATAGGCCCAGCTCTCTTCAGTCTACAATCTGCTAATCCCTCAAACAACTGATACCACTAAAAGTACCTCTCCCTCACTGTAGCTATCAGTTTGAAGCTTATATACTTACTGGCCCCCCTCTGTCCTCTCGTGTTCAGCACAGTAAGGGACACTGCTCCAGAAACTCCCAAGCAATGGTTTTTACTGAAAGTCTGGCCCTGGCTCACTCACTCACACAAATGTACAGAATACACGTAAAATATAATAAACATTAATACAGAGGGAAAGAAGTAAAAATTCATTGTTTGTGGTAGTGCCTTGGTCCCCCTAGTTCTTAAGACAAGTATTCGTATACACCTGCATAAGTGGACTGAAGAGGGAGAATGAAAACAAACGGACACAAGAATGTAAACCACCTAACCAGCAAACCTCAGACTTGTTAGTCTTCAGGTCCTGAGAACAACTCATGAGCTGCACGACTAGGCTACTACTGTATCTGTTTACAAGCACTGTCAAAGAGAAACTATCAAAGAACAAAAAGAAGAGAAAAAGCCAGTCAGTACTACGAATAATTAATATTTAGGTACGTGCTGTCAAGGAAAAGTATTTTTAATAATTGTGGCACCTTTCTTAGAAGTCCTTAATATTATTTAATCTTCAATCTTCAGCATGAGATTATCTAGGTGTACTTGGGGTATTATTCATACATGATCTAAACATTTCCTGGAAGGTCTTTTTGTACTTGGTACTCATATTATAGTACATGAAAATGTTGACACTGGAATTAATGCTTTGGAACATGAGACCGAAGGACCAAACGACGAAGAAAAGGTTCGTCTGTGTTCCAGTGACACTAAAACCTGGAACAATATACACAGCTACCTGACCAATACTTCCAGGACCGTAACACACGATCAAAACACTTGCAAGCAACACGACCATTCTCATTGTTTTGAGGTCACGTTTCGACATCGTTTCAGAACTCTGTGTAACCTTTGCGGTTTGGCTGCGCCATTTTGCTTGCCGGTTAAGCCTGACCAAAAGAATAGCAGTAAATACTATCACGAATGGATATGACAGAGCTCCGATTATCGCAATGGCTATGAAACTGATACCCTCTAAATATGACCTATCTTTTCTGTAGGCCAAGGAAAGAAGTGATACATTTCTCTCTGGGTAAAAGTTCCAGCCATTATAGGAGTAACAATATTCTGGAATGAGGCATGCAATGTTCATGGAATACAAGAAGATCATAATCATTGAGGTTCTTAGTGGAGTCAAGATTTGCTTCACCTTTAGCGGCATAGCTATGCACAGGCATCGTTCGGCAGTCAAGTATGCTGTGATCCAGGAGCCGATGTAAGCAAAACAAGAGTGGCCCCAGCCTCCAACAAGATACTGGACTAGTGGCGGGTCCCATGGCACACCAGACTTGATGAACAGAGGATTTTCACAGAAATTCGTAAATTGTAGAGTGGACACACTGAGGAAGTCGGAGTTGGCAAGACTAAACAGACTGATGTTGATAGTGGTGTTGAGACCTTGTTTGAGGAATATCACAATGTTGATGACATTGGACACCATCCCAAAGAGACAGATGGCTCCAGACAAGATCACGTAATTCACGATGTCAAATATTTCGCGAATTTCATAACTGATTATCTCTGGAGTGTCCGTGGGTTTATAGTTGAAATGTGGTCCTAGAGTCACTGCTGAGGTCATAATTAAGATTTGTGTAGTCGTCATTCTGTGTCCTGGCTGAACCAAAATTTGCACACGATGAAAATGTAAACCCTGTAAAATTGTTTGAAGTTGAGTTGGGTCAGTGCTAGAGACAGGGTTAGGGAGAACGAAACACCCTTGCGATATACCTTGGATTCTATCAAAAGGGAATTCTTTCTTTCCTAACTTCGTTCCCTAAATTTAACCTTGCCCTTAACATACGTCCAAACACATGTAGGGAGTCCCAAGATTGTATGGGTGACTGTATATTTCAGAGTACCATTATCATACACCTTATGGCAGTCTACTTGATACGTGTCATCGCCGTATTTTGTGATTAGAACTAAATTATCTCTGAGGTTACAGAGCTGCTGACAATGTTTCGTATTGAATCATAATTAATGTGAGCGAATTTAAAGACCTTTTGAAAATGTCATAATACGTAAATTTTCTAAACTAAACCTGCTTTTGTTTTTTTGCAGTCTTGACACTTCTCTAACAGACACTTCAGACCTGTATTTTGTCAAGTGATTACATAATTTATTTTAAAAGATGTTCAGTACGAAACAAACTGTTTTGTAATAATGTGAATCGAAAACAAACTTAGAGAATCCGATTCAAATCCGTTATCAGCTTATGGTTAAACACGACAAGTGAGACAGTTTAAAAAAGAAAATGATGTTTCGTTTTACTTCCTACCCCCCCTCCCCAACATTGACCTGCAAGTCTGCAAGAAACACTTGAGTTCTGGCAACGGCGCTTTATTTGTTTTGCGCCGACGAAATAGAGATACCGTTATCGAATCTGGTGTAATTATTCGTACATTTCTTAACCCATCTTGGATGGAGCTGAAGTACTGAGTTTATTTCCTTTACTACTTAACTACTGATATATTTCCACAATGTTGTCAGTTTTAATATCTCACTTGGATTTTTTAATAAAAAGCAGCGTGATGTCGCTTGTGCTTCTATTTATCTCGGCAGCGAAACTGTAATTTTTAAGGGAAAAAAAAGCCTACATAAAATTACTCAAGTGCTATTTGATTATGGCATGAATCATTTCTTACAATGAAACTTGATCAATGTAAAGCGGCTGACACATGCATTGACACTAGCACAGAATACTGATAGCCTACTTTAAAACACTTATTGACTCTTGCAACAAATTTTGTTTGCGTGATTTAGTTTAAGATTTAAAATTACAACGCACTGAGGTCTGTTAATGAGGTATAATAATTTTCATTCTCTAAAGCCATGTTAGACCAGGAAATTACAGAAATTTCATATGCATCTGATGATTTG
>JAWQUT010000053.1:0-10634 GCA_033807755.1 Ellobium chinense | reverse complement strand
CAGCCTCAGGCTATTTACTCCCACCCCACCCCACTCACTATTACTCCCCCTTATCCCCTCCCTCTCCTCCCCTCACCCCAACCTTCTCCCAACCCCAACCCAGCAGAATACATGAAAGCTATGTTTATCTAGTCCAACTTTATTCAGCATTTCAATTAAAATTTTAATTTATTTTGGGTGGGAAAAAGGTTTTGGAGGAAAAAAAAATATACAGGATAAGGTAGGGTAGGGTAGGTTAGGGTAGGTGTGATAAATGATTAATGAAAATAAAAGGATTTATCATCCTCTTTTTCAGGCTTCTGCTGTTCTTGATTCAGGGTTGATGACCACAGGATGACCTTGTAATTTCTCACCATGGGGTTTGTGCGCCTGCCATTGATGCTAAAGCCTGAATAGCCACTGCTTGTCTCTGGTGGCTGGAGAACCAAGTCACTCATTTAGCGTCTTCACCGCCCTTTGTTCGAAGGGAAAAAGCATAGGTGGCCAGGTGAGAATGAAGACGTAAAACTCTTACGCGTTCTCTTGACCAAGTTCACTGTCGGTAGTATAGGAATAAGCATGTCCATGGGAAAACGTAGGCAAAAATAACACAGAATTACATAGGCAGTTCTAAACTGTCACACATCAGGTGAGAGCGAAACAAATTGGACAGGTACCCATGACTTCTTGTTGCCAACCCAAGATTTGCAATCACATGATCACTGCACATCTTTTTCACAAGAGTTTATAAAGGTTCATACCTGAGACGGTGAGTGGTCACTTATACAGCCATTCCTATTTCTTGTGCATGGTTAGAGAGCTAAAGCTAAGAAAGGGTGGTCTAGAGGAGGGAAATCGATCCCAACATCTTATTTTATGGTTCTTGTGACAGCTCATTTATACTGGCAAAGGCTTTGGGGATTTCTTTGGACTCTTAATGCATTTTTACAATCCATAGAGAAAGCTTAGCTTTCCTGAGATTGAGATTAAACTTGTAAACCTGATGCTCAGCATTTCCCCCTCAGTCTTCAAATGTGCTCTTGTGTTGCTTATTTCATAACCTTTCAAAACTATGGACATTGTTAGCTTAATATTCCACCCCAAAGTCCCAAAATTTATATTTGTATTTGAAAATGGTTCCTTGTTAAGGTTTTAGTATCAGACAATATGTGAGTTGCAGGCTGGTCTATTAAGGTTACAGATCCTTAATTGTACTTTCACTACTGGGTCCAACTACTTAGGGGTTATATTTCATCTCCCCTTTTTCCTCTTTTGGCATGCCCTGCTTCCAGTGATAAGGGCTCCAGTGGGCAATTTTGATATCGTGGGAAACTGTGTCCATTTTACTTTATTTTGCCAGACACTGTTTACCCTGGGCTGGAACTCTTTAGCTGACGACAGTGATATTGATGGTGCATGTTACAGTCTCGAAAATTTGGCAGCAGTAACGTCAAGCAGAAAGCTTGGAACTCAGAGTATTTTATTATGATAATATTGATTTTAACATTCTAAAGGTAGAAGGACAGAAACAATGCAACAAACATGCACATACTAAAGTGCATCAGAAATGTAAGTTCTGACGGCGCTGCTCAAAACAAAAATTATGAGAAAATCGACTAAAGTAAATGATCAAAATCACCCAGAATGATAAATGTTTAAATACAAAACAAATTCAATTTTTTTTTGTATTGCCCTGGAGTAAGTTTATTACAAAAACACTTACTAAGCAAGCAACGATATTCTTAAATGATATATGAGGATTTGACATATCGTTAAAGCAAACTTTAATTTCTGCAACATAGATATTGCGCACTGGGAAAAACAAACACATGACAGAAGCCTTTGAAGACAACTCTGTTCCAAGGGTACAGAGATATTTGAACAAAGAAAGGTGACATTTTCTTATACATCTAAGTTTGATATGCAAGCAAAAAAAAAACAACAATGTCTATTACGAAGCATATCTCAGTCCTTTGCCAATCCCTTTTTTTCCTTGGCAAATGCCATAATTTTTTTCTCACTCCCAGTAAATTAGCGCTCATGTAAACAACCCCCATTTCTGACTTTCTCAACTCAAGGCCAGACATACGCTTGTTCTTCATTGTTTAGATCTGTTGCATTGCAGTTTGATCCTTCAGTCTCAGTCTACATGATCGTGGTTGTCATGCCGTGAACTAAACAGAGGTGGGCGAAATGAAGAATCCGAGGTTTAGCACTCATTGAGAGACTTCAACACAGAGTCGTGTTCTGTGTACATAAATAAACGATTCCATTCAGAAGAGAATCTCCGATATAGTGGGCACATTGCTAATCCCTGTTTTCACTCGGTATAGCATCTCTAGCAAAAAAGAAAATTCCTGAGATGGAGCAGAGTGGCTGAATGGTTAAACAACGTTGGCCTCAAGATGGCAAGGCCGCGGGTTCGATTCCCGACCATAGTCGTGTTGTGAGTGCCTTGGAAGTGTCATTTAAATTTGTTATAATCAACCATCTGTGAAATGCATATCTGGCTATAGGCAGTGAAAGATACGGTCAGAATGCTAGTGCTCGGAAATTGCAGTGGTACTGAATGCTTCCCATGGAGTTAAGAAAGTTCTAGAGTGATATATGGCTTGCTCAGGTAATGATAATGTAAAGTCGGATGAGTGGACATTAGCTAAAGTACCAGGCATTAAACATCATTATTATTACAGGAGACCAAAGTAACAAACTGTTCCAACAGTTGCAAAGTGAATTCTCTGCGACAGGTATCCAGAATCCGCTTACTCTCATAATACAGTACAAATTGTTCTCTAACCATATTTTCCAACCAATCGCTGGCTGCGATCAACTGGCTTTTACAAACAAAGCACATATACATACATAATTTGGTTTCTACGATGGTGTTGACTTGAGATCCCCACATTGTATTTACCCCGAAAAGAAATCGTTTTTCAATGTTATACAGTGTTTAAGTTGTTGTTTTTTTTCATAATACATAGATATAGATAGGTGGAAAGGTAAGGAGTGCAGACGAGGCGTGGCGACTTCTTATGGTGCCACACAATTCTGTTAGGCGATCTCATACAGGTCAAAAAAGGTGCAACTCTTGGTAAGGCCAAAAAAAAAAAAGACCCAGCTCTCTTCAATCTACAATCTGCCAATCCCTCAAACTTACTGATACATACCACAAAAAGTACGTTTTTGTTTTTTTTTGGAAGGGGGGGGGGTGGGGCNGCTCAGATATTAGTGAATTCTATGCACACCAATTATCGTACCTGTATATAAACTTTCTGTACTGTATAAAAATATTAAAAATATCATAATTTAAATAACTACCATACAATAAGTAGAAAAAACAACAACAACAACAACAAAAAACAGAAACTATAATTATATTAGAGCAAATGTATACGTCAACAAATAGAAGACACCCAACAAACACATATAAAGAAATAAAAGAAACAAAAAGGAGGGAAATGTAAATACGTAATAAAATAAATAAATAAACATAATGAATGCCTTTTTCAGTATGCTTATATAGCAACCTTGGAGTTCACTGTGTATCGGACCTTTGAGGTCATAGTTACCAGAGACACTCTTACCGATCTCTGCGTTGTCAACTGTGGACGGACCTATATTGTGTAGGTCTATAAACATAACAGCAGACAGTACGAACGTGGTGTGTATATAGCCATCCATAGTTTTCAGCTATGTGTCATGCATTTGTGCAGGCAGATATAGCCTTGCAATGTTGTTGGTTGTTCAGCGCCGTACTGTGTCATATTGCCTAGGGTCAGTCTAAGTTGCTGAAGGTGACGAATGCAAGCTCATACTTTCAGTGGCATTTTATAATANAGTGAATGAATAAAGTAGTTGAATTTGATCTTAAGAAGTACGTCTCCCTCACTGTAGCTATCAGTTAGAAGCTTATTTACTTACTGGCTCCCTCTGTCCTCACGTATTCAGCACAGCAAGGGACACTGCTCCAGAAATTCCCAAGCAATGGTTTTTACTCAAAGTCTGGCCCTGGCTCACTCACTCACACAAATGTACAAGAATACACGTAAAATATATAAACATTAATACAGAGAAAAAAAAGTATATTCATTGTTTGTGGCACTGCCTTCCTCCCCCTAGTTTTTAAGGCAAGTACTCGTATACACCTGCATAGTGGACTGAGGACGAAGAGTGAAAACAAACGGACACAAGAATGTAAACCACCTAACGAAATGTCCAAACCTCAGACTTGTTAGTCTTCAGATCCTGAGAACAACGCATGGTCTGCACATATACGCTACCATCTGTTTGCAAACACTGTCAAAGAGAAACTATAAAAGAACAAAAAGAAGAGAAAAAGCCAGCCAAACATTACAAATAATGAACATTTAGGTCCGTTCTGTCAAGAAGGGGTATTTTTAATAATTGTGGAACCTTTCTTAGAAGTCGTTTTGCTCTAATCTTCATGATGAAATGATCTAGGAGTACTTGAGGTATTGTTTATACAGGATCTAAACATCTCCTGGAAGGTCTTTTTGTACTTGGTGCTCATATTATAGTACATAAAAATGTTGACACTGGAATTAATGCCTTGGAACATGAGACCGAAGGACCAAACGACGAAGAAAAGATTCGTCTGTGTTCCAGCGATGCTAAGGCCTGGAACAATATACACAGCTACATTACCAATACTTCCAGGCCCGTAACACACGATCAAAACACTTGCAAGCAGCACGATCATTCTCATTGTTTTTAGGTCACGTTTTGACATCGTATCAGAATTCTGCGTACTCTTTGCGGTTTGGCTTCGCCATTTTGCCTGCCGGTTGAGNGTCTTTTTGTACTTGGTGCTCATATTATAGTACATAAAAATGTTGACACTGGAATTAATGCCTTGGAACATGAGACCGAAGGACCAAACGACGAAGAAAAGATTCGTCTGTGTTCCAGCGATGCTAAGGCCTGGAACAATATACACAGCTACATTACCAATACTTCCAGGCCCGTAACACACGATCAAAACACTTGCAAGCAGCACGATCATTCTCATTGTTTTTAGGTCACGTTTTGACATCGTATCAGAATTCTGCGTACTCTTTGCGGTTTGGCTTCGCCATTTTGCCTGCCGGTTGAGACTGATCACAAGAATGGTTGTAAATACTATCACGAATGGATACGACAGGGCCCCGATTATCGCCGCGGCTATGAAACTGATACCCTCTAAATATGACCTATCTTTTTTATAGACTACGGAAAGAAGTGATACATTTCTCTCTGGGTAGAAGTTCCAGCCAATATAGGCATAACAATATTCTGGAATGACGTATGCGATGTTCATGGAATACAAGAAGATCATAATCATTGAGGTTCTTAGTGGAGTCAAGATTTGCTTCACCTTTAGCGGCATAGCTATGCACAGGCATCGTTCGGCAGTCAAGTATGCTGTGATCCAGGAGCCGATGTAAGCAAAACAAGTGTGGCCCCAGCCTCCAACAAGATACTGGACTAGTGGCGGGTCCCATGGCACACCAGACTTGATGAACAGAGGATTTGCACAGAAATTCGTAAATTGTAGAGTGGACACACTGAGGAAGTCGGAGATGGCAAGACTAAACAGACTGATGTTGATAGTGGTGTTGAGACCTTGTTTGAGGAATATCACAATGTTGATGACATTGGACACCATCCCAAAGAGACAGATGGCTCCAGACAAGATCACGTAATTCACGATGTCAAATATTTCGCGCATTTCATAACTGACTATCTCTGGAGTGACCGTGGGTTTGTAGTTGTAATCTGGTCCTAGAATCACTGCTGAGGTAATTAGGTTTTGTGCAGGCGTCATTTTGTGTTCTGGTTGCACCAAATCTGCGCACGATGAAAATGTAAACCCTGTAAAGTGTTTTGAAGCTGATTTGGGTCAGTGCTAGAGACAGGGTTAGGGAGAAAGAAACACCCCTGCGATATGCCTTGGATTCTATCAAAAGGGAAATATTTCTTTTCTAAATTTGTTCCCTAATTTTAACCTTGTCCTTAACATACGTCCAAACACATGTAGGGAGTCCGAAGA
The DNA here is from genome assembly GCA_033807755.1 of Ellobium chinense. Taxonomy (NCBI): domain Eukaryota; kingdom Metazoa; phylum Mollusca; class Gastropoda; order Ellobiida; family Ellobiidae; genus Ellobium; species Ellobium chinense. The sequence continues at coordinate 4,606 of JAWQUT010000053.1, read as the reverse complement.
TTGTACCTCAAAGACGATGTCTCTAAGATTGATGGTAAAGAAAAGAAATATCTGAAAGTATCGGTCAATTTTCTTAAACAATTCCGGCTTCTGTTTGGTACCGCAGGATGTCGACTTGTCAGTGTCAATAAGTGCGTTGCCGTTGGTTTGTTTTTGCGTTCTCTTTTGGTGTCTGGGGAGTAGGCAGATACATCGACAATGTTATTTCGCAATACAATGAAAAGTGAATAACATTTCTTCTTTGTACAATGTCTTGTACAAATTTGGAAATAAAGGATATTTGACAATGAACTAAATTTAGAGCTTTGTATGGATGACTGTATACTTCAGAATATCGTTATCATACACCTTATGGCAGTCTACTTGATACTTGTCATAGCCGTATTTTGTGATTAGAACTAAAGCATCTCGGAGTTTCCAGAGCTGCTGACAATGTTTCGTACTGAATCATAAATGTGAGCAAATTTAAAGACCTTTTTGAAAATGTCATCATACGTAAATTTTCTAAACTAAATCTCTTTTTTTTTTCAATTTTGACACTTCGCTAACAGACCCTCCAGATACTTGTATTTTGTCAAGTGATTACATAGTTTATTTTAAAAGATGTTCAGCACGAAACAAACCGTTTTGTAATAGTGTTAATCGAAAACAAACTTAGAGAACCCGATTCAAATCCGTTATCAGCCTATGGCCAAACTTGACAACTGAGACATTTTAAAAGAGAAAAAGATGTTTCGTTCTACCTCCTACCTGCAAGTCTTCAGAGTCCTGGCAACAGCGCCTCATTTGATTTGCACCGACGAAGTAGAGATACCGTTATCGACTCTGGTGTAATTATTCGTACATTTCTTAAACCATCTTGGATGGAACTGACGTACTGAGTTTATTCCCTTAACTACTTAACTACTGATATATTTCCACAATGTTGTCAATTTTAAAATCTCATTTGGATTTTTTAAACAAAGACATCATAGTAGTGCTTGTGCTCCATGTTTATCTTGACAGCGAAACTGTAAATTTCAAGAAAAAAAAGCCTACATAAAATTGCTAAAGTGTTATTTGATTATGGCATTGCTCCATTTAATCGAATCATTTCTTACCGTGAAACTTGATCAATGTAACGCGGCTGACACAGGCATTGACACTAGCACAGAATACTGATAGCCTACTTATAAAAACTTATTGACTCATGGAACAAATTTTATTTGAACTCGGAACGCGTGATTTAGGATAAGACGTAAAATTACAACTTACTGAAGTCTGTTAATGAGATAGACTAATTTCATAGTTATTATTTCCATTCTCTACAGTTGTTTGACTAGGAATTTACAAAATTTTCATACGCATCTAATGGTTTCACATTATTAAGGCGGACTGAATTTCATCATTTAAACCATCATTTAAACCAGTGACTCATAGGATAAGCAATGGCCATTCTTGCAGTGTAGCTGTAGCATCTGTTTACTGAAACATTTCATTTAAATTCCATATCATAATTGCAAGCCATTTTACTGGGTAGTTATCACTGGCTAACAATCAAGGTTCTTCTACTTTAGAACTGCACAACCAACCGAAGGCATAATCACTCTATATTGCTCAGCCATCATTCATAATCTGTTACAGTGCTATGTCTTATTCAGCCTCTCGTACTGTCACAGCAGTAGTAAGAAACTTATTTTTCATAGTATTGCAGAAGAGAAGCTGTACATGTAAGATAATAGTTCCTTATGATAGAGTTGTGGCCCTTTAGTTGACGGATAGTTCCCTATGGTAGAGTTGTGGCCCTTTAGTTGACGGAATTTATTGTATAAGATAGAAAGTAAATGGTCCAGCTGATTATGAAATGGTAACATCAACAATTATTGGGACATTAGTAATAACTGGTAGAAGGCCTTCCAGTTGAGTAAATACCGAAATAACAAACTGACAGCATCATCACCTGAGTGATGAAATTCAGTCACAAGTTCCATTTAACACATTTTATTCGTCATGTAATTTATCTGCTGTCCGTAGGAAGAAGAGGAAGCACGCAGCAGACTGGCAAAGGAGGAGAGCAAAAAGAGGAGCTGGCTGTCCGGACTCAAACAAGCGATGATGACAGCTTTGCCCCTTGGAGTCGCCGCGAGTCGCTTCTATCGCTAACCCTTGGAGTCGCCGGGCGTCGCCGCCACACCCCCGTTTGGTGTGTTTCCTTTTCCGGTTCTCGCGCCGAGCGAGAGAATCGACGTACTCTGGCGAGATTTTAGCTGAATAGTAGAGTGATTTCCCTTGATTTACGTCTTTGTTTCGACGAAATCGGCCGACGCATGCGGGAGTTATGAATTTTTCAATTTGTGTCTGATTTTGTGGATTTTGCTGCCAACATGGGGGACATTTTAAATTTACGCTTGTATCGTGAAGCTACAGGGACTGTATATGATGGCAATGATGACAATGTAGCTGGACTGAGTTCTAGTACTGACACTATCTTCTATTCTAGTATTTCTAGACTAGTGATCTAGTCTAGTTCTAGTCTAGATCCCATCCGAATCCGGGAGGATCAAATGACAGTGACAATGAGAGTGACGTTGATGAAGATGTCGTTGTTGGAGGTGATGTCATTGAAAGTGAAGAGGATAGTGACAGTGGGAGTGGAAATGAGGAAGATATAGCCACAGAAGAAAGAACCTGGACAAGGGATTTTAGTGATGTAGTCTAGTCATAGAGGAGCTGAAACTTGAAAGAAGAGATTGTTGTAAGATTTCACAAAATTTTGACTTTAAAAATTTTTTTACACATGTAAATATCAATACAACACACAAACAAGTATATTTTTAGATACTTCATTCATTTCTCTTTACTTTAAAACAAATTTCAGCATTTAATATCAATATTTGACTTAGTTATGAATTTTTTTAAGATGTGTGTATGATTTTGCGACGGAGTTATGTCCCTTGTGCTAAGATTTCAGTCTGGCTTGTGCAGGTAGGCTCCAAGGGTGAAAGGGTTAAACCCTGTATTTGAGGCTTTCATGCTTCAGGATCATTAAAATTTGTTTCATTTTATACTCGGGCGGAGCAACGTGGCTGACATACCTCATGAGTAATTGGTGTATGTACATGAGAAAAAAATGGTAAGAACGTGCACCACTGTAAACGTGAAAGTGATTTGATAACTGAAATAGTCAATAGAAGTAGATTATACTTTTATACAAAAGAGATGAAAATGTGAAAATGTTTCATGACTCACTATTTATTCAGTATGAATCAGGTTGGTGTTAGCATGTTCTCCATGTGATGTGACTGTCTTGTTGTTCACATCTGAAATGTGGGTATATAAGTCAGACTGTTTGATCATGTCATGGCATGGATGGGNCCCCACCTCAGCAGAAAACATGAAAGCTATTTTTATCCGGTCCAACTTTATTCTGAATTTCAATTAAAAGTCTTAATTTATTTTGAGTCGGAAAAAGGTTTTGAAGGATAAAAATTATACAAGGTAGGGTAGGGTAAGGTAGGGTAGGGTAGGGTAGGATAGGATGGGGTAGGTGTGGTAAATGGTTAATGAAAATAAAAGGATTTATTATCTACTTTTTCAGGCTTCTGCTGTTCTTGATCCAGGGTTGATGACCACTTGATGATGGTCTTGTAATTTCTCACCATGGGGTTTGTGCGCTTGCCATTGATGCTAAAGCCTGAATAGCCACTACTTGTTTCTGGTGGCTGGAGAACCAAGTCACTCATTTAGCCTCTTCACCGCCCTTTGTTCGAAGGGAAAAAGCATTGGTGGCCAGGTGAGAATCAAGACATAAGACTCTTATGCGTTCCCTTGACCAACTTCACTGTAGGTAGTATAGGAATAAGCCTGTCCATAGGAAAACTTTGGCAAAAATAACACAGAATTACAAAGGCAGTTCTAAACTGTCACACATCAGATGAGAGAGAGAAAAAAATGGACCCATGACTTCTTGTTGCCTATCCAAGATTTGCAAACACATGATCACAGCACACATATTTCACAAGAGTTTATAAAGGTTCATCCCTGAGACCAATTAAAAGGTGAGGGGTCAGTTAGACAGCCATTCCTATCTCTTGTGCATGGCCAGAGAGCTAAAGCTAAGAAAGGGTGGTCCAGAGGAGGGAAATTCAACCCAACATCTTATTTTATGGTTCTTGTGACAGCTCATTTATACTGGCAAAGGCTTTGGGGATTTCTTTGGACTCTTAATGCATTTTTACAATCCATACAGAAAGCTTAGCTTTCCTGAGATTGAGATTAAACTTGTAAACCTGATGCTCAGCATTTCCCCCTTTGTTTTCAAATGTGCTCTTGTGTTGCTTATTTCATAACCTTTCAAAACTATGGACATTGTTAGCTTAATATTCCACCCCAAAGTCCCAAAATTTATATTTGTATTTGAAAATGGTTCCTTGTTAAGGTTTTAGTATCAGACAATATGTGAGCTGCAGGCAGGTCTCTTAAGGTTACAGGCCTTTAATTGTACTTTCACTATTGGGTCCCACTACTTAGGGGTTATATTTCAGCTCCCCTTTTCCCTCTTTTGGCATGCCCTGCTTCCAGTGATAAGGGCTCCAGGGGGGCAATTTTGATATCGTGGGAAACTGTG
>JAWQUT010000052.1:2742252-2759866 GCA_033807755.1 Ellobium chinense | reverse complement strand
GAGAGACAGGAGTTACCATCGTTAGGAGCTTCCTTTTTTCAAACGTCTACCTTTTATTTTTTTTTAGTGGCTGACCCCACAATGTGTCTCCCATCTACTGGAAATACTTTTCTCTACCATGAAACTTATATTGCAAGGACAGTAAGATGATTAAGTGAAAAAAGGGGAGGAATAAATTAAAAGATTGCAATAAGTCCAACAGATTTTATACAGTTCACAAAGCACACAAGACGAGAAGGACGGAAGGAAGGAAGGAAAGGGAGAGAAGGATGGCAGGAAGGAAGTGAAGGAGGAAGGAAGGAAGGAAAAAAGGAAAAAAAAGGAAGGAAGGGAGGAAAGATGGAGGGAAGGAAGGAAGGAAGGAAGGAAGGAAGGAAGGAAGAAAAATTCATTTCAAGCGCAAAAACACACACAAAAAAAAGATTGATCAAAACGAAAGACAACAAAATGCAAGATTTTCTTGGCACCTATTAGAAGAACGTGTATAACAACCCAATTAATCCGCTAATAAATCCTCCATTTTGGGGGCCCTGCCAGCCAGTGTTAGGGTGTAGAAATATGTAAAATGACCTGTGATCTAAATAAAGCATCCAATTTTTAAGTTTCAGGTACAATTTGAGCCTTCTAGATAAAAAAATAAAGTGTGTAGGCCTATGTATTCGCACGCGGTCAAAACCAGCCAAATGAAAAATTGGGGACCAAATCAGAATTTGAGGTGACCTTTTTCAAAAGACATTTGTGAAAAATTTTGGGCCTTGACCTCCCTTTTTCTTCCCGTTAAAAGATCGGGCAAAAGAAGTACTTTAACCTCCATGGAAAAAAATTTCCCCAAACCACAGTGGTATATCTAGAATAACACAAAATGTTAATAGAGCCAAAAGAAGAAAAAACAATAGGTGCCAAAGGCCTGTACAGGTAAGGGGGACAATCATGAAACAAGTCAGAGCACCCTAGTAGTCAGATTACGTCCCTTGAGAGATGTTCTATCACTGAGTTGAATGTGGTGTTTCCAGAGTAAAGTGGTGGATAAAAACAAGTTCAAGCCAGAGAGTGGAGGATTGGAGAGAGTTGATTCCGGAGGTAAACTGATCCATGTTCATGTAAATTAAATGTATATTATAATTTGTGATCACATCATGAATGAGATAACACGATTTATTTCCAGCCTACTCTTCTGATAAGATCACTAACTGCACTCTGTAAAGGCTTGCCACAAAGAAGAAGAAGAAGAAGAAGAAGAAGAAGAAGAAGAAGAAGAAGAAGAAGAAGAAGAAAAAAGAAAAAGAAAAAGAAAGAAGAAAAAGAAGAAGAAGAAGAAGAAAAAGAAAAAGAAGAAAAAGAAGAAGAAGAAGAAGAAAAAGAAAAAGAAAAGAACAAGAAGAAGAAGAAAAAGAAAAAGAAGAAAAAGAAGAAGAAAAAGAAGAAGAAGAAAAAGAAGAAGAAGAGGAAGAAAAAGAAAAAGAAGAAGAAGAAGAAAAAGAAAAAGAAAAAGAAGAAAAAGAAGAAGAAGAAGAAGAAAAAGAAGAAAAAGAAAAAGAAAAAGAAGAAAAAGAAGAAGAAAAAGAAGAAGAAGAAGAAGAAGAAGAAGAAGAAAATATGTTATGGCCGCTTGACTTGCCTGTCATAATGGCTGCGTTCTACCTAGTGTTGGCTAGCCCAGTCATCTTAGCACTGGAACAATTATGTCTGCTACATACAAAATTTTGTCAACTGTCTTGAGACAAGTGTTGAAACGTGTGACTAATATCTCGTATTGCTCTGGCAAACCTATTCCTATTTTTTAAAACATCCGTGTCAGATCCTAGCTTAGGATATCCCAGAACAGAGGTGCCTAGTCATTTTGAGAAGAGGGACCAGTTTAAAGTTTAAAGTTTAGTCATCTTTTGAGGGCCAGATTTAAATCGTGAGTGCATGTTCTATCGTCTGTTACACAGAACTGAATAGAGTTAAACATTCTAGTGCTGGAGAGATTTTGACAGGCCATATTTTAGCCCTCTAGCCTCTAGCCAGCTAGCGTTTCGCCCTTCCTATTCTAGGCCACCCAAGACACATTTCCTCCTTCTCCCTCAGTCTGGCACGTAATTTGCAGGTGGGAATATCGAAACAAGAGCAACAGCAGCAGCAGCAGCAGCAGCACCACCACCAGCAGCAGTAGCAGCAGCAGCAGTAGTAGAAACAACAACATCAATAACACAGTAATAACGACTAAAAGAACAACTTAAACAACAGCAACAACAAAGCTTTGCGGGCTTGTCATGTGCAGAGTCCAGTTGTGAGTGTATTATGAGAAGCAGAAAGCCACTGTAACTGTAAGTTGTGAGTGCCTAAAAAAGGTCCTGAAACTCTCAAAGAATCGACCATATCACCAGGGGTTTATGTTTCACTGTATGGGAATCCCTGTGATAAAGGGGGCCTCCCCGTCACCCGGTTATCGTTTTTCAGACTACTTTAGAGAAGTTTGGCTGTCACTGAGTCAGTTAGATAACACTAAATTGACTAAAGAGAGGTGTGTGTGTGTGTTTGTGTGTTTGTGTCGCGATAGAAATAAACCTTTCTTTACTGTGTCTGTCTACTGGTAACTGTGTCTATGAACTACCCGCATTAAAGGTAGGATTGTGTTGGACTTGTACATGGCTATGTGTGCATTATAGTATCTACGGTAGAAACCATTGTTTACAAATGATCTTAACCACAGCCAGAGACTAACAGTATTAAAGGTAAAAAAGAGTGAACATGGAAAGATATGTCACTGTATGTGCTTGTAAACCAACTGCATGATTTTCAGGGACATTACTGAAGGTTGAAAACAGCGGTTTCAGTGTTCACTAACATCAACGCTACACGGACACTGACATTGAACGAAAGTAGCACTGCTTGCCATCTTGGAAGACATCTTGGTGTTGGGTTAGAGAGTTTGATGGCACAGTACAGTTAACACAGTTTTCCTAACTATCCTATTATTTATTATCCAGTTCAGATTCCGATGAGGCTACTGTACTATGTATAAGACGCCTGTGTGATAGAGAGGAATCGTGAATTTTGCATAGTCATACAAGACAAGAGTGCATGCTCTGGTGATGACCAGACATCAGAAGTTATGAATAATATGACAATCTTTGTAACGGTATCTTACTTGTTGGGACAGACTGTAAGCCGTCACTCCCTGAAATTCATTAGTCGTCATTATTCTCATCTGGTCTACCAGTGGTAGTTTTATTGTCTTCAATCTTGCCAAGTCATAACTTTATACTCTCATCCTTGAGCTCAGTAGTGGCGATCTGTGCAACTGATATCAGGAAGCAGCACGGGCTATAATTTGATCAGTGCTTGAATAGATTGGACACTGTCTTGATTATGTAAAGATGTCAAGGACACAGTCTACTGGTGACATAATGAAGACTTCAGGTGGGAATGTAAAGATGTCAAGGACACAGTCTATTGGTGACATAATGAAGACTTCAGGTGGGAATGTAAAGATGTCAAGGACACAGTCTACTCCTATTTTATGAATGCCAGCTAGCAAAAAGGGTATGGAAACACGTACACAAGCTGATTAATAAAGTACTTAAAAATATGAACAAACCATATCGAATAAAACTTGGCAGGCAGGCGGTGTGTCTCCTATGGCAGCAAAAGGATTTTGAAAAAGATATTCAGGGGGTTATAAATACAATCATAACTGTAATCAAATTTTCTATCTGGAAGAACAGAAATGTTTCTAAATTAATTTGATAAGAAACCAGTCAGTGAAACAAGTGCAATAATCACAGCAGGAAGGCATCAAATACTACCTATCAGTGGGCAAAGACAGTCAAAAATGTATGTTCACATAAAATGTCTTGATGCTTCTGTCGGAGAGCACAGATCATCGCGGAAACACAGAGCCCATTCCTTACTTTGTAGGAAAATAGAATTTTCAGCAATTAAAGTGGTACTAAGGATATCACAAGAGGGATAGATCTAATGATAAACAGCATGTATAAGACAAACAGCATCCGCAGAATGTGATCCTGAATATATTCTCCTACTTATTTGTCTGTGTTTATGTTTATTTATTCAATGATTTATTTATTTATTTACTTATTGAAGCAGTAGTTGGTTAACTATTTATTTACAAATTTTATCCAATTATAATATATCTGTTTAGCCAACTATTTATTTATTCAATTATTTAATTAGTTATTTACCGGTAGTTTTTTCTTTCATTGATTTTATTACCGACCATGAATATTTAATCTTATATTCATTGACGTTTATATCTATTCACGATACTGTTTGCACAGTATTGATGAACTGTGATAAAATGAATAGTATTGAAATGAAAAGCAGGAAACTGAAATAAGAGGCCGGAGAGAGGAAAGACTATAATCATTAAAAGGCTCCTCTACACAGTTGACCTGCTCCGTGGCCTGATGATGGTCAAGCGACGCAGAGCGGTCAAAAAATGCCTCTAATAAAACCTGCATATTATCTTTATTTATTACTCATTTATTTATTTATTTATCTATTTATTTATTTATCTATTTATGTATGTATTTATCTATTTATTTATCTATTTATCTCTCTATTTTTCCATCTACGTATTTACTTAAGTCATTTCGTCTATTTATTTACACAATATTTATGTTTTTATTTATCGAAGCTCTATCTGAATCCTGGTATCCTTATATTTCATTTTGTTTGTCTATAGCTGTCCTTATTTCCGGTAACTAACTTTAATAGGATGTAGCAACTATAGTAACTAACAGTCACCACTTGGCCCCCTTGTGATTTTGGGAAATTGTTCAAAAGGTGACATACACTAACCTGGTGGCTTCCATTTTGGAGCCGGGTATGCAGGAAGAGCTCCGCCTCTGACTCTAGAAATAGGTCGGGGGTTATAATAGGAATACTAACAAGCATGCTGCAAAAGCTAAGTCATTCTGTTAATGTCGCAAATGTTTTGATGTTGTTACAGTTGTGATGTGATGTGACCTATAAAAAACAGAAAAAAGGACAATAAAAGTTGAAAGGAAGCACTAATCACACTAACATCAGTACCACGGAATTAAGGAGCTCGGGCCAAAATAAAAAAAAAACAGGACACAGTCTACTGGTAACATAATGAAGACTTCATGTGGGAATGGACATGAAAAAAAAAAGGATAGAACTGCAAGGAAGTTGTCGTGTTTTAGACAAGTTCCAGGGAATTGAACAGAGAATCATAGTCAGACCCATGTACTGTTTGGATTGAAATCAGCGGGTGTTGAGAATACGGGGAAGATATGGAAAAGATAGAGGGAATATTTAAACTAACTGACTCATCAAAAGCGANTGGGGGGGGGGGATATTTAGAACATCAAAAGCAGAATACTTAAGAAAAATTATTTAAAACAAAAAAAAATATTTCTTTGAATTCATCCTTGGACCTTTTGAGCTATTATATACTGTAGGAAATACTACTGTGAAGCCTGATGTAAGGGATGGGGAGGAGGCAGGGTCACAGGTAAGGATAGGGAGAGAGGGAGGAAGGGAGGGAGGAAGAGACAGAGAGAAAGAGAAAGAGAGGGCGAGAGAGAGCGAGGAAGAAATGAAGAGAGAGAGTGAGAGAGAGAGAGTGAGACAGTGAGAGAGAGAGTGAGAGAGTGAGAGAGAGAGAGAGTTGATAAGAGTAAATTAGTAGAGAAATTCATGGGTAAACAACATATAATCCTAGTATAGACCTAATAGGACGATCTCTACGGTGATCGAACATTGTCATCTAATACTGTCACTATGCTGCACATCTGCACATCGTGTTCTCTCCATCTAGGAGGAGACAAAAAAGATTTAAACGAAAAAGTGCCGCATCTGTGTGCTACTGGCTGGATGGCCGGCCGAGGAGACGAAGACAGAATATACAGTCCAGTCGAACAATGACCTAAGATAGTTGTGCGATGACTGAATGCTCTTAAGAAGACAGTGCAGTGGTGGTAATGCCCTCTGGTCACTGTCTGCGTGTTAAGCCATGCCTGTGATGTCACTAGTCTGTTACGTCCCTGTCTTGCCCTTTCCACAACCTTGACCTTCTCTTGACCGGACGTTCAACATCTTCGAGACACTCCAAGACACTCTTGCTAATTATGGCTTTCAGTTTGCCGTCTGCTTCAGGTTACATGCCTGTAATTCTACTTTCAGTGCCAGGTTCTAGAACTAGAGGGGTATGTTTTTATTTTAGTCTTTCTCTTCCCATTTTCTACATGTCCTGCACCCACAGATAAAAGTTCCAGGGGAGAATTTTAAGCTACTGGAAAACTATGGTACGTTTACTTTATTTTGCCCGGCGCTACTGTTTCATAAGCATTTTGTTTTTCCTTTTTGAGAGTCAGGCAAGGCAGAATGAGTCCGTCATGTTTGTGAATACCATGAAAAAAGAGGGTGTTTATTATAATTATGACAGTCGTATCGCTGCGCTTATGGTCAGCTGTAAATTTGAAGTACAAAATGGCTTACCAGTGATGCAGAATAATTACATGTTTCGAGCACAGCTCAGAACTGAAATAGAGCCCATTTTTGTGAAACATTAAAGTTGCAACCAGTTACGAGGAATTCAGAAGTCCCAGCCAATTACTCGTTAAGTCCTATTAGGACGAGACTCCCACCCCCAACCCCTCTCCCACCCCACTATAAAGGTCCTATTATTCGTAATACGGTCTCTGTCGTTGGATAAGATGAAATAGGACTTACCATGTACGATAAGATTATCATTATATATTGACACACATATCATATTCGGTCTCACTATACAAGGACAGACCAGCATGTATGTACATGGCAGGATCAAGATGACAAATCGTACATTCTACAATTCCTTGACATGCTGGTGGTGGTTGTTATATCAACAGTGTATATAATAGAAGAGTTGGGTTTAACAGTCAGTTGTTCAGTTTGTATCACATACTTTCACCTTTCAGTCCGATTATGTGTGCGATTGTTTCTTAGATTTTGGTACAAACATCTTACTTGTGTTGTAATTTGATGTGGAAACTTGCAAATGTTTTAATGTACTATGGCGTTTTGGCAAAGGCATTCTGGATATTTAAATCTTGTTTGGTATTTACGACAGATATTACGAAAAGAATGTCGGACTAGAACGGGGCAAATCCATGTCAAGATTTTCGGTTACTGTGGTCACCATTTTATCAGAGAGTGAACTGCCTGGACTAGAAGCTGGTTTCAGTTTGAAAAGAAAAAACAACAAAAAAACAAAACAAATTAATGGTTTGGGATGTGCAGCTGGAACCAGTATTGACGTTTAGCGTCAAACAGAAATTCGTCTCTTTGTCGAGTGGACTACCAATAAATACCATCTTTTATATCAATACGGACTTTTTGTTTTGTCTGTCACTAAATCCCATGGCATCTTAACTGGTGTGACTACTGGCTAGCCTAGACAAGGAAGTTTGTGATGTTACAGCACTAATGTGTACACTGAAGTTTCATTCAAAGTCCGAGCAAGCCGATGGCGTCACAGGACACCAGGTCAGACTGTTCTCACAGTCCAGGGAACTGCATCTACACTGGTGAAAGGGCACTAGAGGTCAGATGTCAGCAGGATGTGATAGAGAAGACTAGGAACTGGATTAGAGTGACCCACTGAGACGGGGTGCACGCAGCCTTCAGACTTTTACCTGTTGTTGTGTTCAAGTGGCCGAGATTGTGTGGCTTATCTCAATCTTTCATTCCTCGTATTTAGATAACGTACACATATTTCTATGACAGGCATTCAATGCAAGTTTAAATATAGCTCGCCAGTCGCTGTGGAATATAATAAGAACATTATTATAGTACAGATGAGGATTAACAAAAACTACTCGGCTGATCGGTAGGTCTAAGGGAATGCAGTGAATTTACGTTATGTGGGAATATCATTTTTTTTTTTTCAGGAGTGACAGGATTGAGGGGTTACTCCATGTTGAACACATCACTATACTCTCGAGCCTAAATGTTTAAGTTGTTACAATGTTCTCTGGATGTGTCGTTCAAATACATGTCAATGTGTGTTGAGTTCTATAAATACGTGTGTGTTGAGTTATAGAAATACATGTGTGTTGAGTTATAGAAATACGTGTGTATTGAGTTATAGAAATACATGTGTATTGAGTTATAGAAATACGTGTGTGTTGAGTTATAGAAATACATGTGTGTTGAGTTATAGAAATACGTGTGTATTGAGTTATAGAAATACGTGTGTGTTGAGTTATAGAAATAATCTCTCGTTTCAAACTGAGACCCAAGTTTGGAGATGGCGCGGTAATTCAATCATTTTCTACAGAGGATTCTACTGGACATTTAGGATCCAAAACTTTAATATTCTCTACACATGTTGATATTCACAGCCAGGGTAATTAGTTCATGACACAACGTGAATATATTTATTCTTAGATTATAGATACATTACACTCACTGATTATTGAACTTAAATGGTGAATGTCATACAAATAATTTGTGACCGTCTGTTCTTTGTTACGAATGCTGTTTTTGTCGCAACGTTAAAATTTTCCAGAAACATTTATGAGGACAGCATTCTCAACTGAGCCAAGTCACTTTCAATACCTGAATCAAAATGAGATTTTCTACGCGATAAAGACTTGTAGGAAACTGACAAGATCCACTATGTTATGATATTTTGAACTGATTTCCAGCAGATTTACAAGTACACCATGTTATTTTACTTCACAGAAAAGAGTTCTGCTAAAGTTTAGAATCTAGTCAGATACAGTGCCGGAGTAATATACTAGCAGATGTGGTAAATGCTACAGGCTTCGCATTTTAGAGAACCCCACCCGACCCCACCAAATGTTTGCAAGAGTCTATAAAATGGGGGATCTTAGGCCAGATTTAAAGATTACTGATATTTTCAGAAATTGTGTGTTGTTCAAAGTGCTTTTCATAAGGAACAAAGCAATTGGGACTCATAAATGTAAGTTATAAAGTGTGTTCAGCAGGACTAGTTGTCTTAAGCAATAGCTGTGTTAACAGAGTTCCGCTATAATTTATATTTTAATATTTATGTGCATTTCTTTACAATAGGCTCGTTTTAAAACGTTATGCTATAGGCCTCACACTAACAGAATCGGACCCTGGTCAAATGACTTTCCGTGTGCTCAGAACTTGACGAAACTTGAAGGGTGTACGAGATGAGTTGTCAATTCAGTCAAAATACAGACAAAATAATCTTCTTCCCCTCTTCCATTAAGTTCCACACCCACTCACCCACCCAACCACCCACCCACGTGCTTTTCACTATGGTTTCTTTCAAATCTGGTTTAGTCTTCAATAGACGTTCACACTGGTTATATAAGATGGTCTGTGTGCTTTCAGTATCAAGCGGTGCAAGATATCTGTAAGGAGTACAACATGTACTGTCGGTTACCATCGCTGGAAGATAATAAAATGTTATTTATTTTTTATTATTACTCTGTAATCATGCGTTATCTACATGGCGTGTCCTGGTCCAGTATGTATGGGACAAGAGTTCACCAATAATATGATTATGATTTATCATCCGTGAGACACATAGGCTAGGCAGTAAAACTCTTAAATGACTTACCTGGTTAAGTTGACCACCCGGCTGGCATGGTCAAATGTTCCAATTTCGTCCTCAGCCATGTCTTGTTCAGGAATATCAATATCATGTGGTCATCTTGGTCCATTGGTAGCGCTGTCGAACGTAGGTGGTCCAAATTGTGGCCGTTTAAAGAAGGATTTTATTATAAGCTTTAGGCTCGGCTGACATCAAATTCTCTTGACATGTATGCTGTCTATAAACTGGGGCGTTGGCAGAGAATATGCTGGAAATTGTTTTAAGGAGAGGGTTAGGGCAAAATGGCACAAAAGTCTCAGGACTAGTCAAAAGTGTGAGTTGGCAGCACTGAGAGAGAAAGAGAGAGAAAGAAAGAGAAAGAAAGAAAGAGAGAGAAAGAAAGAGAGAAAGAGAGGAAGAAAGAGAGAAAGAGAGAGAGAAAGAGAGAGAAAGAGAGAGAAAGAGAGAAACAGGGACAAAGAGAGACAAAGAGAGAGAGAAAGAGAGAGTGGGAAAGAGACAGAGAGAGAGAGAACGAGAGAGAGAGAGAGAGAGAGAGAGAGAGAGAGAGAGAGAGAGAGAGAAAATGTTACAAGTGTGGCATGACCTGAAAAGTGTCTGGTGTGGTTTGTTCTATAGATTCCACGTAGCTTTGAGGGGGTAGTGGAAAAGTTGACCATCCAAACATGATTTTATTCTCTGCCCTGGAGTCATCCTGCTGTTCTGGTGTATTGCAACAGAGGACCGAATGTACACAGAGTCCTACGTTATCTTATTTGAATTGCCCAAGTACACACCTAGTCTATCTCAGCAACACAATGAACTGGCCAGTTCCAGGAAAGAGGATTTCCTGACTGTAATAGGCTACACGTCTCTAGAAGGAATGTGTTCAATCTCGTGGATAGATCACATCTGAGTGCGTTCAACAGGAAAAGAAATTAAGGGATTTCCATTCTGGCCTTTTCCTGAAAAGACTCGAGACATCTTTGATCTAAAATACCCAGTGTTTTTTTAGTGCTAATGAAAATATAATTCAGTGTGAATCGTAAATAAATAGGTAGGAAGGCAGGCGATATTGGTGAATTAGCAGATAGCTAGACAAG
This sequence comes from Ellobium chinense, assembly GCA_033807755.1. Taxonomy (NCBI): domain Eukaryota; kingdom Metazoa; phylum Mollusca; class Gastropoda; order Ellobiida; family Ellobiidae; genus Ellobium; species Ellobium chinense. The sequence continues at coordinate 2,749,219 of JAWQUT010000052.1, read as the reverse complement.
CATAAATGCATTTACGTAGATAAGTAGGACCGTAGGATGTAGGCAGCAAGGCGGGCGGGTAGGTGGAGGAAAGAGATTAGCAGGCAGACAGAAGATGGGTGAGTAGGTGGATAGGTAGTAAGGCAGACAGACAGTAAGTAACAAGATATACGTAGACAACAAAAAGATAGTCGGAAATATCCACTGCATCTTAACATGCAATGTATGAAATATGTATCCAGGTGTCTATGAGGTGAACACAGAACACAACCTGGCTGGCCAGAACCTCTAGTCTCATTCGTCTTCCTTGGCTTCACTTCTTGACTGGTGTGACGTCATGAGCCTCCATACACTGAGACAGGAATTCCAGCTGAAATACTTCCATCATGAACATCACAACGAGCGAGTGTTTTATTGCTGTCAGGTGAGATGGTATCAAAGTGTGGATGAGGATGGTAGATGGTAGTAGTTGGTCTGTCTGGTCTGTAAGACGGAACAATCATTCCTTATTTGCTGCCAATTTTATTTCAGTTCAAGTTGTTGGGTTAAAAAATGAGATTGACAGCCTATCAGTGGGTGTGGCCCATTTATCATGTAACTCACATCATATAAATATATGAGAGAAATGAAATCTTCCATAATACCATATTTATCTTTATGAAATTCATTTAGACTATTAGTTTATTTCAGTAATAATATTATGGTCCTAAAATGTAGCATTAAGGATGATTACAGCTTCTCCTATCAAGTATCCCAATACTATTTTTCAGTAGATCTAGTCTGTCTATTTTTGTCATCTACTTTCTCAACTTTCTGATATTTGACGTTCATATGACATAATTTATGCTGTCCCCGCGGAATTTTGCAAGAAAAAAACACAAAATTTTGCACCCAAAAAGGCAAATTCTGCAAAAATGTTGCGTTTGTTTTTTGTCCCTCCCCACAGATAGACTACCTATTATTAAAAATTCAATTGTAAACTTTATTTTAAGAACGTAAAACCTCACATGTGCACAACATTCTTCAAAATTCAATAAAACAAATCCACTGTTTCCTTTCATGGCAAATTTAATTTTTAAAAAATATTAATTTCCAGCGAAGTTGTTGAAATACAAACAAATCAGGCCCCGAAGAGTGTCTTCAAGAAGGTTTCTCTTCCTCTATGAAAGAACCAGATTGTAGAGGGAGAAGCAACAGCTCCTCTATGTGTCGGCCAAAGTGACTGTTGTGAGCATATAATATAATAATTTATTATCGGTTTGCACATCCAGCAAGCCAAGGCACAGTCTTCTGGATGGACTTCTAGAGCTGCACAATGTCCAACGCTGATGCTGGAGCCTGCTTCACAACATCAGGTCATAAATATTTTCTGTAGCGCAAAACTTCCGACTCAGGCAGTGGTCGTTTCTCCACATTTTGCATCGGGTCTCGGCGTTTTCTTGGTGATAAAGGCATCCATCTCAAATGATATCAAACACTCAACGTGTTCGTCCTGCGGTACAGTAGGCCTATGCAAACTGAATGAAGACCCGCGAAGCAAAGGGAAATCACTGTCATTTACTAAAACGGTATTAATAGTATTCGCTATTTTCATTGGTAAAACATAATATTTCTCTGCCATGCCTTTTTCATGCGGATTTTACAATTTTTGCAACATTTTATGAAAAATCACGAATTTTGCGGCCGCAGTGCTGAAAATGGGAAATTTTGCGGCCGCGTAGGCAATGCAAAATTCTGCGGGGTCAGCATAATATCGTATTATCATCATCACACTCGAGAGCAACACACACTTTGCTTGTGGGCAGTTCATATTCACTGACTCATTTGCCAGGCGACTGACTAGACTGTCNGTAGATCTAGTCTGTCTATTTTTGTCATCTACTTTCTCAACTTTCTGATATTTGACGTTCATATGACATAATGTATATAATATCGTATTATCATCATCACAATCGAGAGCAACACACACTTTGCTCGTGGGCAGTTCATATTCACTGACTCATTTGCCAGGCGACTGACTAGACTGTCTGAAAAACTGACTGACCGAATGACTCTTTCTCTCTCTCTTCTCCCTCCCTCCCTCCCTCCCTCCCTCATCCTGTTATTTGCTCCACTGCTCTCTTACATCTGCTGCTTTTGATCTCCTCAGTGGCGATGGCCCAGACCTGTCTTCATCGTCCTCCGCTTTCTCCTCGCCACTTACACCATCTACGCACTCATCCACCTCCTCATCGCCGATTACACACGGAGCGACGATAACGACAACACCAGCTCTACCACTCCCAGCAGCACGACAACAACCACCACCAACAAGAACAGCAGCCAAGATAAAGAGCACCGACCTCCATTTGTCTACTTCACTGTTTGGTCTTACATTGTGCTCATGGTACATCTAACACTGGCTGCTCTTCTCGCTGCACTCTTTTATAAGTGAGTCTAGGGGACACCTCAGGTGTTTAGATCATCATCATCGCCACCATTTTTATCAGCACCAACATCCTTTCACCACCATCACCGGCATCACCACCATTGCCATCCTTCTTTTCATCATGAATCTCTAGAGAGCATTGTACAATCAAGTCAGGATTTTCGTCAGAATTAAAATTTTCCAGTTTTCAAACTTGTCATTCCCATCGTCTCTCTCTCTCTCTTTTCCGATTACCTTCAGTAACTCTGTTGTTGTTATTGGTGACATCATGTAAGTCAACAGTTCTATTATCAACAATATTTCAGTCACTGCCATCTTTAAAACCATTACTCAAACCTTCATCAGTTTAAATACCGCTATAAAACACACACACACACACACACACACACACACACACACACACACACACAAACAAACAAACAAACAATTGATATACAATGCATTTACACTTCCTATAAAATATCATTTTACACTTTTAATTTGGCGCAGAGTATGCGAATTAATTTAGATGAAGCAAAAGATCTAGTCTAGTCTAGTGAGTATTTATAGGCGACATCATTCTTGCAAATAATTCACTGATCTCCATGACTCCCGCTCTTCGACAGGGAAGCTGATGTTGATCTTGTCAGCTTCAAGTTTCCGTCTACTGCCTCCTACCAGAGAAAACACCAGAGTGTAGCACTCGGTGCTGAAAGTCCTTTCCTCAATGGGGACAACCATCAGAACACTGCCATCATCACAGGAAGAAATTCCTCGAGGTCGGTGACATCCAGGAAAGTCGACTTGGAGAACCCTTCTTTCACTTCCTCCAATGGACACATAACACCCTCTACAGACGTCCAACATTCCAACGGGAAGGTTGATATGGCTCCAGAGACCCCCTCTAAGGAACTCAAATTTAAAGAAGCCCAAATGAATCCAAATGGCGGAGGTCTTTCAAGCTACGAGTCCTTCAGTCGCTTTAACAGTGTGGATGACACACAGAGCACCAGATGGTACTTCAAATTCTCCTGGGTCTTGTCAAACATCGTGACCAGCGCCGCCCCGATTGTCACCATCATCTTTTTCGTGGCCTTATTCCCACAGCAACAGAACAACAACAACAGCGCAGCTCTGGGCATTCACGACATCAATGTTCATGTCCTGAACCTCGTTTTCGTTATCGTTGATCACATGATCAGTGCACGACCAATCCACTTGCTTCACGTCGTATCGCCACTGCTGTATGGAGTCCTCTATATCACCTTCTCCATTATTTACTGGGCAGTGGACAATAGTCACGTGATCTATCCCCGCGTACTTGACTGGAACATTCCAGGCGTGGCTGCGGGTATGTCATTAGGCCTCGCATTTATAGCCATTCCACTAATCCAGATGGCTTTTTTTGGAGTATTCCATCTTAAAGACTTGATTCACAGGAAACTTTACGGTGTCAATTTTGATGGAGAGCTGGACTAATAATTTATAACTCATTTTATGTTTTTTCCGAGAAAAATTAATTTCATTATTTTTTATTAAGTCATTCCACAAATCGACACGCTCAATCCCCATTTGTCTAAGTCATTTTTTGAGGTTTTGAGAAACTCAACGTTCTCAGTCTGTTGCTCCAAGCCAAACACTGAAGTCAATGTGGTTTCGGGATGTTATATGATGTCAAAACTCTATTGGTTTAATAAGAAAAAAAAAAGATAAATTGAAAATCTCAGTATCATAAACAACTCAAATAATCAAAGAAACGACTTAGGCAGATCTTGAACGAGCGTGATGAAATATCTGAGTCATGGATCTTCCCGTTTGATTATGATTTCCTTGTTTATATTCCATTCACGACTTGGGTCAACAGAATACATATTCGATGTAGTCTTTCTGATACTCGGTTCTTCTGACAGTAGGCACAGTTAGTGGAAACAGGCTGCCACATAAAGACACGCTGTTTGATATATTATTATATATATATAGTATGTGACAGTAAATATTCCTGCTCATTCATCAGCTCCCCTTGTTGGTGAGATAAATACTGTATCAAATTTTATAATAAGAATATGAGTGAAATGCGTTATGAATGGTGGTCTGTTAACGAGTGTGTTATGCTATGTATTTATGATCTTCAGTGTTTATTTGCCTAGTGTCACGTGATGTAAACATTATAGCGAGTTCAATCGAGCCACTATTGTACATTTGTTAAGGATACTCATGAATTATGTGTAATGTTGCACGTGTATTTAGTAGCACACCTTGAATGAAATGGGTAGCTGTGCTGTATAGAGAATATTCCATACAGGGTAAGTTCAGTTCATTTTCATTTGACATCAGACCCCAAAGCCCATTGAAAACATTCTCATGTGGTTATTTATAGCTAATCTTTTCATGCTGCAACTGTTGCTCTTGGACATGAAAACTGGTCAAAAATGACCTCTTTCAATGAATTCGAGTCTTTTCTCGATAAGGGACACGTCGAGTCGAGTCGTCATGATTATTTATTTTGAACAGACCTTTCTGAAGTCAATACAAGTCGTCAAGTTGACAATAGGCAGTCATTTCACGTCACTGTCATAAATACCTATTGACACTGGAGTCTTCTTTCAACCAATCAGGCAAGGCAATGTGCGTTTTCAAAGAAATGATTTGCCAGACTTTCCCCCTTCCATTTTATTCTCACTTGATTGACCTGCAAGTCATATTTAGCGCAAATGCCCGGCCCAGTCATGATGGTGGGCGAGTCAAATTCGGGATGAGTCTTCGCAGCCTGTGTTTCTAAATTGACTCAAGTCGAATCAGAATGTAACGAAAGACAAGTCAAGTCGAATGGAGTCATTTTTGTGAATGAAGTCAGAATAGATCATTGTTCCATATTAATTATTCATTATGTGAGTGTATATTTGTAGAAGCCTCCCATGTTGTTCTGTTTTGCAAATGATTTGTTGCTTAATGAAGAGGAAAAGAGAAATATAACAATTTACTGTACCAATATAATAGAATGTTGTTAGTTGTTCCTAACAAATACTTTGACGCGTGCATCGCATAGACAGACTTCAGTATAATATCAGACTGTGGCATTTTTACTTCGTTCTGAATGAGGATATTTGATGAGGATGTTCTTCACTGACAGGGCCAAGAAAGACCCTATGGACTTAGATCACTCTGACCAAGGAGGTATTTAGAAATTCCATTGTAACTCAAACTTCTGTGATCCAACTCTAGTTTGTTAAATATCTTAACATCTGGGTAGTGTCACAGACTTATAGGTCATAACTGGCAGGATCTACAAAAATTTGCTACAGTGGAGTTCTCCTTCCACCTGTCTTATATCTGTTAGAAGTTTACTACACACTGTAAACATGTGCAGTTTGGTGCGCACTCTAGGTCTAGTTCCCGTCATGCACACATTTTTCTTCTTGCTCGAAGCATCGCCCTAAACCAATAGCTACGTTTGTGAGGTTTTCTTTGACGTCATTTTGAGTATGAATTGACATCATTTTGAGTATGAAGGGGCCGTCCCTCGGACAGCGGACTCCGCTCATTGGCTGTATCGCCCATATCATACTTCAAATGACGTAAATTCATACCCGAAGAAGACTTAACAAACGTAGCCCATGTTGCAGCTCATCAGTTTTTTACTTCTACAACTACCACGTAATACAAATCCCGGAAATGTGCATACAGTCCATTAAGATGTGTTTTCACCACGCACAAATATTTGCTGCGCACCAGAAATCCTCGACATTGGTCGACACACGCCAAGCATACACCGATATAACTGCACAGTATTCACGGTGAGCCCCAGCATCCTGATATAAAGTACTCATTACAGTGTGAATGTGAAGCCATAACTGGCTGTCAAATTACCAGAACCAGTCGAAATGTCTCATATTTTATGCCGTCTTGGTGTTCAGCAAATTTTTCAAATCACCGCGTAAATAGCGAGTAGTTTTACAACTTAAAAAAGTTGACGAAACGCTAATAACTGAGAGCTTCCGCTTTAGTGAAGGAGAGACACAGCAAAAGTAAGGAGAGGTTCAAGGAAAGAAGGTCTAAAGGGCTGGTGATGAGTGAAAAGGGTGAGAGAAAAAGAGAAAGGGAGAGAGAAAAAGAGAGGGAAAGAAAGACATAACGAGAGACAGAGAGAGGAAAGGATAGAGAAACAGAGAGATGGGGAGAGGGAGAGAGAAACAGAGAGAAAGAAAGGCAGAAAGAGAGAGAGAGAGGGGTAGGGAGAGAGAAAGAGAGAGGAGAGAGAAAAAGATAGAAAGAAAGACCGAGGAAGAGAGGGAAAGAGAAAAAAAGAGAGAGAGAAGAAAGCAGGACATGAGAGAGAAAGAGAGAGAGGGAAAGAGAGAGAGAAAAAGAGAGAAAGAGAGAGAGAAAGAAATAGAGAGAGAAAGAGAGAGAGAGAGAGAGAAAGAGAGAGAGAGAGAGAGAGAGAGAGAGAGAGAGAGAGAGAGAGAGAGAGCATATGTCTAGTTCTGAAAAGGGATAAATGTGTGGTCTTCTAGGTAAGACTGAAGGATTCACAGCCAACCTCCTCAACCACTTTTTCCCTTTTCCCGGTTCCCCTCCCCC
>JAWQUT010000052.1:2707881-2742243 GCA_033807755.1 Ellobium chinense | reverse complement strand
CCCCGATGACAGGATGTATCATGAGAATTACGCATATCACGTGACTGTGTCATTCGTTGAATTAGCTCGTTAAAGTTCACAGTCCACTACTACTAGAGCTGGCTTCATTCTACCAACATATATATAGTTTATAGTCGTTGCATTAAAGGTTGAATAAATAAATAAATAAATAAAAATACATAATAAAATAAATAAACCATAAAATAAATAAATATAAATATGTGTATAGGTAGCCTATATATAAGGGGGGGGGGTAGTAGGTAGACAGTATGGTAGGAGTGTAGATGGGTAGGTAATTAGGTAGATAGATACATACAAAAACAGATAAACATCATGGGAACTAAAGGTAGTGGGTGGGTCGATAGGTAGATAGGTGGTTGAGTTGGTAGGTAAGGATGAGGGTTTATTAGAAATGTAAATACGTAGATGAAAATGATAATGATTAGGCACACAACAACAACAACGGAAATGTCAACACCATCTTGAAAACAATAAACTGGTTTCTCTGAAAGCCCCTCATCATCTCATGTGAATGTCCGGAGATAAGCAGTTCAGCATTTCTAGCTGGTCGCCAATATCATCATTGATCTTGCTGATCCTTGTGACGTCATGGGACTGGACAAATTGAAAAGAGAGTTTCGGCTGAAATACTTCCTGCACAACCACTCCAACGAGCCCGTGTTTGCTGCTTTGAGGTGAGATATTAAGAACTAGTGTTATGAGAACCAAAGTTCTTACATAGTGATTTGTCGTGTTTTGTAAGTGATGATCTAGAACTGAGAGAAGAGTAGTCATTTTGTCAGTGTTTACAGTGTGTATTTGGTATAGATATATGTGTAAATGTGAAAATATCGATAATAAACAATTTAGTAAGTCGGAACTTAGCGAAGGCACGTGTCCGCAACAATACTTTTAGTTGGTGGTTAAAGATCACGTACACCGGAATGTGAAAGTAATGTTCTTGTATCGTCACCGGAAATTTATTCTCGCGAGATGGCGATGCTTCCGTTGCTAACCGTAAACATTATGGAGGACGAGTACAATGCCAAGCGTCGGAACACTCGTAAGTGCTAAAATAAGATGTCTAAGTACCAAGAAAAGTTTAAATATAGAATGCAAGCGTGAGATTGCATGTCTTTATAAACTATTATCACGTGTCCGTTGTTTACATTATTATTATTATTCGCCATGCCGTGGATCTAGATCTAGTCTAGACTAGTCTCTTACTAGACTAGCCTAAAGTTAAACTAAACTAACTACAGTCTTACCTTGTCAAGTCTACTCGTCCTAGTCATAACTGAGGTTAAACCATCACCACTTAGTCAAATTATATTTCATACTAAGTAAAAGCAGCAGGATTTACCTCCCTTTCTCAAGTCCAAATATCATGTGGACGTCAGAGTATATTCAGTTGGAAAACATGTCAGGGTTGCCTACTAACATGTTCAAATGTCAGTCCAGTCTAATGTCTAGACTAGATTGATGTTTTGAATTGCAATTACAGACAAAATTATGTTCATCAAATTTTTATTCACTCCAAAATGGCCAAATCTGCTTTTCAGAATTGTTGGTCTGGCATATTGACCTGATAAAACTGATAAAGGGACTGTGTTAGTGAGATCAGCCTGTTGATATTGTTATAAATTTATAATTCTTTGTTTGCATAAACAGTTGTTATGTCAAACGGTTTTATAAGTTGTTGTGAAATGACAAAACACCGCACAATCAGATATCTGAATAATGATTATATGGCATTTTGTCAGTGCAAGGCGGTGTAGTAGTAAATGAATGCAGAAAGGCAAGTGATCCAGCCATACATTTACGATCATAACGTATCATACCTCTTGAGTTTGAATGACCAAAACCTCATTTCAGCACTGAGGATAAAATAATTTGCTTGAGGTATCAGTTGATGCCTGGAACAGTTTTAGAGGTCATAGATGAATAAATGTAGTCTCATGACAGAGAAACACCAGACAAAATTTTCTTCTCAGTTATGTGAGCTTTTTCTTTTTGCATGCACAGTAATGGAATTAGAAGATTCTAATATATTAACATTATATTTGGAAAGTAAACTAAGTATTTTGTTCTCTTTGTGTGTAGATATAGTCACAGTGCTGACAAAAAGAATGAATTTTTTAATTTAATCTATTTAATCCCATTAATGAATGAGACCCTGAAAGCTTTTGTAAAGAAGCCTATAGATATTTGTATACACTTGCATTCCTTTTGCACCAGTGGACCAAGTTTAGCTTTACTAAACTATAATACTGAAAAGAGAATGGCAAGAGGCGTGGCATCATAAAAGAGTGTCAGAGATGGATGTCATAAATCTTGACTTAGACAACACAGCTCAGAAAGATGACTTCGACCTTGACTCCTGTGAGATAGCAGACGGAGGGCTGGACACCAAACGAAGCCTCTCTGATATTGACTCCATGTCAGTAGATGAGTGCTTCAATGATGACGGTCCACTGCCTAATGGTGATGAGTTTGAGAATGAAGATGATGCTGACGGTGTTAGGAGACATGGTGGGGACCATATTTTGAATGAGATCAGGGAGTCGATTGCTCGACGAAAATCTGGTGCCGAGTCAGAGGGATCATCAGCACCCAGCTCTGAGGGATCTCCTCATGTGAATGTTTCAAGCCAGTTTTTGTCCATCCCTTATGGGCTTATTCCAAGGGCAACCTATGAACATGGGAAAAGAAATGCGGACATAATGGGAGGTAAGCAAGTGGTTTAGATGCACTGTAATAAAACTTAGTGTCTTAAAGAAGACTTGGACTTTCATATGATGAATAATTTTTTTGCATTTACTGATGTCTCTCATTTTTCAAATAATATTTTAACTCTAAGCCTCCAGCATGGCAAGAGCTCCTGGTGGCCACAGGGCATTACATCATGTTATAGTTTCACCAGCTGACTTGCTGATTGAATGCTTTAATACTAAGTGGTCATTCACTGGTGAGTGGTGAGTATCACATGTAGACAGTAGTTACACCGACTGTTATTGGCTCTCTTGCCAGAAAAGGTTACAGTGAAAATGCAGATGAACATGTCTGCAGTGTCTGTGAGAGGCAGGTGGCCATTATAAAGAGTCATGAAAAATGTTTAAGGAATATATAACAAATGTCACCGTCTTCTGTTATAAGGCACTGTTAAACATTTTGAAAAATTGAAAGCTTGGCACCTGACAGCATTTAGCTGCTTTCTGTAATGGTTGATATGATGATTTCTTGTTATTAAACTTAATCCCCCTTACTTCTACAGTGACCTACAATGGAAGAATGCGGCAGTTCATTATACTAGATTCAAAGGGAATCACAACATGGAAACGGGACGCAGTTGATCATAGAGGTAAACAATTTCAACTTACCTGTGTGCAAGAAATGGTGAAGTTCAAAGGCCACGGTATCATTTCTCATGTGTAAGCCACAGAATTCACTGCTGCGAAAGGGATAAAGACAGAAAGGAAATGTTGTGCCTTACTTCTTTCCTCTGATTTCAGCTTCTCTTTTCGAAAGATTTTAAGTAATTTTCAGAAATGCTTGCATAAATTTAGCTCCAGTTGAGTAGAAGTTCTTTATCAAATAATTTGCCAGACAGTAGTAGTTTTATTTTTAGGTTTGAGTCAAAAACATAAAAGAAAACACACAAAAATGATGAACAGAGCAGCACATGTGAGAGTTAATTAAGACTTCAAGAGCAATTGCAAAATCACAGAGCAAAAAGGATTACCTTTTTACTGATTATTTTGAAATTATTCTTTCTGCTCAATTTTAGGAGGATACTAATAGAAAGAAGAAATAAATTGATTACAGCGTTGTTGGTTTCTTTCTTGTAAGAATGTATTAAGATTATTTGTTTTCCTCATATAGTAAGCCGAGCCTTGGCCTACCCAAAGTACGAATACCGTCTCATTACAAATGTTGTGTATGCCAAGAAGTACAACTGTTACTTTGTCCTGGGAAAAGATTTCTCTCTGAAGGTATGTCACCGTTTTCTTAGATTATCATGTCATTGATCTGAGATAGAGATATGTTGTCAACTTTGCACAAGCATATGTTGATAATACATGATGAATTTACAAACTTCATATTTATAGTTTGATAATCTTTGTCAAATACATATTCAATATTATGAGCTGTCTTCCCTCTAACAAATGATCCAACCAGTTCTTTCACTTTGGCGTGGATTATAGACTTAGATAAATAATGAAACAGGAATGTACAGTTATGGTGCGAAGCACCTACGGTTCACCCTGCAACTTACTATTTAGACTAGTATTGACCATCCTATCATTGTACCTTGAAGTTTTCTGTTCCCTAGACTGCCTAATGGTTGCACAAATTTGTTCCTAGATTTGCTCACTTGCCACTGACATGTGACAAAAGTTAGACCCTAACTTTAGAAGACTTAGTGCACCGGTAAGAACTGAGATGATGTTGACTTCATAAGTGTTGATAAGAATACACTGTATAGATAAAATATTGATAAATGGATGTTTAGTACATGTATATAATCTTGATCAAGCTATTTAAAAGAGTGATATTGAAATAGGTACTATGTACAACAGATTTATTCCACAACTATTCATAATATTGATGATGTTTTTTTTGTGTATGATCAGGTGTTTAACCGAGACTTCATGGAGACATGTTCAGTAAGTGCTGACCTGAGATCTGTCCTTTTCATGCTGTTCAACCCAGTCCGAGATGAGCTCATAACAGGAGGAGTGGGAGGCACAAAGGTGAGTAAGGCAGGGGCTTTGGAGGTGATGATAGGTGGTGAGGTGAAGGGGTGGGGTGGAGGTGGAGCTGGGAACAAGAAAGATGAAAACACAGACAAACCATGATGGTTAGTGAAGATGTTCAGACTGTTTTTATGATTTTTCCCTTTTTCAGCTGCCAGATTTTGTTCTGTCTTCACAGCAGAATGTTCAATGTAACATACATGAGACTGTTTGGGATTTGCTGATTTCTGTAATTTAGCTACTCATGTGCCTGTTACTGTGAATAAGAAAAGCAATTTCTCAACATATTTGAGCTTGTCATCCCAGCAAGAGGCTGCACATTTCAATAATTATGCTGAAGATCGTACATTGACAAACAAAATGGGCAATAAATCCGCATAAAGCAAGTGTGTAATGTATATATCACAACGAACATCTATCTTTTCCTGTCAAAATATTGTGTTGTATTTTCATTATCCATGTAGCTTTTTGTTTCTCTCTTAGATGTGAAAGTTTTGCATATAATGTTGATAAAATTTCTCATATATATCTTCCAGGTGTGGCGATTCCATCAACAGGCGGGAAAATCATTTAGCATTTTGAGGCCCCTTTCGAATTATGGCCTCACTCTCAAGTAAGGCTGGCTTGGACTTTGGAAAATACTGTGATTTAAACAAGCAGCATTAGTTTTCTGTTTGATATGTGAGAAATTGCAGTGCTGGATTGGTTTAGGCTTGAATTTGAAACATTTGAAACATGTGGTGTCCATAGTGCCTGCATCAGCTTTTCCTCAAGCTGTGAGGAATTTTTGACACTATTAACAGTAAATTTACATTTATAAGAAACCTTGGAGAATTGGTTTTTTTGTGTGATTCATGCAAGAGAAACACATCATTAATAACGATACAATGTATACTCAAAAATGCTTAATACGAATTTTCTCTGGACCCCCCAAAAATCATCATATTAAGCATGATGGTTTTAGATTATTCTTGCTAAGGCAAATTTAGGGTCCATGCCTCCATCTAGTTCATAGGATAGCAACCAAGATAATGTGTTGGTAAGGATTACATACCTGCTGGGTACCAATGAATAATAAGCTTTTGTTTGGCCTTGAGTAAGTAGAAGTGTAAGTGGTTTTAGCAGGGGCTGATTTATTGTAAGAGAGAGAGAGACTATGGGATTTACAAATGCTGGGTAACTGGCCTGCTTTCCTGATTAACACTAGCTGCATTTCGTGATTAGATAACAAGATATATAAGAAAATGCCAGGACTTGTGAAATGTTGTATAATAATGCCAGTTTCATGTTAAGCTGTACTGTTGCCCAACAGATCTATAGAGACTGTTGTTTTCCGAAGGCCATTTTCCTCTCCAGGTATGAACTGCCCAATGTGGGGGGCAGTTGGGTCAAGAGAGTGGAGCTGGACCATCACCTGGAACATCTGTACTGTTGTAGTGACACAGACCTGCACGTCTACGACCTGGGAGGGAAACTGTTGTTCAAGTTTGAAAGGTTGAGGAGTTTTAGTTTTGTTATTTGCAGTTTCTGGCATGAACATTTTCTTGTGATGCTAACATAAAGACGTTGATTCTTTTCTCTTTTCAAGCAACCATGACTGACTCATGTTTGCTCGACATCTTATGAGAAACTCTGTGTTAAAGAACAATATTTTTGTCTGTCATGTACTAATTTAAGAGTCACTTGCTTATTAACTACAGTAGTTCAGAAAGTTTTTTGCTGTACTTGCAAATGTTTTTATACTGTCTTTTTGACATGGTATTACCTTACTTTGCATTTATGACTATCTTTACCAAGCACTTTATTCACATTCTGTGTCAGGGCACATCACATGTCCATAACTGGCTGTAGATATTCCAAAAATGCCAGCGTCTTGGTCACTTCATCTATTGACTGTGAAGGTAAGTTCACAATCCTTCCTCTTTGTTTACTCACGATAGTGGGCTTCAAGCAGTACTACTTTTTAAAGTTTACTGGAAGAACTTTTTTGTAGTTGGTGACAGAAGTAAAGAGTTTGGCTCAGTTAATGGCTGTTTGATCCTGGATTGAGTAATTCCATCATTGGTGTTTGAAAATTGTTTCAGTTATCAAACATTGGATCTTTCTTGAATAAAAAAACAACTGAAGTGTCTGAAATAACAGCCCCTGTTGCCATGGTTACTTATCAAAACAGTGTTGGTTTTTAGCTCTTTTTTCTCTCTTTTCAAATTGTGATTACAAGTAGGAGTTGGCATAGTGAATGAAGAAATGTGTCCTATTAATATTTTTGAATGCGTGCAGAATGCACAAAGATGGATCCAAGATTTTTCACAAATGCATTTGCTGTTATTATTTTTTGAAATCAAGAGATCAGTGTATAGATTCTGATGTTTGTTGGCAACCAAAGTTTGGACACAAATTTTTTTGTTTCCAGAGAAAAAAAAAATGCAACATTTTTGAAACAGTTGAAATGAAATATTTAATATTATACAGTTTAGTATATTATCCACCAACAGTGAAAGTTTGGAGTCTGCTTGGAGGTCTTGTGCACACTTTCCGCGGACATTCCAGGGCTGTTACCAACCTTCTCCTCCATCCTGCCACTTCTAGTATTGTTGTGACATGTTCTTTGGATGGAACTGTCCGCATGTGGTCACTAGACACCATGGACTGTCTCTACAGGTGAACATTTCTTTCTTTTTTTTTAATTCTTTCTTTCTTCCTGTCTTTTTTTCTATTCTTTCTTTCTTTCTTTCTTTCTTTCTTTTTCTTTTTTCTTTCTTTTTCGTTCTGTCTTTCTTGCTTTCTTTCTTTCTTTCTTTCACCTTTTTCTCTCCTTCATTTACAAATTGTATAACTTCCCACTTCGTAACTGAGGAGAAAAGAACTACGGGAAGAGAAGATGGCAATGTGGATGTGACGATCCTGTAAACCAATTGAGCTTTGATGTACTTTTTTCTGTCTCGTTCTTTCTGAATTTTGATGCAGTCTGGTGGAAAAGCCAGATAGTGTCTTGGTACATTTCATCTCCACAAGGCCACCTGTACCTCACTTTCATTGGAGATATAAGTTTTAGTCACTTGTAGACATCATTAGGAACCCTAAGACACGAGAACAAAATATCCAGAAGTCAGTTTTTATGAATTCCTAGTTGTACACCTCTAGCTCCTACCTTACAAATATAAGATATTGCATGTAAATCAGACAACAATAGGGATATACAGCACAGAGTTCCTTTGTTTGGTTTTGAATTGGGATATGGAACACATGTGGAATCTGGCAGCAAGTAAACAAGTCAACTAAAGAGAGAGTTTATGAAGTGACAGGTATCTGGAAATCAAACTCATTTAATAAATCATTTCACTGGCTGTCCTTCTCAGCCTTGTTGTGTCAGTTGATGGAGTTCTCTGGATGGGATTGACTGATGACAACTTGCTATATCTGAGCACTCCAAGGGCAGTCACTCTGTGGAACATGAACTACAGTGTGCAGTTCTGGGCCTTGGCCCGTAGCAGGGTGACGAGAATGGTGCTGTGCGGCTGTAAGGAGAAAACAACGAGGCTGATGGCTGTCAGTGAAGACAGCAGGTAAGAAAGATCAGAGTCAGCCATGCCATGTTAATTTTCTCCATATACAGTACATCACCACAGTTTACAAATGTTGTATGTCCGTCTGCTATAACCCTGGAATTCTCCCATGGTGTATTTGGCATAAGGTTAAGAACTAAGTTAGGGTAGGGAAAGAGATTAGTGATGAGAAATGGGTCCTAAGATATTGTCCAAGGACTTTCCAAATGGTGTTTTCCCCTACCTTTCCCTTAATACTAATCCAGATGTACCGTAATAAAGTCCCAGGCTTATTCCAAATATAACATACAATTTTTTTAAAACTGAGGTGACAATTTGTTAATGAAACAAACATCTTTGATGTACTGCTGCATTTGTGCAAGATTTTGGAGAGTATTTGAATCTGTGTTCCCATGCTATCAAGTTTTTGTATGTGAGGCTGCTAAATAACTGGACTGTCATGTCACATCTTGACAACCATGGTTTATCAGTGACATGATTTGGGGATGGATTTCTTGAAGCAGCTTGTGAAGACCGGATGACGTGGAGAAATTACGTTGCACAGACGTAACACTTTTAGTGAAAGAGAATTTTCCAATATCTCTGTTCTTGTCTGGGTTATGTATTTGAGCTTTATATGTGGCGTGGATTGTGATTCTAACTTGTCATCGCCTTTGGAAATATTTTTTTGGCTACTTAGTATGCATTACAAATATTTTATGTTTACTCTGTAGTGTTCGACTGATGGCTCGCAGCAACAAAAAAAATCTGACCACAGTTCTTCCCCCTCCCAGTATCTCTCCACTACAGAGGGTTCTCAGTGTGTGCTACAGTAGAGAGTTTAATGCCATCTACATGCTTATCAACCCACATGAGATCTGGGTTTATACAACCAGGTACAGCTCTTCTTCAAGCACATGGGTTATTAATGAATTGTTGAGGGCTTCAGAAAGTTTGAGATCCAAGCTTAGGTTGAAACATCAAAGGGCTGTAGCACTGGGAAATTTTTATACATATTAGTCCAAAGTCGACTTAAATTAGTAGTAACTGAACGGTTTAACAGATAGAAAGTCATTCATTTTCAGAAGAGCAGAATAGAGACAGAAACATTCAGTATATATTGCATCCATGTCAATCTTTAGCATTAGAGGTTAACACTCTCAAGACAGTTTAGAATTTACTGCAAATAAAGTTTATTGTGGATATGTTTTGTCTTCTATGTGCCAAAGAGACATGAATTACTGCTAATTAGTTAATATCATGAATATTAAATCCATTTAAGCAGGTCCCTTGATGTTGTGATACTCTCACCATATTTGATGATGCTGACTCTTTCTTGTTTACTTCTTTGCTCCAGAACTGATCCAGCATGTCGAATTGCAGTCTGGGATGTGATTGACATCCAGGCCGTCTTCCTGGAAATGCGTTCTGGGGCGGCTGATACAGACAGCTTCAATCCTGCATCGTAAGATGTTTTCTGTTACATTTTGTTCTTATTTCTGAGTTATTCTTAGTGCACACTATCTGCAGGCTTTCTGAAGGATTAGTCTCATGTCTGAGATATCAATTTTTGGAGGGAGTCTCAGAGAGGCAGGAATTATTCCGACCTAATTTACTGGATTTTTTTGAAAAACATATTTTAGAAAGATCCCTGAGAGTATAGTTAGGGATGGTGGACTTACAAAGCTTGGTGAACTCTAATTGACTTGGNTGAACTCTAATTGACTTGGGGGGGTGGGGGGGGGTGGAGTTGTGTTCGGGGTCAGTGTAGGTGTAGAATTTGGAATAATGTCTGGGCACAGGAATTGATTTTGAAGGCTATATAAAGGTGGAGATGGGCAGTGAGGAATAAAAAAATTGAACTAACAGATCCATTGACTCTGTTGGGTGTGTTTGGGAGAGCACAGTGATTGCAGTGATTTGTGATGCTACTGACTATGGTCATGATGTATCTATTTGTGAGAACATGTTGCTACAGTGAAGTACTCAGAAGGCGTAGAGGAGGATGTGTGTCACAATATTGGTATGATTTCTTATCTTCAGAATTTCAGTCAACAAACCAGCCCCATCCCACCGAGCTACAGAGACTGGTGCCGGAAATGAAGTTCTTGCCAACTGCTGCTGTGTTGCCATCCTGAACTCTACTGCCATGGTCTGGACAGACGAGGGTTACTGCTGTCCAATTAGGGATTCATACTTACTCCTGGGACTGGAGGTCAGTGTGTTACTACTATTTGTCTGACGGAAACTGAGAGAGGAGGAAGAGAAGGAGTGGACTATCTAAAATGATTGTCAGGAAAAGTTGAATGAAAAGGATAGAAAAGAAAGTGCAAAAATTAAAATTTATTTGATTTAACTGCATTTGTGAATGCTTCAAAATGCTTAAAACATTTTCAGCAATGATGGGAATTTTGTGTTTTGAGCGCTTTGTATTGTGCAGAACATAGCTGTAGCTGAGTATTAATTCAGTCATTATTATTAATACATCAAGCTGTGTATTTTATGATATTCATTCATACATATTTTTTTAAAAATTTTTCCTCTCTAGGATGGCAGAATTCTGTTCATGGACCCAGTCAGGAAAGGTCACA
The DNA here is from genome assembly GCA_033807755.1 of Ellobium chinense. Taxonomy (NCBI): domain Eukaryota; kingdom Metazoa; phylum Mollusca; class Gastropoda; order Ellobiida; family Ellobiidae; genus Ellobium; species Ellobium chinense. Next base: position 2,731,350 of record JAWQUT010000052.1, on the reverse strand, counting down.
AGTATTTGGAATTTAAGACTGGCAAAGATCCAGTAAGACATTGTTGTAAGATTGTAGGAATAAGCAAAAAGACTCATTAATAATCGTTGCTCTCACATGATAGGCAGATATAGCTAAATGATACTATAGTGAGAGATGGGAAGATTCGCAGCAGAATTAAACTGACAGTGACTTGCCTGATTGAGACTGACTAAAATTATTAGTGTAAGCAGGCAAGCTGTGTGAGTCATTGTCTAGGAATTTCTAGAATGGTCTCCTTCACTGAATAGGTGAAAAATGGAACCCAAGTAGACATACATACTTCTGATTGATAGCTCCACTGAAAGCAATGTCATTTTTGTGGTTCCATCAGTGGAAGTACTAATAAACTGAAGAGTCAGCTTCCTTTTTCGCTTCAATAAGAACCGCACCGTGATGGACCTATTTGAGTTTGCCGACTGGAGTTTTCAGGCACATGGAGAAATCACCCCACCATCTATCTTCAATAGTAATACATTTATCTGCATGAGTTCATGGGTGGACATATCCTTGAAATCAAACAGTGACAGCAAAGAGACCAGAATGTCTCCAGTCCAAAAACGCTTAACATTGTAGATGATCCCAAGTATTCTCTGTGGATTATTTTCAAAAGGGAAATTATTGTGTTGTGCTTTCATTTTTAACATTTTTTTATGTTCAGGTGTTGGACATCTACCATGATGTAGCCCACAACGATCTGATCACTGTGTACAAAGTCACTGGCATGATGCAGATTCACATCTGGAGTCTACCGGACCTGGAATTACAGCATGAAGTTTTCATGGCACCAGATCTCAGAGATTATGCAAGAGTGGTGAGTTGATCCCTTACAGGCTTTTTATGATGACATGATGTGCTTGTGAAATGTGTTTGATCTGGAGCCACAGGGAAAGAGCAAAATATCATTGAATGATGAACTGTCGATTTGTTAAAAACTGCATCTTTGGATTAGACATTTATATTCAGCTGTGTGACTTTCATATCATTTTATACTGGTTTAATCATTCCTATTATGATAGCCCTGAGTTGTTCAAAACAACCTGTAAGTAAACATATTGTTTGGATTACATATTTTCAGTGTACATGCGAAAAACTTCCTTCCTTGTAAAGGATTCCATACGATTTTTTAAAATTTCTCCGTTATTTGTCTGTAGGCCAACCTGCTGCATTGTGATAAAACTTGACCACTTCATGAGTGCTTGTCTGTGTTGTCAGAGGTCTTGCGCCATCATAGTAAAGCATTGTTACAGCATTAGGACATATTCCTCCATAGGCTGGTCTATTTTCTCTCTTCATGTAATCTTTATCTCATTACTGAATTTTCTGGATGGCAGTCAAATATGTCCAGTTTGTTAACACCTGGCCACTTCTCTGCATGGTAAGAAGATTCGTCTTAGAAAAACAGATTCATTCAAACAAACAGTATCAAAATTATTCAGTTATTATTAAAATCTAATATACTGTGCATTGGATAGCCTTTAAAGCATAATATTTAAATTAAAGTTGGTGCAGTAACACAAATGATATTTTTGCTCAAACTTTTAAGTGGCCATTTCATAAAAGTGAATTTTCAGGTGTGACAGTTCACTATACAGCTGACTATATCTTGTGATGTCATTTGCAGTAAAACTAGGGGATACTATGGCTATAATGATCAATTTGCTAGCAATGTTCAGTCATTCCAGTCCTATCACTGGTCTTGTCTTATTCAGGAATTTGGTTTAAACAATCCATGGATAACACAGACAAATATGCTCAGTCAAAAGAATGTTCTCGTCATCAGACTGTCACTATAGCACAGACTGTTAGTTGTGATGATGATGGGGCAGGCATGAACACCAGTGATGAACATATTCCATTTCCTTCTTTCTCAGGGCTATACCCTTGTGACTGGACATGAAAGTGGCTGTGTCATCTTCCATTCATTAGAACAAGCCATGGATCTTGGAGTTAATAAGGCCAGAAGTAAGAAACTCTGTTCCTGTTGCTCTTCCTAAACAAAATGTTCCTAAATCATAGTGGGACCTAGTATCTATTTGTAAATGGATGAGTTTCATAAATCATACATACAAGTTGATCTTTCCTAGCCTCTTGCTGATTGTTTCACTCCTGATAAGTGAGTGAAGATGTAAAATACCTCTCTAATTTCAAGTCACTGATATTGTCATAGTCACATTGCCGTTGATCTCAAATAGTTTTCAATTTCATGCAGCTCTTTGGCTTTTGAAGAAAAACAAAACAAAACAACAAAATATTATTTCATGAAGAAGTGGTGTATTGTGAAAAGTCTGATGGTGATTTTTTTTTCTCCATAAATGAAACAGGTATTCTGTTATGGAACTGACATGATATATTTTATTTGAATTCTTGTCATCTGCCAGTTTTACCTGCGTGTGACGAGGTGATAGATGTGAAACGCAAGCCAGAACATTTTGCCCCTGTGATTGTTGTTGATATGTGTGTTCCTCTCAGGATTTTCTGCTCTTGCAGGTGAGAAAAAATGAAATACAATGTATTCCCTGCACACAATAAAACAATTCATACCTTGACTAGGTTGGTCATCTGGTCAGTACACTCCATTGTGCCTGGGTGTTGTCACGGTGTTTTTTTGTTGGACAGTCCAGTGAATCCAGTCCATGGAATTAATGTGGATCAAAGAGTTACTGGGTTTGACAGTTTCAGATTTTCATACTTTGATCACTTTACACATTCATCTGCTTTATACATGGCTGAGGTTTGAAGATATACAACTCAAAGTATGTTGAGTAGAGTATGATTCCCTAATAACTGTACTCACTCTGTGTTTGAAGAAATGGGCAAAAAGCTCAAGCTTTGTTTGAGAAATAGAGGTTATAAGATGAATTTACTGAGCTTATGATTGAAAAACACTTCTTGTAGCATTACATTCTTGCCATCTGCACTGTGCTCTCTCTGCGTGGTCCAGTGACAGCCATCCTGTCATTTCACCATGACATTTGCCACTCCCCTGACTACCCCACAGGTGCACAAATTCTTGCTAGCTCTTGTCGGTTACCACTGACATGCCATGAATGTCAGCCTCCAGTGTTAGAGGTGTAGCATATCAGTGAAAACTGAGGCAATTTTAGCTTCACAAGGGTCAAAATTTACCAATGTTTTCAAGGCTACAAATAGTGATGAGTTGTCCAGTGATTCACAAGTCAGTTGCTACAAGCCGGTGAGGACAGGTCAGATTAAGGTAGTTCCTGCCTTTTTCTTAGTGGATAATAAAGATGCTAATTTTGTTTTTACCATCAAAATTGATGTTAGATATGATCTTGAATAAACTCAGTGATCTAAATGATTCCAGTATCTTTGAACTTATTGATTCATTTTATTGCAGCAACGATGGTGCTATCAAAATCTGGAATGATGAGAATGTGCTGTTGACAGAGATCATGCTGGACTCCAGTCTTTCAGCAGCTTGTTTCCTGAACAACATGGGTGACTTGCTAGTGGGCTTCCAGAAACATGTCTTCTATATTGACCACACAAAAGGTCAGCTGGAGAATGGCTATTACTCTGTGGCTTTTTGTTGATTGTTTCTATCACAGACTCACTTCTAAGAAAAAGAATATAAAGAAGAGAGAGGGGAGAGAGAGAGGAGAGAAAGAAAGAAAGAAAGAAAGAAGAAAGAAAAAGAGAGAGAGAGAGAGAGAGAGAGAGAGAGATGACAATCTAGTTGCAGATATTTCCATGAAGAGTTGAGAAAAAGAGGGAAAGGGTTATCATCCAACCATGAACACACACAGTTTTTCCATTCATCCATGTAAGCACCTGAACTTTTAATACCAACAATAAACTGAAGTGTGCGTCATTCATGACACAGTTTTCTATGTACTCTTGTTGATGTCCCCAGTGTGTCCTCAGCTGACTGTACCTGAATCCGATGTGGACTCTTTTGACAAAGGTAAAATGGTAAAACCTGTAATGTTGATGAAACAAAACTTTATGTTCCTCTTGCTACAGTACTGTTGCATAAAGCAACACAAGTGGTTAACCATTTTATGTTAGTATTCATAAGACTAAACAATGAAAGACTGTAATTGGCCTATGATATCAGTTCATTTAGACTGCTCATGCTATTTCATCATTTTCGGTAACAGCGAATTAACCCGTTAATTACCAAGTTATATATCCTTTTTTCTAAATACCAACAATAAACACAGACATGACAGAAAATTGTATTTTTTGAATAGGTCTGCATTCATTATTATAATACTAGAAGTGTGTAGTGGACGGTCATGAACAGTGAGGTAAACTCAAGGATGGGCAGTGGTGGGTGATGTGGTAAGTAGGATCAAGAATAGTTCACTGATTCTAACAACATAAAACTGTGAGTCTGTTTTATTTCTTTTTATAGGAGAAAAATAACAAAAAAAAAAAAAGGTAGAAATCAGATGATAGGAGCAAGAAATAAAAGGAAGAAAGTTACAGTAATTACTTGAACACACAAAGAACTTCCATTCACAACTTTAGCATAATATCAACATTGTTACATGTTGGTAGCAGTAACAAACAATGAAAGCAAATGATGTAAGAAATGATATTAATGAAAGCTCATAAATGTTGATTCTTTCAGAATCATATATCTGTGAGGACCCAGCTGTGTTGTATGAAGGAGTCACTCCCAACCCTGATCCTGTAACACTTGAGAATTATTTGGTAAATCTTTGAGTCAAATGTCTGTCGCTTAGGAGAAGTTTATACTAATATATACAAAACAACATTCAATAAGTTCAGGAGAAAGCAAACCTGTATTATCCCCCAAAAAAATATTTATGTACAAATTTACATGAGGTGTTGTCAGGTAAAAACACTAATGTGGACCTTCTGACCACAATTCTTAAAATTTAACCAGCTTTTGATATTAAGGCTGGAATTTGGACAGAGAGGATGCTTTGTCTGCTCAAGCAAGAAATGAGTTGGTTTTTTTTTGGTTAGTTGTGATGTCTTTGTGGCTTCACAGTGTTAAGAACATTTTCTTACTGTGCAAAACTGTGTCTGCTTCCTCTATTTTCAGGTGCCATTTGATATTGAGTTTTCTAAGGATTTCTTAGAAGGAAAAGTGAAGCTGGAGCCAGAGGTTGCAAAACAAGAGGTAAACTTTCAAAATTTAATCTTTTTCATAATCTACAAAATGTTATGTTGATGTCATCAAGAAGAAATGAAAATGGAAAGTTTTATGAATATGACTGACAATTTCCACTCAATAAGCCTTATGAAATTTACGTTATTCACATTTATAGACTTTTTAAAAAATCCCGTGCTTGGGAGGTTGTCATTATTGTCACGAGGTTGAGAATATTATTGCATGTTCTGACCTCTTTAGAACTTGTTAATGATTTGAAGTCCAAGAATATTATGACCATCATCATTTCTTAAAATAAACTCGTTATGCACCATTCATACAAAACAACATTAAAGAATGTGAAGGTTTGAACAGAGATTGTTAGTAACAGGTGTAACAGCCTGAATTGGTCATTCCATCATTGAACACGGTGATGTAAATGAAGAGCTAAAACACATCATAATGTGAGTAGCATATTGACAAAATGAAAGAAAATATAAAAAAAGTAAAATGAAAAATTAGTACTAAAGTAATTTTAAGCTTACAGGCTATCATCATCATCATCAACACCATAGTCAGCTAACTGACCCAAACATCCTCTTTACTATATTGCTTTTCCAGGAATCTGACAGTGAGTCCCAAGCATCCATGGCTCCGACTGAAATCTACAAATCCCCAGGCTCCACACCTCGTCGCCGCCTCTCATTGATTGACCTCACTCTGGGGTCAGAGGTCACTAGATATGACCTCGCAAAGCATATGCAGAAAACAGTGGATCATCTGGCAGAAAAAGGTAAGCACATCACCATCCTTCAGTTTAAATACTGATGTCCCCAGTTGTTTGGAAATGATTAGCTTCACTCACAGCACAAAGTGTACTTGTTTAATCACAGCTTACTTTTACAGAGAACTCACTGCTTTGTTAAGTTGCCATTCCACTTTATGTTGGGCCTTGAGTGAATTAAGCCATATTATGTTGCTAATTTTTTAAACATGTAATTACAAATTTTGTCACAAATATATTTTGATGGTTACTATGAAGATCACTATTTATATCAAATCAGATGGATTATTGACAAGAGTATCTATGAAATAAAAATAGTTTATTTAGTGAATATTTCTGACATCTTTTTTTATGCCTTGTTTCGATCACAGTCCAGTAAACAGTTTGACAGTTGAAAGAGAAAGAGTCTATTCCGTTATCATTGGGAAGAAACTTGCTTTACAGCTGAACTTGCATAGAACTACTGATTTTCTTATAAATGATATTAAATAAGCCTTGAGAAACTATGTATGATGACTTGCAGTGGGTAGTGGTTAGCTTGTCTCAACATATTACACCTGTTTCTGGCAGTAATTATCACCAGGCCTCACACAGTATGACACTTACAGTCAAACTCTTTGATCTTAAACAAGGACTAGTCTGAGTTGAAAAGAACAGTGACTTAACATGGTTAAGATGGTAGCGAAAAAGTGTATGGGCTGAATTATCTTATTAATTCAGATCTTTTTTCATTTATTTTGTCAGTGTGGGTGTGTAATTTTTGTGTTAATGGTGTGCTGTCTAACCAAGGCTTTGGCTGTGTTGAGAGAAGGTTGTATTATATTGTTACTTGAGCACAGTGCTTCAACAAGTGTCCAAGGCTACCCTGACATTTGGTCAGGAGCTTGCACCCTGATATGTTGTTTGTGCTCTGAGGACATGTTGACATCAAAGTTGACATCATCCATTGATCACTGAACTGTGAAAAGCACTGAGAAAACTTTGTAAGAGAACAACCAGATATAAGAAGCTTTTCACTGTTCTCATCCAGTAACACTTGATACATTTCACTGAGATAGATCTACCTTCCTCAGCACCATGGAGGACAAAAAGAATATGAAATAAGGAAAAACAGGAATAAAGGGGTGACAAAACAAAAACGTGTGCAAACTGAGTAACTTGCCCCTTCTTCTCAGAGGATATTCTGTTGCTTGTCATTGTGTAGAGATTCCATCCAATGTTCTCTTACCTTTGGTTCTTTGACATCAGAACAATCTTCATGAATAACTTTAGAACCATCCAAGATTTGTTCAAGTGTTGCCCCTTAGGAACTCACAATTGTGTGTACAAGCATAAATATTATGACCCCCTTTTCCCCTTCCCCCTTTTTCCCTTACTCCTCTTTTTCTTTATCCCTACAGTTCAGTGAGTATCCATGTTTTAATAACAATGTATTGTGTGCTGATTGCTGTGCAGTGATTTGATTGTGTTGAAATTTCTTGACTAACAGCCAGGAGAGATGTTGCACAAGTAGAGTTTGAACTGAGGAAGGAAGCTGAAAGCAAAAGTTCTGGTATAAATTTTGTTAATATAATATTTATTGTGTTATTATATAGTTATACCAGTATGCCAAAAGATATTTTTTCACACCATGTAGTCAGTGAGCGGTGTCAGCAAAGTCTGTATTAAAGATTCCATCACTGTACAGCACAACATATTGTCATGTTAGGACTGCATATTCTTCTAAGTGCATGATTGAACCCAGTATCAAGAATACAGTGTAAACCAGACTATCAGAATGTCATTTGTAAAACATTAGAGGGCAGTTACACTCATTCAGTGAGGTCAAATGCTTTTTTCTGATGTCATGTGGAAGACAACTTATCTGCCAATACAAATAATAAACTCTACAGCAGATTATTTTCTTTTTGTTCCATGCAGTCTAATCTCATGATAACTTTAGGAACCCTAGAACATAAGTTCACACAAGTTCAAATATTGGATTCCTGTAAGAAAGATTATATTTCACACTCATTGTTCTGTCCCTAAAAGTTGAAATTTGCACAGGTATCCAGCATGAAGTGGTGGTACCTTCTGGCATTCACTGGTATAACTTGTATACTTGTACTCTCACCTTTCTGTTTATTTACATAGTGTAGACATTGTTGTTATCCTTCTCTAGTCCTCAAATGCAACGATAAGTTCAGATCAGTTCATTGTCTCTTATGGCATAACTTTATATAGACAGGCTTAAAAGTTACACCTGGTGGCTGTAGAATATATAATGTTGCATTGCAGATCTGTCCACCTTTTCCAACTTAATTCATATAATAACAAAGCATACCTGTATCACTCACAACACAGCAGTACGCCATCTGGCATTGGGCAAGGTGTTGCCTGTAAAATTCACAAACAAACGTTGTGAAAACCATTCTTGAATTTTCTCTCTGTTGTTTTGTTAGAACTTTGTGGGTCAGGATAACAAGAAATTAATGTCAAAGTGATCTGTTACAGTAGAAAAAAGGTAGAAACAGTATATGTTACTCACGTTTTTGACAGCGCTACTGCCTTACAGTTCAAAGACATATGCAGCCACTTTCATTTCTCTCTCCACACGCTCCTATTCCCCACCCCTTCACCTCTTGTAACCTGTTTTAAATTTTTCTTGTACAAGAATTATAATTCCTTTTGCTTTCCCTCTGTTGGTTATTCTTATCAGTCATAACCCAGGTAATTTCATTATTATTTTCCTTATATGTTCTTGTCATTTAATTTTAATCCCACTTTATGTGCATGTATTGATAATTTCAAACTACGTGCAGTTTTATCTACATGTCACGTCCAGTACTAGTAACAAGTAGTATGATTTATCGACTTTTCGGTGGGTTTAAAAGGAAACAAAGCTGCTTACTGCTGATCTAGTCCCTTACTCAACATCTGGTGATGATGTCCTCTCTTTTAAGGAACATCAATTTATTGTTAATGACAGACACATTTGAACTCTTTTTTTTTCTCTGTCCGTTCTCTTTCTTTCAGTATTTCTTTTTGTGATTTGTTTTCTTACTCCCCCACTCCCTTCCCTCCACATTATATTTGTTTGTCTGCATAGCCCAGGTAAAATTATTATCATCTAGTCTGATACTATGTAACACAGTATTATGATATTTCAGGAAAATATAATATTCCAGTATAATGTCCAATCACGCCTGTTCAATTAATATGTTGTACTGTGTGCTTGATCATTTAATTGCACTTTATGCGCATGAATTCACAATTTCTAACTACATGCACTGTTTTTGTACATGTCACGTTCAGTCCTGGTAACAGGTAGCCATCCCATCCTTTTGAGCTCTATATCATTTCTGTTTGTAAAGTTCTCATGCACTGAATGTGAGCCTTAATGCACTGACTGTGCACAAACAATAGAGAGGAATAGAGACATCAATTTAATGAGAAATCATGTCATACACTTTCTATTACTGAATGAATCATCACTTTTGTGATTAGCAGAAAGATGGAATGTCTTTGACTAAATGTATAAAATAACATCAGTTATCATCATGTGCTTCTTGGAGTTGTCTTTTTGCCATCATTTCATGACTGTCCATTACTGGCCATCCACAAAGTCCTGTATAAAATGTTGACACATTCCTCATTCGTCCTCAGCTTACTTGAGAAAGCGTCGTCAACAGATGCGTCGTGGGGAACCAGTGGATGAAAGAGATGGGAAGACACCTGTTGATACAGGGGGAGCCACTGAGGGGGAGGAAGATGAGGATGGAATGGATGGTAGATTCTCCTTCCCTCGCTTTGGAAAATCCCCAGGACCAACACCAGAGTCCTCAACACCAACAACACCTGAAGTCCTGTCAGAGGAGGAATCTGAGGTGGGTCACATTTAGAGAGCAGAGTCCTGGCCTAGTATCTCAACAGGGTAGTGAGGATTTTAACTTATGAATGTGTAAACTAAATCAATAATGCTGAGGCACTGAGGAGCTATGAATACAATAATTCCTCTTATCAGAAATTCAACTTGTTTGCGCATTACTGACTAGTTCTGGTAGTGGGTGTGGCCTTTCCTATGGCCTTATGTAATCCAGCTAGTCGATTTTAAACTTGCATTAGATCAGCAGACAGTTACTAGTTTAGTTACTTCTTATTTTAGAAGTTGGAACACAGCTGATTGTCAGCAGTGCTGACATGATGATGTTTGGGGCTCAGAGCTTTCATTACACGCCCTGAACCATCGCTGCCATCACAGGGATGGCGTGAAATTACAGGACCTGTTGCACTTTTTGCAGAGCGAAAACAGTCTATTTCAAACTTGAAGAAAGTGCATATTGAATGTAAAGGCCTGTTCAGAAAATTTAACATTCTTCTTGACAGTGTTGTATTATTTTAATGTGTTTAAAGACTTGCCATTTGCATAATCTCAACTCTTGTCATTTCAGGGTTTGGATGTAACTCAGGAGACAGTGGATGTGCAGATGAAGGTGCAAGTGGTACAGGTGGTGAAGAAGGAAGAGGAAGAAGAAGATGAGATCAGCAAGTTCTTGAAAAGTGAAGAAGGTAAGACGACATGCTTGATCAGGTCATAACTGCTGTAGTCATCTCCAGTCATTTGGAACTCTCCAGGAGCATGAAAAAAGTATCCCTGATAACGAAAATTAGTCACTTTGCCAAGTTTCTCCCACACCTCAGAAAAGATTTGACTGAACCGTTGACTTCCTTTCCCTTATTACATGGGTTTGTTTTTTTTTTTTGGCTTAGGCATGTAGAAAAATTCAGTTGGTCTCAAACTCCAGTCTCTGGCCCAACACTGTCTTGTGAATGCAGTTATGTCAGTGTGAGGTGATTTCTGGCACAGCCTTTCATCTGAGTATCTGTGATTTCAGTGTGTTTTGGATTTCAATGATGGAGTGACCGTTTGCAACATTCACGTCCAGAAGAGGAAAAATACCACTCCATAGACCAAATTATGATTGGTAAGGTTGTGTTATCAGATGGATGAGTTACGCTTTGTATAGGAGACAGTCTTGACTATTAAGTGAATGAGGTTTTCCTGTCTTGGTGTTCACCACAGATAAAAAGACTAAGGAAAGAAGCAGCCCTCAGTCAGTCCCACCCAGGAAGAAGTTTGGGTTCAGCAGTATCAAAGTGGATGCTCAGAACTTGATGAAGGAAGGAAAGAAGACGAGCCCAAGGTCACAAGTATCACCAAGACGGAAACCAGCACAGGAGGAAACACAGAAGGCAGATGAATCTGATTCTGATGCTGGAGAGGTCAGTTCTTTTCCAGGTTTTTAGTTTGGTTCTACTATATATTGCTTTTATGTTTCATTGTTGTCAGCCTCTTGAAGATTACTGTGTGAACTATCATATATTTCTGATCTAAGGTGTTTAAAATGAAAGACTTTTTTGTATTAGTTGACGGTTTGTTGATGTCCACCTAATCAAATTTGCCGACGACTCAGTCATACTGGGTCTGATAAACAGTGATGAAGATTTCTATAGATCTGTTGTTCAAATGGTTACCAAGTGCTGCAATGATCACTTTCTCTCGTTAAATGTCAAAAAGACAAAAGAGCTACCTATAGACTACCGCATAAGATAGAACCTATTACTCCTCTTATGATAAAATGTGAAAGTGTTGAACAGATGAGATCTTTCAATATAGATAAAACACATTTCCTTAAATCATTAGATGAAAGTTTGTATCTTAGAAACCACTTAATTGATCACAATGTTGTTTAATCTGATTGATTTATGACAGAGAAAGACTGGACGAAGGGAGAAGCCACCTAAAAAGAAAATGATGTCTCAAAGAAAACCAAAGCAGAAAAAAGGACAGAAACTGGACTCTGAGAAAATTGACCCCAGAGAGGGACCACCCACTCAGATGCAGACTCTTGAGGTATATAATCACACAATGTGTTGGTTTATGCTGCATGTGAACAGTGTGTATTTGCCCTGTGATATATTGAATCATCTTGAAATGTGAAAGCCCATGTTTACAGCAGCATAGACATGTGACAGGTTAACACTTCGACCATCAGTGCATGCCAGTGACTGCCAGTTCACATTATAATTCTCATCGTAACCTGAGAGCACCTAAGTCAGCTTTCCATCCTGCAAACAAAACTATTTAGTTTAACTGGCAAATGCACTTAGTCTTTCATTATTATTGACCGCACGATTTTTTTATCTGGTGCAGTCACACTGAATAGACATAGTTGGGTTAATCTGATTTGTTCAGTATACCTGATAAACAGGGATTGGTATGAATTCTATTCCTCTTGTTGATGTAAAACTGTAACTTCACATTGTTCGGTGTTGTGGTAGCTTATGCATGCAGTAGAAATAGAGAACAGTTTGTCACTGTGAATCTTCAGTTTGTATGCTCATCTTGTATCATGTAGCATTCAGCCCATTCTGGTTACAGTTAGTAAGACTGCATGTAACACTTCTGTCTGCCTCCTACCCATTTTTAGTTTTTGTTTTGTCAAATACTGGGAAGTTTTTACTTAATATGCCTCAGTCTTCATCCTGAGTTTTCTGCCTTAGGATAGGCTATGAACTTGCCTTGATAGATATTGGAGTAACTCTCCTGTTCGGAGGGAGATTAGGCCACAGACAAACCTCAGCATTTTCTGCTTACCTCTAGGGTAGATAGAAAGAATATTAATTATTAGCAACATTTGTTTTTTGAAGTGAGGCATATTTTGAAACCCTTCCCATTCTTGCATAGATATTTTTGCATGTTTTTATTTCACCACTGACTCTTGAAGATGCAAGAAAAGCAACTGGAGGCCACTGGCAAAACTTCTCAAGATGCCAAAGGAAAGAGGCAGAACGTGGAGGAAACCACACTGGCTGAGTCATTAATGCGAACTGAGAAAGAAATTGAAAAGAAGCAAAATGCGGCCAGTGCGGACATTGATAACAAGCAAGTAACAGACGAAAGCACAGCCACCTCCAAAGGATTAGCAGTGCCGGAACTGCCAACTGTACCAGCAGCCCAAACTGCTAAAGACGCCTCAAGGCCCTCGACTTCCAAACCCAGGCTGCCCACATCGAGCAAGTCTGGTGAACGAACTGCCATGGAGTTTGGTGAAGCCGCTGAAGCAGCAGCTAGTGTTACTGAGATTGGAAGCAGTGTCCAGCCAGTGGATTCAGGAGTTGATTCAACTGCCCAGGCTGGTCCAGTGAAGGAAGATGGCTCTGTTGTGTCTGGTGGTTCAGAAGATGCAAGAGCGGCATTCAGGATTGGTTTGCTCTCAAAAGAGGTAGGGGTTAGAGGTTGGATATAGGGTGCCTGAACTTAGATTTTATTCTTGGCTAAAATCACTTGACTCAATAATGTACCCTATAATCATTTGGTCTTAGAGCTGGGCCTAGATACTGGCACATATTTTGTTCATTTGTAATGATACAGCTTTTCTTGGTTACGTATTTTCTGAAAAGTTTGTGCCTATTTTTATTTATAACATTATCGCATTTTAGGTATCCCTGAATTTGATAGAATATTGACTGCTTTCATGTGGTAGAAGAAGTATGATGTTTATTACAGTCCATGTTTCTGTGTTGCATGTCGTCTTAGTGAATTATATGAACTACAAAAATGTGTTTTGGTTATGAACTTCTTGTAGGAATGTATAGAATGTCACCTTACCATACCAATTAATGATTTTTACTTTGTAATGGCCTGTCATGAAAAAATTAATGTGCATTCATAACTCACAGCTAGCCTTCTGACACAGTAGGTTTAAATATTAACAACCATAGTCTTCAGCCAAAGGATTTATTTTTGCCGGCTTACAAGTCTAGAGTTGTGTCCCATATTGTAAATGAATGTTGTTGGTCTTTCCCTTGCCATGGTTTATGTTTATACTGATAGAATGTTATCCGTATGTAAGCCAAGCAGAGTTCACCATGATGTTTTTGGTTTTGCCCCATACACTTAAAACATAAAAAAAAATCATTTAATATTGTTAGTCAGAAATTGTTTATCAGTGGTTTATTGTTATGATCCTCCTCAGCTTAAACCGTAATTTTACAACCACCTCTACATTTGCAGGTTCAAGATACAAGTGGCTTTGAAGATGGAACATCTCCGTCACCAGCAGGTTAGATACACACTTTTTCTCATGTTTAATTGTGATATTTGTGATGCAATTATCTGCATATCTGTTTATGTGGCAACGGCCATTTCCATTTATGCCAAATACACATGGTGTTTTTGTGCTTACATTCATAACAAAATGATCATATTTCAGGATTGATGATGAATGTCAAGTAGAGTGAGCTTGAAAGATTGCACTGACATACAGGCAAGATGGTTATTTTTGCAAATACATTTTATTCATCATCATGGCTGCAGCAAATTTCTATCACACAATAGATCTATTCCACACAAATTGTTTCAGGAGATGACCCAGTTTTGCTCTGTCCAATATTTTGGTCTAGGCTGAGCGTAGTTCTATGACTGTATCTCTGCTTTTGGTGTTTGCATTGTTATCAAAATGACTTTCATTTTCCCATACTATTACATGAACTTATCACATTCTGCCTGTTCTTTATAAGATCTGAAATGTCACCTGCTGATATTTTTGTTATCGCTTATAAAATCAGCTGCACTTCTTTCGCCATCCCTGTTCTTTATACATGTTTGGTTTGAAAGCAGATTCATTCATTTCTTCTAATAAGTTGGATTTTTACTTTTATATGCCACCTTGATGTCTCACTGTGAAGATTTTAGGTTGTATAAGTTTTTGTTTTTGTTTTTCAAAACACCAATGTAAACAGCCTATAAGTGTTGCTATCACAAAGCAATATAGAATTATAGGTTGTCAATATGTGAGGTCCACCCATTGGTAAACACATAATAAAACCTTTATCAAACAAATTACTTGTATGAAATGTCAATCAATTGACCATCTAATAGTGTTAAATGTTGCCATTATTTATGAACATTGCTTTCTTTGCTCTGTTATTAGCCAAAAGAGGCAAAGCCCCATCATCTGTAGGAACGGATGTATCTGGAAGAAATATTAAAGAATGTCGCAGGGATTCTGCAGCAACAAAGGACATTGTGGAAAACACTGCAGATAGTAAAAGAGACACACATTCTAAGAAACCAGCCCCCAAATCAAAGTCGTCTGGCAAAGAGAGAAAACTGTCTCCCAAGTCTAGACCCAAATCCTCATCTGTCACAAAGAAGTCTCATGAGAAAAGTGATGGCCAGAAGCCAGAAGATCTGCTGACTGCTTACTTTGAGAAGCAAAAGGAGAAGGCAGCTAAGAAAGATGCCCCCAGAGTAATGTCACCCAGTGAGGCTGAAGAGATGCTGAAACGAGTTTCATCTGGCTATGGCAAGAAGCAACCTCAGTCACCTACAGATGATGGCAGCCGGGCAGTGAGTGCTCTGTCCAATGCTGACCCTCGATCCTTCATGGCTGGGGGTGTCACCTCCACCCCAGTGGGCGGTAGTACTGTTTATGATAACAGAGTTGTCTCACCAGATGCATCCACCTTTAGAGCTACAACTCCATCTCTGAGTATCATCGAGAATGAGAGTTTGAGAAGTGCCTCACCAGCTTTAAGTTTTACCAGGGGCTTGGTCTCCCCATTGCCCATATTGAAAGAAGATCCACAACACGGATCACCACTTCCCACACTGAAAGAGGTCTCTGATCGTACTTCACCAGTTCCTAATCAAACTGAGGAGAGGACAGAAAGTTTGGCATCAACAATCAGAAATGCTGAAAACCAGAATGAAACAAAGGCTGATCTTGAGAAGAAAATAATGATTTCATCTTCATCACCATCCGTGGACAGACACACAAATGATGGTGACACATCCCATTCACAGGTTTCAAAGTCGGCTGCCAGTCCAGACAGAGTTCAGGCTGAAGATTCTGTGATCCAGGACACACCAAGGAGCTCAGAGTTGCCCGAGAAAGATCGGTCAGCTGCACAAGTCATAAGTGTTAGTATCACTAGCAAAACCAATTCATTAAGTCAAGAGGATAATTATGCAGATGACCTGGCAGTTGAAGATGTCAACCTTACGATAAATAAGACATCTGAGCATGCTGAACTTGCATCTACAGTTTCTGAACAGTCAGTAGCACTTTCTAAAGAATATTCTGCGGTAACAGAGTCTGATGGTCGAAGTGAACATTTTACATGTGAAGCCAATGACACTGTGCCAGCTCTTGGAGATGAGGATGATACAAGTGAAACTGTAAATCCTCTGATGCTTGAGAAAGTGGATTTAATTTGCCAAAAGCCAGCTGAGCGGGCTGAGAGAATTATAAGGCCAGCAACGATTGAGCAAATTCAAGAAGAGTCTGAAGAAGCAGAGGGAGAAATTACCAAGACGGTAATAGAAAACCAAAATTTTGCTGATGATGAGGATTTTGTAGAGAAAGGAAGTGAAATGAGCTGGGATTCAGAGTTTAGTAGCTATTCTCCTAGTGTGAACAGTATCGGTATAACATCCTCCATGTCAGCTTCAGATGGAGAACAAGGAGATGGTCGGAAGAACGGCTCAGGTTCAGGCAGCTCAGAAGCAGAACATATCATGAAAGTGAAGATCAGGAAAAAGCCATGGAGTCATTACAGAAGCAGGAGACAAGTCAGTGAAGACAAGAGTCCACGGCCTGATGCTTCACTGAATGCCAGTATTAGTTTGAGAAGGAAGTTCTCACAACACGATGCTCTGACAGTCCAGAGAAATGCATACCTTGAGGGAGTGCGGTTCAAGAGGAAGAGAGCCCAGAGTGCTGTAGAAGGCTCTGATATTCGGCAGAATCAGCTTCAGAAGATGGAGATGTTGTCCAGAGTTCCCAAGAGATCAGAGAGTTCCATCTCCCAGTGTGTTCTGTGTGCAGCTGAAGGAGCAGAACATCATGCTGCCCACTCTAAAACTACAGCTGGAGACAACACTGAGAGAGACAAGAAGAGGATCTCTTTCCAGGATGAAGTTGCCTCTGCTGGTGGTTCAAGCCAGAAAGCTTCTGTCAGTGGAGAGGACATCAGACCAGATGCCGTAGAAGCACCTGAATACGGTCTGGACGCCAGAGACATTGCTTGTAATATTTTCCACTTCTTTTTAAAAAATGATTTTGGAAAACCCCAACCCATAACAGACTCACTAAGCTCACTAATTTGCACAGATTTGGTTTGGATTTGATATTTCAACACCTGACATGTTTTACTCATGATTAAATTATCAAATAACCTTTTCTTAAAGCATTTCATATGTTTGACTGAGACACTGTATATAAATATATACCCATTCACAAATCCAAACCCTTGACTAAGTCCGGTGAGTTGCTGGTGACATGATGTTGAGAATAATAATGTTACACATACTTGGACATGGCCACAGAGATTGAAATACTTATGGAAGTGAATCCATGGTAAAAAAATATCTTTGTTGGTAAAGAGTTGCTGGTTTGATTTCTAATTGGGTATATATTTATGTTGATCAATAATATGGCACAAGTGATTTTCATTTTCACCCTCACTTGTCCTGACTGTCACTGGAACAAAAATAAGTCCTGAATCTAAACACATATTTTCAGAAGATTACATACTTCATTCATCAGGAAGAATGTCTGCTCATGTTAATATATCACTTTCATTTAATTTTAATGGGTATCTTTCCCCCCTAACTAATTGACCAAACCACTTTCCCCATAATTACTGGTGAAACAAAATTTGTTTATATGAGGCTACCTGAAACATAAGGTATTATCAACCAAACTGGGATGTTTTGTGTTGGACATTGCAATTGAAAGTCTTAAATTGTGTTTCACCCATCTTCATTTCATGTTTTGAATGTGTGTCCCATCATAATCTTACAATAATAGCCTCCCTCCCTTGCTCCCTTGTCTGTCATGAAAGATGATGACAAGAGTAATGTCTTTCCCTCTGAGAACTGGCCGGCCAGAGAAATTCTGTAGTCATAATGTCTAGTGGGAACTTTCAGTTAACAAACATCTGTTGTAGACTTCTACTTGTTGACATAGATTTCATGAAGCAGCTTGTGTGTACTGATTTATTAGAGTAAACTGTTTATTTCATGTGAGTAGTTCTGGAAAGATACAGTGAGATTCATGTGCTAATGATTAGAAAAGATAATCTATTGTAGAACATGCACCTTAGAGTTGCTATTTTATTGGTCTGATTTATTGACCACATTTTTCACAATTGAAAAGCGTTTTTCCAAAACTCAGTAAAGGCACTTTCTTTGGAAAATGAGTTGGTGGTGTATTCAGACATGCATTTCTGTGATAATTCATTTGAAACTTAATTGAGCTCAACATGTGCACTCCTTCAAATTTTACATAAACTTGTGTGTGTTTTCCAAAGTATTCAGAGAGCACATACATATTGGGAAAACGCTCTTCAAGTTGTTTCCTGTTTTTTTTTCCACCAAATTCTGCACATTTCATGTCAACTGCTTGTGTGTAGAGCAGATAAAACTGTCTATTTGTTGACATGTTTCAGAAAGTTTTCTTTGTGTGCTGTTTATCACCTGTTTTATCAGTCACGTTTGTTTTTAAAATTCATATATGAATAATGTTTTGGAATGCTTTACATAATATTTTCATTTTCAAATCGTTGTTAGTAAACTTAGTCAAGGTTAAAATTTGATAGCTGGTCATAATGTTGTCTTTGTAATGTAGTTTGTGTATTTGTGCCTGAAGAGCAGGAACATAGACTTTCAATGAAAATGAGGTGACAGTACAAAGCTGCAGAGATGAGTAACAGAAGTGTACTTAGTGTAAATGAAGATAACATAGAGATACAGATTTTCCTTTGTTACAAATCCATGCTCCAGTCTCTTTCTTGTGAAATTACGACAGGTCTTTGCCACTATGCCGTAAAAGGAAAAGAACAGTAACATTGCAAATGGACATACAGTATTTTGAGACCCATGTTTCCTGCCTTTGGTTTGTATGTAATCATATACACTTGTTTTCTTCTGATTATTATTGGATGTAACTGAGCACAGACTCATTGTTGCACTGCAATCTTATTCAAACCTGAATATTTACAATAGTTATTGCATCAGTTTTAAGCTCACATTTATGCATTTGAATATCCACCCCAAAACTTTTGTAGAAACAGATGGAACTGGATCCCCAACTGTCTCAGACATGTGGGCCACTCCCAGAGGGAAACCTCAAACACCAACACCAGTGATGACCCCAGATCCTTCTTACATCCGTCCACCATCTCAGATGTTGTCAGACACCTCCTTCCAACCACCCCCTGCTACACCAGAGCCTCACTTTGAACATCCAGAGGAGGAGGAGCCTCGATTTGGATCTGAGACTCTGTCTGAAGCTCCTGAAGATTTAGACCAATCAGAAAGTAAAGATTCTTGGAGTGCTGAACCTATTTTGGCTTGGGTGCATTGTTGCTAATACTGCAGTGTGTTTCTCTCTATGTTCATAACCTGCTTATTGAGATGAGATTAACCCACCAAGGACAGCCCCATGTACTTTATGCTCTCTCTCTGTTTCCTACAGACATGCACATGTTTTACCCATTCACCCTGTTATGAAAATAATTACATGTATTGATGACATAAATTTGTCTTTGGTTTTGTTTGTAGGTTTTCTGCTATTAACTTTGCACCTTGTACTATATGTTATCTGATATTATACCCAAATACTGATAATATATGACACTGTTGATGATATAGTTATATATAATGATTACATCAAATTCAATTTTTTTTAATGCTAGGCATTTTTATCTCAGACAAGTTAAAGAAAATTTCTAGATCATTTATTAAAGCCTCTGTAATACTGTATTTATTGGCCACTGGAAGTAAATATTCTACATGTAATTCTGTGATTACATTGCACATTTTGTATTGCGTCAAATACAGATATAACAGTTTGTTTAAAGTCTTTGTGGGAATGTATTTTACGATTTGAGAAAGTACTACTCATGAGTGACTGGAAATAATTTAGATACATGACATAAGAGCCTTTTGTACTCGTAATATTTTAAAAGACTAACTTTACGTTTGAAATTAAATGAGTGTCTGGTGTGTTATTCTGTTTTGGCATTAAAAAGTGTTTCTACATGAAAAAATGCATTGAATTTCTTTGTTTGATAGTAACTGTTAAAACTGCAGGAATAAAGAAATAGAATGGGTGAAATTTGGAGGAAAAAAATGTCTATTACTGTCTCTGTGGTTTCATATCTAACTCCCAGGATAACTTACTAACCATTTTGTGAAAAATACTTTGTTGGGTCTGGAGCCAACTTCTCATTCATGTATTTTTTCTCCCTCTCTCTCTCCATGGATTAATGTCAGTGATACTGTAGTAAAACACCACTGACAGTGAAAAGTTTGTACAAATTTCTCTGCTGTAAAACTCACAATGTGACCATCTTGTGATGATAGTCCTAGTTCTACTGAAAATGTAAAAACTTTTAACACAGCTTGTCTGGTGTAGGAATGCAGTACAGTGTGGTGAAGCAAGCTTGATAGTGTGATATGAACTTAAATACTAATATGTCATGGTTTATTTATAACAATAACCAGTATGACATGATGTGAATTTATTGAATGACATGGTAGGGTGTGAAATAATAAGTAGCATATTGTGGTATTATTTTCTCAATCATTGATATTGTGTTAGTTGTTTACATTCCTCTAAGATATATATTATTATATATATATATATATAATATGTTATGCAACTGAAATGTGAACTGGTTATAAAAATTGACCTAGTTGACTACAGTCACTGCCGCCCCATTATATATGGAGGAGAACTAACTCTCTCTGTGAACAGAATCCTTCAGCCTTTCTGGTTTGTTTTCTCTATGACTGAAAGCACTGTGAAAGCACTCCTAACAAATCTATATAATTAGACCAGCACCAATTTATAGTATATTACCAAGTTATTCCTCATTTGCACCTCTGAGAAAGTCAACTAATCTCCATACATGATTATGTTTTGTCTTTATTAAATAAACATTAAGACATTTGATGCCACAATATTTGTGATAATTTTTGTTGTTTTGTTTACATGAGCTTGACATTCTCAGTTTCCTATAAGTAATATTATGTTCATGTTTTAGCCTAAATATGAAAATGGTAGGTAATTCTAAATAATGGTGTGACATCTAAAGATAATAGGGAAAGAACTTTACCACTTGATACCCTCTTCCCCATCTTTTTATGTAAAATTTAAGATTAGTCTTCAGTTCGATGTTATATCCACAGAATGCACCATCTGTGTTTTCCACAGTGTATGGAATCAACATTTATCCCCCTCTATTTGCTCAGTCTTAGTTTTGGCTCGTTTGCATTGTATGGATGTTACTTTTCACTGACATGATTTTGTGTTCTTGGCTTTTCTTAAGCTTTTCATGAACAGTTTTATTATACAACTGCATGCTGTTTGATATTGATACAACTTACTAACCAGCAGCATAGTTGTGTGTGCCTAGCTTTGCACATGATTGCCTTGTGTGAACAGCTCTGTCACTGAAAGTCTGACTATATTTGTTCAATCCATGTGCTGTTGGCTGCTCACAGGGTACACTGGTTCTCCAGACTCTGGCTGGGTGGATAGAGAGTTCATCTCAGTCTCACAGCAGAATCTGCGACCAGATGGTGACTTTCTGGAGATGGATGGTAGTCTACAAGATCAGTCTCTGGTGGAGATGAGAGCTAGATCAGCAGATAAGGTATGAGCAGCCTACTTTTTAAACATGACAAAACACTGTCAAGTAACATTTGACACATCCTTAAAAAATATTTTGTACGAACATGACTTTCTGGTGAATTGATTATGTGTGAGGGTAGATGAGATATTTGCTGATAAATTAAAAGTATACATAGGAACCTGTATAAAGCGACTACAGCTCCTAGGAAAAGGTATGGTCTTAATAAGAAAGTCTTTAGAAGTCATTTTACATAAGTTGGTTGTCTTGGTCAGAGAAAACTTTGCCCCTGTGGGTTTCAAGTTAATATCTGATGGACACAGGTTAGTGGCTGCCCATTTAGCACTTTATAAGACAGATATACATTCAAACTAGAAGAAACTTTTTTAACCCTTTGATTGGACTCAACACTATCGCACAGAGCTTATGAGGTTTCAGCGTTGCCAATTTGGTTTTGCCATATGTTTTATACTGTGTGGGACCTGAAAAAAGATGGCCATGTTTGCAGTATACTGGTCGTCATCAGACCAGGTTCGGCTCTACATTCTGTATGTTGCAACTCTCAGTTACTGATGACCTGATGAGTTCTGCCACTTCTCTTTCCACTCAGAGTTTCATTGAGAATGTTCATTGTTCCAGGCACACAGTGAGGCTTTACTGTCCACATCAGAGATGGCTAAAGCCAAGACAAGACCACTGACATCAGTGGAGGACAAAATGTTGGACAAGCCGGAATTGCAAAGTGGTAAGATGATGTTCCTGTCTATCAGAGATACCACAGTTATCATTAACAGGCAAAAAACTCATGTAACAACAAAATCAGTCTACAAAATAAATTGTTTCCATCTTAATTATCACTTTGAAAATGAAACTGAAGTTTATCCTTTGTCTGCAAATTTTAATAAAATGACAATTACACATATAATTATAATATCTCATGGTCATAACTGTTCATTTCACAACCATCTTCTTCACCAATATTATGATTAACATCTTATGTATGTCATCCACATTGTATGTTCATAGTTAACACCACATCGTTATAATCCAAGAGAAGTAGAATGTACACCCATGGTTGACTCAACTGAATTGTTATTCATTTTATTGCAACTTCCATTTAATTGCAACACTTTTTTTAAAAAATAAAGAATGTTGTATTTTCTGTATGAAAGTCCTTAGATTACTACAGCTGTTTCAATAGCAACTTTTTCTGAGTTCCTGAATTGTGATTAATCAGAGTCAGATACTATTCCGCTTTGACCGTGTCAAACATCCTAACACCATCAACACTGTCATCTCTGTCTCATCAATATCATAATCAAAATAGATGGAACCAAATAGAGAAATTATAAAACTCTCCTTTCACTTCAAATAATAATTTTAATATGAGTACAAATGTGTTGACTCAACACCAAAATTCCTCTCTTAGTACTCTTCAGATTGTACATAATGGTGAAAGACAATCACATAAACAGCAGATACAAATAGAAATATATATTGTCATCATTATCATCATTATTTGCAAAACATTTATCAGCACTGGATCAAAATAAGTAAAGCAAGAAAACTATAACAATTTAACAAATTTAATGCACAAATGTGCGGGTTAGCGTCCTTCTTCAGATGTAGAAAATAAATGAATGAAATGTCATAAAATAATAATAAAAACACAAAAAAAACTATGATCAATAGTCATGAAAAAGCTTGAACAGCCACAAATATCAAGGGAACGGAAACAAGGTGAACAGTAACAATGAAGGGGAACAGTTGAATTGGACTCAGCAAGTATACACTAATTTCTTTACAACCAGACGAAAAACCATAACTTTTTAGTATCACTAACTAAATCACACATATTCTAACTGTCACACAACCTCCAACCAACCCCCTC
>JAWQUT010000052.1:2670119-2706968 GCA_033807755.1 Ellobium chinense | reverse complement strand
ATGAGGTGCTGTGGACGAAACTGGTTTTAGTCATAAAGGGGCATGTTTTGCATCTTGAACTTTCACAGGGATGATTTCTGGTGGAGTGAAGGTGTGTTCCTGGTAGAGGGGAGGCCACAGCCGTGGGAGGGCGGGTTTTGATGATTGCCAAGGTTAGGAAGCTGCCGTAGGGCCACTAACGGCGGCTTAGAGAAGAGAGATTTCATTTTAGTCGATTTTTCTTGTATGATCTGACTGTCCTTATGGAACTGCTGAACTTTTGGGAGGCTTTTGTGGTGGGTGGTAACAAAGATAACCTCGTTTTCATCCGTTTGTTTTTGTTTGTATTCCAGCAAAGGCTTTCTGTCCAGAGCCCGTACTTTTTCAGTGATCTGGCGGACAAAATGTTCCCTGTATCCACTGCGGACCAAATTAAGGATAAAATTTTCAAGTCTCTGCTGGAACCAGATTTCCTTGGAACAGATGCGTTTGAGTCTGAGGGCCCCACTATAGACTACTGACCGAAAAATGTGTCTGGGGTGGTTAGACGACGGAGACAGATATCTCTGGGAATCTGTTGGTTTTACAAAGAGGTCTGTCTCCAGTCGCCCGTCCAAGAGATGAATTTTGAGGTCTAAGAAGGGGATGAAGGTTTTGCTAGCTTCACATTTGAATTTAATGGTTGGGTGGATGCCGTTCAAACTGTCGGAGAACATAAGAATCTCCCCCTCTGTCCCCGGATGGAGCGCCGCAAGATCATCCATGTATCTAATGGACCATGAGGGTTGATTTGCCAAAGGCTCCACGTATTTACGCCAAAAAAATGCCATGAACAGATTCGCATAAGAGGGTGCCGTAGGTGTGCCCATGGCAGTGCCTCTTATTTGCAGGTAGTTTTGATCTAAAAACGTGAAATTGTTCAGGGTCAAGACCAATTCCAGCAGTTTGCAAATTTCAAGTACGGCAGGGGGAGTGTATTCAGAATGCTGGGTC
Source organism: Ellobium chinense (assembly GCA_033807755.1). Classification (NCBI taxonomy): domain Eukaryota; kingdom Metazoa; phylum Mollusca; class Gastropoda; order Ellobiida; family Ellobiidae; genus Ellobium; species Ellobium chinense. The sequence continues at coordinate 2,705,996 of JAWQUT010000052.1, read as the reverse complement.
AGGGCCTGGCGGCACGCCATAATTCCCTCCTCGTCGGGAAGGCTGTTGTACATGTCTATAACATCAATGCTTAAGAGTGAATAATTAGGAGCAATAGGAGCAATCATCATCATCATCATCATCATCATCATCATCATCAAAACAGTCATTACTGTTCATATGTTCGTTAATTTTTCCTCCATCAGTATCGGTTTTTTTCTCTCTACTCTCCAGCTATCAAGTATTTTAAACAGAGACCTCACACCGCACATGTCAGATTCAGAACAGAGGTAGGCAATTTTTTTCCCAGGTCCTGTCTTATAGCAGTTTGTCAAATTAATGAATAAGGGCAGATTTTGGGGTAGAAAAATTCAATCATTTTGTCTGGTTAGGAGATCCAGGGAAGGTCTTTAGTCTTTACTTAAGGAGATTACAGAAAGTGAAGGTTTTGTTATCCACTGGATATTTATGGTGAGAACAATGGAGACTTCCCTGCTTGTAAGCTGGTATAATATATTGGTGAGGATCAGAACAAAAATTTGTGTGGAGCTGAGACTTGAGAGCTAAACATGAAGAGTAGAATGTGAGTGTCATTAACACTAGTCTACACTCTGGATCCTTGCTGATAAGTAGAACTTGGTTTGTACATGTCAAAAAAAATATGAAAAGTGTTTTGTCTTTGGTAGTCAGAAATCAAGCTGCAACTTGGTAGGACAATACTTTGGTACACATGGAGATTTGATTTTGGGATTTTTTTTCGTTTTTTTCTTTCCGTCTTCCCCATACATAGACTATGTCTTTACAGCTTATTGACTGTAATATTACTCTGGTTCTTGAATATGAATTGAGTGAGACATAGAGAGAGAGAGTACTTGTGATGACAACGGATTATGGAAGAAAGAGAGAGAGAGAGAGAATGAGAAAGAAGAACACAGAGACTGACAAAGGAGAGGGTGGAAGAGTGGAAGAGAGAGAAGACATTTTAATAGTTTCCAGTTTTAAGATATTTCCAAGATTACACTTTGTGTTTCAAGCCATTTGTTTTCCTCATGGACTGTAAAAGATTTGTCCTGATGTAAAAATGTAAAAATGTCATTTCTTCCATGTTTGCTCTCTGACCTCTGATCCTCGTTATCTCCATAGGCAACTTTGAAATTCCATTTTTAAACCCTATATCACCTTCCAAACTTAGCTTCCTATCTATTCCTCTTGTGCTTAGTGAGCGAGATAACTTATCTCAACATTAGTCCTAACGTCCTGAAACAGCGCGGGATGCAAGATGCTGGCGGGATTGTAAAATCAAATGATAAGGAAAATGGATGAGGCCATATCTCACTCTTCTATTATCCGAAATTCGTGTAACAGAATTTCTTATTCTTCTTAACAATACAATAGCACATCAGCACCTTCCAGTGGCACCTCAGCACCTACAAGAATTGTAACATGGCCTTGAGTCGAAGGGAACCTGTACCCTGAAAATGGTAGAATAACAGAAAGAGCCAGTCGATTAATTTCTTCTCTCTGTATTTGAAGTACAATTGACATAGAATCAGTCAAGCTTGTAGCCATACTGCCCGCAGTTTTGTAACAACTGAACCCCGTGCACGGCCAGTTTCACCCACAGGCGGCTGAAAGGACAATATTTACATATTATTATGTACTGGAAGTTGCCAAAAGCCAAGAGTAATTGGCTGGCTTTCTATGGCAGGAATAGAAATAGAATTGAGCCCTGGACCTATAAGAACTGTTTTGGACGTGATTTAGTCTATTCGCTTTACCTCCCACTGATTTGTTCATTATTAGATAACTTCACTGGAATGGAAGTGTCATTTTACACCTGTCTTTCTTCTTGAAAAAGGCAATGGAAATAGAGGTAGAAAGGAAGGAAGGAAGGAAGGAAGGAAGGAGAGAGCGAGAGAAAGAAAGATAATATAATGACGCATAGACTTCTGGTGTGTAGACAGTGCCAGCATATGTAACTTCACATTACGATTTTAGCAAGCCAGATAACTCAGTAACTCTCTCAACTCAACAAGGAACATGCACTACGGTTGCCATTATTTTTGCAAGCCGTGATCACTGTTATTCAGCTGAACGGCATATTATATCTACTTCGTCCATCGCGTAGTAGCTGGTACACGTTTTATACACGCTTAGAGTGAGGGAAACTGTGCATGAAATGCATTTCCATTAATAACATGACCCCGGTAAAAAGGCGACCGCATGACTTTCTTGAGGTTGAATCCAACACTCTCAAACTGTTTGTCCTTGTTGCTTCATGAGAACTGGAGTGGTAGAGAGAGTCAGTTGTTTTGGATATAATTTCTGTCGCTATAAAATTGTGACCAAGTACCCTCAGAGGGAAAATGAAGGTCATTGAAGGGAATAGAGCTATAATACTTGTGATTTTCTCTACCGCCTTCAAGCAAAACGTCTTATAGGGTTGTTAACTTCATAGCATTATGTTGTGTTTTGTACATCACTCACAAATGTCTTATTATCTACACTTCTTATCCGGGATTTTTTTTTTTTTTTGCCTTCTTCCCGTAACAATGATGCAGCTCGATCGTTAAGAGTTCTACTTATTTCGTTGAAATTAAATACTAACATTCGATCAAGTTGAATAGATCGATCTGTTCCAAAAGAAAATGGCCCAAATAACGAGGGGGGTTTTACTCGTGAGTGCAAATCTTAATTCAGACGTACGTGTAGACTTTATGATACTCCTTGGAAGATGACAGCAGAATCTGGATCGCTAACATCGACTAGTCTAGTCCGCCTTCTGAATCAACAAATGAGGTGAAACCCTAAAAATCACATTTACATTCCTGCCTATAATTCTGACTTACGCTTATTTCCCCTCCCACCCTGGCAAAAGTCCTTAAGCTGAATGTTTATAACACTTATTATTTGCACGGGTCAAATATCTACCCCCTCGTGGTAGCCACTCTGACTAGAGAAAGGAGAGTAATTTCGGTGTTTGTTCTAGACACGACAAGCTATTCAGACTTAACCGGCTCTGTTTTCCTCTGTCCTTGTTCTGCTATTGACACGGCGGCAGCTCGCATAATCCATTGGCTTCCAGAGCTTGAGAAATCTATAACGTGTCTTTTATTGAGTTATGTTTAGACAGAAATCAGAAGCTAATGGTTGTTCGGGGCTGATTTACGGTAAATACGCTGAAGTATGTTGCAGAAAGTATGTCGCAGGAAGGCAGGCAGGCAGGTATGAAGACGGTCCGGGATCTTTATCTTTTTTCTTTACCCAATGGACCGATCGAGTCACAACTACCGCACGCAGGCCCTATACCATTGGTAACGAATACTTCTGGTGTTCGCGTGGCACTAGTAAGTACGTCATGAGTCCCTTTATAATTTCAGCTTTGTGGTTGTGCTCGCTCGCAGCCTTAGACCCTTCGGAGAACGGGGGCGGTCCGCAGAGCCACCGATTTCTTAGGGCGGGTGGCCCTTCATCCCACTTCCCCTCGAACGCAGACTACCCCCGTGGAGTGGCGAGTCGGGGTAGCCAGCTAGGACCTCATTGCACCCAGAGGCCCGAAAGCAGGCCCAGTCATTGGCCTGCCGGCACGGTGATCCTAAGCGGGGATAAGCTACGACTCCACACCCCCATTTCAATTCTTGTCCGGAGGTTACCACCCGTCCGGCCCCATAGGAGTTCATAAAAAGCCTCTTTGCAACTCTCGGGTTTCCCCTCCTGTGTTCTTTGGAGGGGCGACTTGGCGAACTCGGTGGGCGTGGAATTGACCACACGAAATGACCAGTCACCCGGCATGAAGACAAGCAGGCAGACAGGCAGGTTTTGAGGGAGGGAAACACTGGGTTTTTCTTTTTCTCCAGAGCCAGGACCCCCAAACAAGCCAGAAGTTTACTTTGATACGCCACAGATGTACAGAGTAATATACTAACGAAAAAACACACTTACAACAATTAATTTGAGAAACATTTCCCTCGACTTTTGTAACCGAACCTTACAAGTCGATGGATGTTAAAATTATATTGTATCAAGGAAATGCCTCTTTTACCTGCACTGGGTCTGGTTTTAATATCGGTGTTCTACTCTAAGTCATTTCAGTACTACAGTTCTTAGAAAAAGTACAAAAAAACATTCCGCACCCCATCCCCCCCCCCCCCCCCNTCCCCCCCCCCCCCCCCCCCCCCCCCTCCTTCTAAAAATCCCTCAATCGCCATTCAGACAGCCTGTCCGTAGCTTATCAAAAACCTCTTACATCATTTACTTACCAGGCATACCTCGTAATTCGATCTTTCCGACATATTCATTGAACCCCTTCCGTGGAGGGAGCAGGTATGATATTGAATTAAAGATCAGAGATTATCACCATTCATAATGTATAGGGGTTATGTCCCCTGAGTGCAGGATCAAAGAGTGCGGACCGGTGTGACAAAAGCCGTTTGAGATATTGAATGACTTCACTTATATCGGATCACGGGGCCTTGTACAAGTGTACATGTACATGCCTGGTGTAGTGCACTAGACGTCTTGCTACTCCAAGCTAGCTCGCTCAATTTTGTTTTCAGATCTTTTGGGTGAAAGAATGGAAAAAGAAGATTGACTGAAACTTGAAACAGAAGTCTGACTATTCTAGTCATTTAAAAAGAACAAAGCAAAGGTTAAAATTAATGACGTTGGTCAATGTATATTTAATATGACTTCAGTGTTACACAATGTAGCAGAACATATATATATATAAGAGTGAGAAGAGAAAAGTAGAAAGAGGAAAAATGGAGATAAAAATGACAACTCTTTTCCAACAATGTCACGTCAGAAAAAGACAGCACAGTTTAACCTCGTGATCTGGAATCTCATGCGTTCATCTATAGTAAACTGAAATTGGACCAGCTGGCGAGCTCAGTTCCTCGACTCTCAGAACCGTTGTCTTGAATTTCGAGTTCCTGAGGTCTTTTTGTATTACAAACTGTGGTAATTAGCTGCTGTGGTAGGTTGATCTTTCAGGTCGGTCGGAACGCACCTGTCAGCAAGTTCGAAAATTATGACATTCTAGATTCAGCAGTTTTACAGTAAACAAAGACCGTTAGAAACGCCAGCCTACGGTAACGAATCTACGTCACATGCTTTCTCCTTCCGGTGATCCTTGAAGTCAGTAGAGACCGTAGAGGCTGTCGTTTGAATCAGAACTAGACAGTGTTCATTTTGTGTCCTTGTGTATTCACTGGGTGGCTATGACTTGGACAGATGTGAACATTTCTATCATTAGATCAGTAGAGTCAGCGCCATTGTAAACATCTGATCTAATGTTACCCGTGCGTGATAATTAAATTTCAAATACACTTTGATTTCGATCAGTAGTTAGATGAGTTCAACGTTCGCGTGGAGCATAAAAGGATAGACGAGGCAAGATGACACTTCACTAATTTGAATTCAGTCCCATGGTTCACACTGGGGAGCGCAAGTTTTTACCTACTTTCATGAGTAAAGCAATTTCACACAGCATAGGAGGAGCTTTACATATCGCTGGTTTACCCTGCCTCCAAACATTACAGTAAAAAAAATTGATATGAAAACGTTTAGCATTCGAAATATGAAAAAAAAAAATCCAAGTCTGGGCTCGACTGCCAACACTAACGATCGGATGAGCCGATTTCAGGAGTTGGCGTAAAGCCACACCTGGGTCCACTCAGACACTGGTACTCTGAATTTTTTATTAACAGTTTTGGTCGAGCATACGACTGATATCAGTTCAATAATACTTGTGCACTGTATACGGAAGTAAAAAACCAAGGCAAGCTCTCGCTGTAAATTATCGAACACCAGAAACGTTTTATGGTGCCGTGTTGTTTATCTTCAACTTTAGGGCTGCCGTCTGTTATGTTAGTTTGTTGCTTTAAGATTGCAACATAAGCTGCTATAAAGTATTCATTATGTTGATCTGGTGTGGCTATTGATGTGGTAAACTGAATGTACGACAGCTTTTCAGTGCTCCTGTTGCTTGCGTCACTCCTGATCACTAATATATAGCTGTGGTGTGTCAGGGCGGTTTACGAAGCAGCCTGCTAGACTAACATTTCAAAGACTTGTGTCACTGTTGACGCATACAGTGAACATGAGGGTCACGTTTAGCCAGTAAAGAATGTGTGGTGTTTCTGAAACACAAGTTCTTGGTTCGTGGGTGTAGTGAATCCTCATGGAATTACTAGGCACATTGTCGTGAAAGAATATAAACTGTGGTAGCTACTGTGTTAGTCAGTCTGTCTGTGCCAGTCAATTCGCAAGTCAGAATAATTTATCACTAATACACATCGTCAGTCAGCGGATGATTCATTCATTCCTACTTTTATCCAATAAGTCCGTGAGGCATCAGTCAGTCAATCAATCAATGAATCAATGAATCAATGAATCAATGAATCAATCAATCAATCAATCAATCAATCAATCAATCATTCAATCAATCAATCACCACGTATTTATTCTTCATTCTGTCGGTTATCAAGCAATCACATTCAGTTCAATTCATTTTAGTCAATCAGTCAGTCAGTCAGTCAGTCAGTCAGTCAGTCAGTCAGTGTGTGGTGGAGTAAAGTATTATGAAGACACTAGGGAAAGTCTCCCTTACTCGCAAATGTGCAGCTGTAACTCCATTGAATGCAACTTGTTCCGTGAATTCCCAGTTGGAGTTGATCATGGAATTGCCCAAGTCGCACAAGGTGAGTACTGGAATGACCGCACACAGAGTTGACAGAGTACTGTTGTATTGCCTATACCTCTTGTGTGAGTACATGGGCGGCGACTTGCCGATTGGTGTTGGGATTTGAGGGAAGAGGATGGAAGAAGTCGAAGAAGAGCTTATTTTATTTCAAGATCAAAAATTGATATCCGTATCTGGTTAAGTCGAAATTGCTTTGGACACGTCGCATGATTCTACATATCCGTAGTTCAACTTAACAGGTCTGTGTAATACAGCAGTCTTGTGACCCACACCCGGATTACTCTGTGGCTTATAGGGGTGTTGTATCACACTGACATCATATATGTGTCTGTGGTAGGACTTCACAGCACAGTAGAGAGATTGTGGATTGTATCAGTTTTACTTCGATCGTTTCTAATGTAAATAAATATGAAATATTCTTCTCCATTATCCTCTCTCTGCCCGCCTATCGAAATGATGTTTCGCCGCCCATGTGTGGGTATGTATTGTACTATTGTGGCATGGTGGCACGCCTATGATGATCCATCTTCATACACAGCCAGGAGCGGCGCTTAATGCATGTTCTGCACTTCATAATGTCTCTCTGTACCTAATGACGTAAAATAGGTACATAGTGTATTACAATATAACTTTGAAAAGAGATAAACTGATAATTTGGAGAAAGTACAAAAGATTCTCCTTCACATGCCTAGTGGAGCCTGCTGGGACAGGTCACACTAAAGAAAGATGTAAACCACGGAATAAAGTTTGGCTGGAAGTCCCGTTGGTTTCAGCTCCCGGGGTGGCGCAGAGGAAGAGGGAAAAAAAACTCAAATGTGCAGTTCATTAGTCTGACCAGTGAAGAAATGTATTAAGATAACTAATGACAGAATACACACCTGAGTCTTAAGAAAACCTTCAGAGACCAAAACAACATTTTCAGAGATGTTTCCAATTCAGCCTCAGTCTTTATCAGGGTTATTTTGCAGCTTATTTTATTCGCGGAATAGAACACCACCCGCATGCTTTTCTTATTAACCCCTTCACTTACGTGCATAGGGAAAAGAAAGTTATAATTCATCCTAGATTGAGAGCGAAAGTGTGCCAAATAACAGTAGATTTCGAAGCTTAAAATAACATTTCACTTTGGTATTATGATCTAAGGTAATCCATTTTCACCGGTAAAATGTCCAAGATTATATAGCTTCACTGTGTCGCCGTGCGAGTGGAATTGTTGACTAGCTTGATTATATTGATTATGCAAGATCGGTGGCGTAATTACCATTCCAATGGCCAGTGAATTAGAATTGTGATATTTCTCTTCCTTTTCTTTTTGTTTCTTTTTTCCTTAGGGGCGTCCTCTATATTTGCTTTGGTGCCTTTCTTGTGTTTTCCAATCAGAGTTGAGTCTGAATTATTGAGTCGGTTTATACAGGATCAATGTAGTCCGGAAGAACGTGGGTTAGAGATTATGTCGCCTTTGTTGAATTAGAAGGTCACATTCCACAAACTAGGCCTTTTTGCAACTACTGGTATCATTTTTATCAGACATTTAATCCGGTTCCGATGGCACGATCAACATTTATGTGTGAACCAATCAACTTATTTGCACTACATTTTATTATATGAAAGATTGGCTCTACTTTTACTTTCAAAATAATAGTAGTAACTGACTACCTTTTACCCTGAAGTCTTTACGAGGCGTCTTTTTTTTTTTTAAAATTAATTTTTAACAAAGTTTAGGATGTTTCTAGGGTCTCCATGGCTTAGAATTAGGGACGGAGTCGTGGGTAGAGTTAGGGGAAAATACACGATTTGCAGTCTCTAGAGAAATATGCCAAGGATGCACTTTCTTCCCTAACCTCATCCTTCAGCTTTAACCCCATCATAGTTTGGTAGAGCCTCACGATTTGACTGAGGGCATTTTGAAAAAAAAAAAAGAACAAAAAAACAAAGGAATTCCTCATAGTCTATATTGTCTCATGTGCAGTGATACACTACATGGGTGGAGAATAGCAAATTTACAGATGTCAGTCCAAGGAAGGCTACGAGTCTCATTCTCAGATTAAAAAATACATATATATAATGTGATTCTGATGATGCTATATAAGTTGATAGTCGAATCCGCTTATTCGCGATTATCCATTGATTTTTGTGTAAAGCTTAGAAAAGAAATATTATGTTATCAGAAAAAAACAAACGTGTCTTAAAGCGAAACTTGCATATAAATACGCTGTGATTTAGTGTGGTAGATTATCTCAGTATGTGGATTCTTTTTACCGAGTTCTTCAAGCTGATCCAACGTTGGGGTCTTTCTCTCTTTTATAATAACTAACATGGTATACGGCGTTTGTCAAGGTAACTGGTGTATCTTTTCTCAAATGCAGGTCACACACCATATGATGAGATCTATTTTTGCACAAATTTGAAACTGTGGTAAAGTACATATGAATTAGAATCAGGGCCAGGGTTGTCGGTAAAGCTAGGGGGGGAAGAATAAGCCTTCACGACAGTCTCTAGAGGAATTCAACCAAGGCTGCTTTCTCTTTCCTGAACCAACTCCTGAATTTTCCCCGTCATCGTCTGGAACCGTCGCAGGATTCGGCCAAAATCGACTGAGTCCTGAGTACATTTTAGAGGCTAAAAAATCGTAGTTTGTATCGCAATTGCGATGATATACTCTGCACACACTGAAGCTGTTATTTTCATCCATTCCGAAACTTCTATAACTGTACCCACCCCCCTCACTCCCTCCCTCCGTCCCTCCATTCTGTCACTTCTCACTGTACATTTGTATAGTCCTTATCACATTAAGACCCCAGTACCACCACCGCTGTCTGGATTGTGACTGTCAATGTGTTTGTTAATCACAGCAAAGTCAGAAACGGAACAAGAACAATAATCTTTCGCATTATGCAGGTGCCAGCTGAAACTGGGGATTTGTGTTATCCGGGCTTTGCTGTCTGTCTGTGCACAGTATCTTTCTCACTTGACCTCCACAAAACCACATAGCACATAGCTTATATCTCGCACATGATTCACACAGTTTGCATTGCAAACACCTCTCTTATAACACGTATCGATCACAATCATTTATAAATAGCATCAGAAATAAGAACCCAGTGTTTTCCAATAAAATTGGATGGCTCAGATCGTAACAACAAGCAGATTCTTCGAAATATTGCACTTTGATTATCCGATGGGACGTTATTATTGATCTCCTGATACATTGTGCACTGTGTCTAGATCTCTCAACATATTTGATCTATATCGAAGCCATAACATTACAGTTCACCATCTCTCCACTCCTCTGTCCCTCCCTGTTACGCACTCATCTCTTCACCATTTCCTTCCCTCCCAACCTGCACCTTCCTTGTTAGGATCAGCACGAGTAATGATTACAGCATGCTCAACTTGCGGCTTTCAGGCGCTATTTACTCCTCTACTCAATATTCTCTGGCTTTTCTTAGATGCAGTTATTGAGACAATTTAAATATGAAAGTCCTGCACAGCTCATTATTATACCTACACCGTCACCCACCATGTAGCCTGCATGGCAGTTTATGCTATTATTTATGTTCGTACTATTAATATGGACATTTCATTGTAGGCTTCAATCTGCCGTTTAGAACGGTTTGGCCTAAACAAAATAATTTCTGGTTAGAGACCTTTTTGGATGCGTATTTACTTTGACTTAAATGAGTCTTAAACCTGGCAGTAGCACACAGATGTAACATGTTGTTATATTATCATGCGATTCTCGATATTCCATCAACAGAGGAGAAATTCTGTTAGTTTCGGACATTAAATTTATGACTTCTAAGATTCCAGTGGTCATCTTTCATTTCATGGACTGTTATAGACTATCACTAGACATAAAAAAATATCATCTTTAAGATGAGCTCGCAAACGTCACATTTCACTGTTAAATCTTTCATATCACAAGATGTTGTTGCCAGCTAGGAATCACTACTGTCAGAAATGATTTTTATTAAATCCTGTATGGCCAGAATCAAGAGACGGGAAGACACTTTCTATAGACTGATATAGTCAATGCTGCTGAGTGCATCTTCACAAGACTACGGAAAAGGGCACATTTAAACGGAAGATACTGTAAAGCAGCATGTCCTCGACATTCATACTTGTATTCTGTAAAACGCTGCCATTAGGCAGAACATGCGATTAACCAGAGTCAATTGTGAATGATTTATGACAGGAGGAGACATTGCCAGTGTCCACTGGTACCGGTGAATCTTATCTGTCAATTTTTCATGCTGAAAGTATTGTAAATTTATCATATTGTAAGACCGGAATCTCTGGCTGGACATCTCTCAAAGAAGACTTTAATACTATTGAAGAATGGAGATCGAAGTTCTGGGTCATTTATTTGTCTTGGGTAACAGACGCAGCTAGGTCCGTTCATTCTAGGACAGTGGATGTTTGATATCACCCACAGCGGCTATGGTAGTCAGCGAGAAAGACTCTGTATACATATTGTGCCATGTGAGAAGGCTGACGAAATAATTGTTTGGTCAAATCGCACTTTGTTGTGGTCAACTGAAATTATCGTAATTCCAAAGAACGCTTTCAGTAATATTGCCCACATAGGACCTAGGTAGACCTAAGTATGTCTGACAGGACCTAGATATGTCCGACAGTCTGACAGTCTGTAGGTTTGCCTGAATGTTAATGTTAACGTAAATGCGCCCCAAACATTTGAGCCGTTTGTTTGAAAATGCCTAATGTTCCTCAGTGTCCAGCCTCAGATATTGTTGGTCAGTGTGACTGGAGTCTGTAATTATATTCTACTCCTCTTATCTAGAAGGTAACCAACGCGTTAATGTTGCGTGAATGCTTAGGCTACTAAACTAATAAGGAAATTATACGCCAAGGAAACCATTGGTAGAAAGCATTTATTCGCACGGGTATCCCTATCTTTTTAATTGAGCATACAGAACACGCTTTATAAGTGTACTTAACAGAAGGCAGAGGATAATATTTGTGTAAGTCATGGTGACCCAGTCAGTTAGGTGGGTGTCCAGAAATCTCTATTCTGATCATGAAATGAAAATGGATAGTCTCCATATTTGACTCACAGACAGATATTCTTGCATGATTTGATTCAAGGTAGCATTGTCTTACTAGGACAACATTCAGCTGTGGATGTACGATGTCAATAATTCAATATGTTTGTGGGACGGGCTTTTAGGAATGCCCATACAACACTAGGCCTTATCTCTTCTTTGTACAAAATAACCAATCTATAAATACCTGGTTGAAGAAAGTGGTCATCTGTTGTTTTGTTGTTGTTTTTGTTTGACCCTGTGTAAAAGTGTTTGTAAAGACGTGTTGGGATCCGTTCATTCCCTGACTGCTATTAATAACCTACAATATGAATTCCCTTGTAAACCTTTTGAATGGCGCATGTAATTATTGTTGCTATTTTGTTGTTGCAAGTGTTGGTGTGATTGCGATGATGTGGTGCTGAAGTAGTTGTGGCTATTGTGATGGTGATGACATTCACTTTTTACTGGTCTTGCTATTGTGTGTTTGAAACCAGCTTCATGATTTCTCTTGAGGAAGTATTGCCGTAAGATGGGGTAAATGTCTCAGTTGCTCTTCACCTGCCTGCTAGTCTCTGGTTAGTCTATCTTTATGATTGATTGATCGCTTGAACGATTCGTTATTTGTACTTAATTCGTTTGGCCAGTGTCCTTCAGGCTTAAACTGCTGTCCTTTCTAGTCCAAAGATGAGAATAATAATGTTGGACTGTTACTTAAAATAAAAAATAGTGCAAATGTTCAATGAAATAAGCATAAATATACTCTTTACATCTGATATTGGAATATACAGTATCTGAGTTTGACCTTAAGACAGTCCGCCATTGATTCACATGACCTAAATGAATGTGCAGCTTGTAGCCTTTATTGATTGTTTTGTTGGTTTTTTTTTCAAGATTATCGATTGTTTTTTGTTATTTCCTTAGGAGAGATTCCTTTACAAATAGAATATAACACATTTTATTACTTTACTTTTAGTACTTTATTGTTCATCATCTGTTGTCTACTTTGTTTACAGGACCTACAAACAGCCTTTGACACATCTTTGAAGAAATACAAGAGAATGGCAAGGTAAAATTAATATTGGAACTTTCTTCTTCCCCTTCCCATCTCAGCCATTTTACTCAAACACAACATATTATTATGCACACAACAGCACAGACATACACATATTATAATCTACACTTCTTCCAAAATTAAGTATAGTGTTTCCAACATTATAAGGTCGTGAATTTAAGTTTCTCTCTTCAAAGTAAACTTTCTTGTTACATACTTTGATATTCTGCAAACAAGGAAATGGCAGCCATTCTTTGGATTGAGCATTTTATGACAGTATTAGAACTTGTGGTCTCCCCTGGAATAAAACAAGGCTTGTCGTGGAACAATTGACCAAGTTCACCATATGGTCATTTTAACTTGGGGTCACGTTGATAGGGTTCAGCTGTAACTACATTGTTTTCTGAACTGAGTTACACACAGCAACTCATTTGTATATAATATCATTATATCATTGTGATGTATAGTTTTTAAATCTATCTTTTATTAAGTATTTATTTTGAACTGTGCAAGCTTCTAAAAAACAGAGATCATTTAACTTTGACTGTTGATTCTTGAAAGTTGAGGAAGTGAAATCATAACCTTATTATTTATTCTGTGTTCCCATTGTATCATTGTTCTCATTATATCATTGTTCTCATTGTATCATTGTTTTCATTGTATCATTGTTCTCATTGTATCATTGTATCATTGTTCTCATTGTATCATTGTTCTCATTATATCATTGTTCTCATTGTTTCATTGTTCTCATTATATTATTGTTTTCATTATATTATTGTTCTCATTGTATCATTATTCTCATTGTACCATTATTCTCATTGTATCATTGTTCTCATTATATTATTATTCTCAATGTATCATTGTTCTCATTATATCATTGTTCTCATTATAATAATATTCTCATTATATCATTGTACCATTGTTCTCATTATATAATTGTTCTCATTGTATCATTGTTCTCATTATATTATTGTTCTCATTATATTATTGTTCTCATTATATCATTGTTCTCATTGTATCATTGTTCTCATTATATTATTGTTTTCATTATATTATTGTTCTCAATGTATCATTGTTCTCAATATATCATTGTTCTCATTATATCATTGTTCTCATTATATCATTGTTCTCAATATATCATTGTTTTCATTACATCATTGTTCTCCTTGTATCATTGTTCTCATTATATCATTGTTCTCAATATATCATTGTTTTCATTACATCATTGTTCTCCTTGTATCATTGTTCTCATTATATCACTGTTCTCATTATACACAGTGCCTTCTTGGCCTCAACTTAGTAGGCGTATCCCTTGTGGCATCAGGTTACAGCCATCTCAATAGATGGGAGACGGTCCCCTCGCTTAATGGGATTTCGTTTCGCTCTGTTGCACACTGGGCCGAAATTTGTCTCCAGCATCAAAAATTCCATAATATTTCTCATTTTTACATTCAAATATCTTCGAAACCAAACAAGGTACAAAAGTCCACAAGGTGTGTATAAAAAGAGTAAACCTTTGATTTTTATGACATGTCCTTTAAATACACAACAGACCATCAAAAATGGTAATTATTTTCATTCAAAAGAAGGATACATATTTTTTTTAAAATGTAGTGATTTTTGCATATTTGACTTAAAAAACGATACTTTAGGAGTTTTCCTGAAAAAACTGAATTCTACCTTCATAAACTCCAGACCTTCATTTATCTATCTACCAAATCTCAAATATGTACCATTCGAGGTGATTAAATAACAGGCACTTATATTACAGTAGTCATCACACCTGTTTACAGCAGCATTTACTGATTCACCTTCTTATCAGTAGTGTACTATAATAATATAGACCTTACTTCTTGATGATAGTTCCACAGTTAAAAGGGTTTGCAGACAAAAACTGCATAAATTCTGCACATAATGTGATTTAATGAGTATGAGTGATGTCTTCACAGAACATTTTAAAGTGCTGTGTATTTTCATAACCTACTTACAGTGACAATGCATTATACACACATACACTTTCTGTCCATCTGTCTTCCTCTCTATGTGCCTATTGAGGAGGAGCATGTACATACTGTAATTACAACCGCAATGTTATATCACACGAATCATCGAGTCTCATAGTTTGCTTTGTAAATACAGGCACAATTCCCAGATGCAGTAGTATTTATAGGTGTCACAGCTGCCTGCCGACATTAAGAAATGTGAAGACATGATAAAATCTAGAGTAATGATTCAAAATAATGATTTATTCATAGGCTGATAAATGAGAAAAATAATCCTCATCTTTGGTTTCTGTGACAAATTTATCCCATTCTCGGCAAAGACCAAGGCATTACTCGCGGAGCCTCGCAATGAGACCTTCAGTGGAAACCTCGGCTAGGGTCAGGCCAGCAAATAAAGACACTGACAAGGATTTAATTTCCCTCTTCCAGGAAGTCAGGTCTGATTTGAGTCAAATGTCTGCACACCACTGTATGTAGTCTGCATCTTGAATGAAGCATGTTTCTCGTATGGTGTTCTAAAACGTTTATTGTTTGATGCAGCTGTTCTCTTCCTTGATCACCATGAAAATCAAGCCATACTCTTTAAAATCTCATCCATGGAAGACAATGGGCTTCAAGAATATGGAATTTAGGATAAATGCTATCAATGTTGACTATGTGGTAATAGCTACAATATTTCCTAATCATTTCAAGCAGATGACTCTGGAGTAATAATCTGAGTCTTGTGAAACATCATTCCCAATTGAAGTTTTCAAGAAAGAACACTTCTTTGCCTATCTCTAGGTCTGTTCTTGTGCCCAAGACTGCACTCGATTTGTACAAACTCTGCACAATTTCTTAATAATTCTCTGTGTTTTCTTTCCTGTCCTCCATTCTTGTCCTGTGAAAGCTCTGCAATTTAAGTCAATTAACATCTATATTATTCCAGTATGACTGCCTAACATAATGTAAAAAATAGATAATAGCTGGATTGGAAGATGCAACTTGTCAAGAACTACAGATTAGAAATAGACTGTCTAGAAAAGAGGAGATGAGGAGAAGAGAGAGAGAAGGGGGCAGTGAGAAAAATATATGAGAGAGATCACTCGTTAAGCAATGGTGCAACTTTAAATTATCAGAAATTTAAAAAAAAACAAAACTGATAACTGATACCTTGCATCAATTGGAAGAAAAAGGACTGTTTAAATGTGACTGTGCTATTCTGTTGTCAACAAAAGTTCCTAAATGCCTTCAAATTGGCCATTGAAACAAAGGATCCACGTTTTGATAAGCTATCATGCCACTTTAAACATGTATAAAAACTAAGCAATGGGTGGTAGAAACTGAAACTTTGTATCATATGAAAGGGCAAAGCCTGCTCAAGGTAACCATGCTAATCTCTTATCTGGGAAAACTCTTAAAAATGTTCAAATCAACTCATTAAGACAAGCTATGTATATATTTGGTCCATCTCATTTGCAGATGTACAGGCGAAAACAACAAAATACTAGAGTACTCACCTTATATTTTCTTAAACAAAATTGACATCCACAAAAAGCTGGGAAAATTGTCTTTCTTGCAATAATGCACTTTTATCAAAATTTTGATTCTGGCGCTTTGAATAAACAATTTAATGCAAAGACAATCATAAGACTAATCTTGGATTTGCTACCCAGGATTTTCTCACCTGGTGCTCCATGAACCGTGACGGCACGGGTTACCATTACACCAGCCAGCAAAATGGTCTATAAATATGTCACTCAGTCACGCCTACTAAGTTGAGACGGTTAGAGAGGAAAGAAGACGCTGTGTATATCATTATTTTCAATATATCATTGTTCTCCTTGTTTCACTGTTCTCATTATATCATTGTTCTCATTATATCATTGTTCTCAATATATCATTGTTCTCATTATATCATTGTTCTCCTTGTTTCACTGTTTGCATTATATCATTGTTCTCAATATATCATTGTTCTCCTTGTATCACTGTTCTCATTATATCATTGTTCTCAATATATCACTGTTCTCATTATATCATTGTTCTCATTATATTATTGTTCTCATTATATCATTGTTCTCATTGTATCATTGTTCTCATAGTATCATTGTTCTCATTATATTATTGTTTTCATTATATTATTGTTCTCAATGTATCATTATTCTCATTGTACCATTATTCTCATTGTATCATTGTTCTCATTATATCATTGTTCTCAATATAATAATATTCTCATTATATCATTGTACCATTGTTCTCATTATATAATTGTTCTCATTGTATCATTATTCTCATTGTATTATTGTTCTCATTATATTATTGTTCTCATTGTATCATTGTTCTCATTGTATCATTGTCCTCATTATATCATTGTTCTCCTTGTATCACTGTTCTCATTTTATCATTGTTCTCATTATATCATTGTTCTCAATATATCATTGTTCTCATTGTATCATTGTTCTCCTTGTATCACTGTTCTCATTATATCATTGTTCTCATTATATCATTATCCTTAATATATCATTGTCCTCATTATATCACTGTTCTCCTTGTATCACTGTTCTCATTATATCACTGTTCTCATTATATCATTATTCTCAATATATCATTGTTCTCATTATATCATTGTTCTCCTTGTAACAATGTTCTCATTATATCATTGTTCTCATTATATCAGTGTTCTCAATATATCATTGTTCTCATTATATCAGTGTTCTCAATATATCATTGTTCTCATTGTATCATTGTTCTCCTTGTATCACTGTTCTCATTATATCATTGTTCCCATTATATCATTGTTCTCAATATATCATTGTTCTCATTATATCATTGTTCTCCTTGTTTCACTGTTCACATTATATCATTGTTCTCAATATATCATTGTTCTCATTATATCATTGTTCTCAATATATCATTGTTCTCCTTGTATCACTGTTCTCATTATATCATTGTTCTCAATATATCACTGTTCTCATTATATCATTGTTCTCATTATATCATTGTTCCCATTATATCATTGTTCTCAATATATCATTGTTCTCATTATATCATTGTTCTCATTATATCATTGTTCTCATTATATCATTGTTCTCATTATATCATTGTTCTCATTATATCATTGTTCTCATTATATCATTGTTCTCATTATATCATTGTTCTCATTATATCATTGTTCTCATTATATCATTGTTCTCATTATATCATTGTTCTCATTATATCATTGTTCTCATTATATCATTGTTCTCATTATATCATTGTTCTCATTATATCATTGTTCTCATTATATCATTGTTCTCATTATATCATTGTTCTCATTATATCATTGTTCTCATTATATCATTTTCCTCATATCATTGTTCTCATTGTAACATTGTGTCATGACAAGTGTTGCCACCTACATCAAGATTTCTAGTTGTTTATCTCATGTACGTACTACAGCACACCTCTAGCAAGTGACAAGTTATACAAGAACGATGATCAGGCCTTCACTGAGAACTGGCATGAACGACAGATTGAGAGGTAAAATCAGCCGTGATATTTTACCAAATATTTGCTATCCTTTGAATACCAGGCGTCAGCATTTCTAACATGGCAGCCTCATATGGTATTATGACTTGACTGCAAAGTCACTAAATTTGTCATACCGTTTAGTTTAGATCGTCACTAAACTTGTCATATTGTTAAGGTCAAGTCACTAAACCTGTCATATTGTGAAAGTCATTTTTGCAATTGTTGCATTTTGGATGCCTTGTGAAAGCAGTTGATTGCAATTTACTTGTGCCCATGAAATGAGCAACCAGCCATTGGCATTGAATGTTTGCTGAATCTGTTGCTAAATGATTAGATGTTGAGAAATGTTGTTGAGGGCTAATTTCTTGCCATGGTAACCTTGTAGATAATTTGGAGAGCATTTCTCATAAGTTTGTTGTGTAATTAAATGAGAGCCTGGCTATAGGCAGTGAATGCAAACAATGCTAGTATGTGGAGTGTCAATATTGGTTAAGGACACAAATGCCTGTAAAGTTTTCTCTCTTTAAAGTTCATAAATTCAAGTTGTTGTGACATATCTCTTTCTTTAAATTCCCAATACCAAGTTGCTTTCATTGGAGAATGTGCACTAACCTCTTGTAGTCTCCATACTTTCTGAATGTCAGTTTTTTTTTTCATTATTGCTTTGAAATGTGGAATGTTGGGAATATTACTCCAGTTTTATTATTTTGATACTTCACCTCCAGATGATTCTGTCATAATTTTGATTCCCAAATTATTCATTGTCATCTCCAGGCACATGTTGATTCGCATGCAGAAAGAGCTCAGGGCCCAGAATGCTGTGAAGAAAAGACAAGCCATGGAACTCAGAAAACAAGAGAGATGGAAACAGCACTTCAATGAAGGTATCTTTGATTTTGGTACACCTAGTAAGGTCGTAAGTCATCTTGTTACATATGACACTTGCTGCATTATTCATTTGACACGGACCTTGGAGAATGGACCTATATGATTTTTTTAAATACGAATCTGAGATAACAAGGCTCGTTATAAAGTTGACTAGTTATGTGTATCTAGCACTAGAGATGAGGTATCTCAGCACATGAATTTAGTATCAGATAACAGAGCGAAACTAGTTCACTGAAAATACTGCCAGTTGTCTTTGTTTAGAGTTACCACTGAAGCCAATTCCAGAACACCCGCAAAGTGCATAACTGATTGTAAATATATATTGAAGTAGTGGTAAGCCTTTGCACTATTTATCTGCATCTGCCTTTGCTTATTGAGTTGTACGGCCAATAGGAATTATCAGAATTTGAAGCTGTATTAGTGAGCATTTTTACAACATAATTTTGTTAAAAATTTGCATTGCATTGTTGGACTTAAATAGCTTGTTCACCAATAAAAATTTTTTTCTCCAGATCACATGTCAGACCGGAGGAGCTCTGTATCTCACATCCCAGTCATTGCTTCTCAGAGAGCCAGCACCGTCCACGGCTCTCGTCCAGCCAGAAGTGTTCCTGCACCCACACCCGAGTCTTCCCGCCCCCACACAGCCACAGGTATATATGACAGACATATGCCTCAACCACACCAGCAACAGCAGCTGAGATCATATCCTCCAGTGTCCCTGCAGCAGCAGATTCTGTGGAACCAGGAGCGTCATGCCAGACAGCAGGAGGTTGAGATGAATTTGAGAGAAAAGACGGAGCTTGGTCATGAGAAGCCATTCAGGTGAAACGTTGTTATGTTGTGTTGTGAGAAACATTACATCATATACAAGAATATTTTCAAGTAATGAAACATTAAGAGCCATGAAATGTGTGCACATGATGTTCTTGCAATATTGTGAAGCAGTGTGGCTAAGCGTTTGATTTCCACCATAGTCATGTTGTAAACATCCTAAGGAAACATTTGATTTACATTTTTCTCAGTTCACAGACCACTAAAATGGCTGCCTGGCTATGGACAGTAAAAGACATTGTCAGAATGTTAGTGATCAGCGCCTGTAAAATGGCAGTGACACTGTGGGAAGCTGAGAAAATCCTTGAGTGATTTGGCATTACAGAAAAATGAAATTTTTTGCCCCTGTGACCAGCTCATCTCAGTGGCTACAGTAATAGACTGAGGATCAGTGGGATTGGGTTCATTTTCTATCATTGTCATATATTGTAATTGCCCCATGAAAGCACATCATAAACATTCTCGTTAATCCATGCATCTGTAACACTGGGCTCTGGCAACAGACAGTGAAAGCCATTGTTTGAATACCTGGGATGATTTGAGTGGTAAATGGCAGTGAAGCTTTGTGTGTTCTTTGGAGATTTAGAAAGTAATAATACAATGTGGCTGCATAATAATGATAATGGGGACTTGACAGATCTCAGTATTACTATTATTATTACTCACTAACATATAATCAGATTCACCTTTAAGGAGTTATGACTAGGCACAACTCACCTTTAACAGGTTTAGACTACGGCAGCAACAGGAACCTGAAGCACCTGAGGAATACCAGCATGCTGACCCCACGATTGACCCTTGGCTCCTCGACCCCCGCAACCCACATGCTGTCAGACCAAAGTCAAGCAAATCGATACCCAGCAAATGCCAGTAAGTGATTGATCTGTGTTGCTTGCTGTTCTTTGATGTTGTGTTGTCATTCAGTTTAACCTTTGATTTGCATTGAAAATCCACCCTTGAATATTATGCAGGAAAGAGCATGAAAAGTGGATGGATAAGACTGAGGACAGAGAGTGACAGAACAATCTCTTAGACATATAATGCAGGGTTGCAATAAGATTATGTAACTCAGTGCCAAGCTCTACAACCCCGATAGTCCTAGTTGATAATATATTTATGAGTTATCTTCCTTCCTATCAGCTTGTCTGCGTAACACCTCCGTACATTTAATTATTTCCTACATATATTTTGAGTAGTCAGCAGGTGATGCATTCTCTGCTGTTAAAGTGTCTCTATCTTGCTTCTTTAATGACAGAGGATGATATTCCTGTGTGAGGTATATTTGCAGAGGGACAGAAAATTTTCAATAGTCTCATTCGCTGAGATGAATTGGATGAGGTGCTGATAGCCTTTGTTAGTTCCCTGGAGAAATATGCAACTGTCAGCTGTCAAGCACATTCATTTCCCTATAAAATGATGCCCATGTTGCTGCAATATCTGTCTTAGATCATTCTTATGGCCCAATTTAGAGTCTGATACCTCTCAAAATAGCCAATTCTCTTGATGACATACCCTATGCTACTTTGAAAGCTCCCATGAACCTACAGTTCAACCCTAAAATTTTGCCATGGTAGCCTATTTGGAGGGGAAATAGTAGGGAATGGTCAGAGGAGAGTGACCTGGGAGTGATTGGAAGGGAAGGGGAAAAGTGACCCCCTCTTGGCTGGTCGTTGTTTCGATGTAAACACCTTGGCATGAGCAGATAGCTTTTTGTTGACCATATTTGCAACCCTTAATGGTCAAATCCACTTGTAACCACACATTTAAAACCTAAAAGTGATCATATGTGCATTTCTTAAAGGGTCATTCTGTTATTGATTGGGGAAGAAGCCCTGGAGAAACAATATGAAGTTTGGTTCATCTGCCCAAAAGAATTTAAAAGAAAATGCAGCTTCCCTTTGACACTCCTAAGTGAGCCTATGGGATGGGTTGAGAAGGGGTGGGGTGGGGATTTTTCTTAAGGGTGGGGATGNTTGGTGAATCTTCCCAGCACTGGGTGTGTGTGTCAAAGGTGGCGGGAGGGGGTGGCGGGTGGGAGAAAATCAAGAGAGACACGGAAAAGAAAGTCTAAAGTGCTTCTTTTGCCTGATCTTTTAACGGGAAGAAAATTGGGGGTCATCGCCCAAAATTTTTCACAAATATCTTTCGAAAAAGGTCACCTCAAATTTTGATTTGGTCCCCAATTTTTCATTTGGCTGGTTTTAACCGCGTGCAAATACAGTACATAGGCCTACGCATTTTATTTTTTTGTATCTAGAAAACTCAAATTGTACCTCAAACTTTAAAACTGAACGCTTTATTTAGATCACAGGTCATATTACACATTTCTACACTCTGACACTGGCTGGCATGGCCCCAAAAAAGGGGGATTTTATATATTAGCAGATTAATTGGGTTGTACAAATGAGTAATTTGCCCTTCTAATAGGTGCCAAAAACCTGTAGTTGTTATCTGGGAGTTTTAGGAGAAAGAGAAGACCTAGGGACAAGGAGGAGGGAAGAGGGGAGGGAAGGAGAGGTCAGGTGTAAGGAAAGGATGCCAACTGATATTGCCACACAAGGACAAAATGTGACCAACATGGGACCCAAAGAAATGCTTTTGTTTTTGTTTTCTTGTCTTTTCCCTATAGATATGGGATAAGGCCTTTCCTATTCCATTCTGGTAGAAGTTGCAATTCAATCTTTATTCTATTTGTTTCAGCCGTTATGTTTTGGTGACTAGACCAAAGATGAAGTTGAATGTTCCTTTGCCCACTCCTCTGGAGGAACAGCTGTTAGCCACACGGTTCCCAGAGCAAGGAGAAAGGGTGTTTAAACAGTACAAGGGACTTCTCTTCAGACCTCCACGGCGGCCATATTATGGTATAGACTATAGTCCTTATCAGCATCAACTGTATGGCTGAGCTGGGACAGACAAACATGCATACAGAAACATGCTGGAAAAACATGAGACTAGAGACTAAATGAAAGAAACACATGAACATTCATATCATTGTCTGCTGAATTAAACCTCACACAACCTATTTTGGAAAATTTATAGGAGGAGGAAATAAGACCGATCCAGCCCTAAATCTAGATTAAAAAATTTGCTCACTAGTGGTGAGAGAAGAGATTTGCATAACTGTCTGACAAATAGGGAGTTTTATTGTGCGGATTTTGAATTTTCAAAAACCACTAATCATCTAAAATGTATAATTTTTAATTAAAATTATCAAGAATTGATACTGGGTAGCATATAAATAAGAACAAAAGTACCTGGCCGTGAGAAAATTTCAAATATATAGACTAGGACTTGTAGTTTGGAAATAATTCGTTTTTCCTTCTTGTGTAAAATCTCAAAAAATGCATCAGGCCAAGATCTGTCATGCATGATGTAATCTGCAAAAGAATTAGGAGGTTTGATTGTGTATGTTCTGTAGACTTGACAGATTAGCAGATTTCCAGCCTAAAATGTTTTCAGCAATTTTTCATAAGTTGGAATTACAGTCCAGCACCTGGGAGGAGGTGAAGATCCTTAAGAGAAATAATTGTAGTAAAAAGTTGACTATGGGGTTTTATCACACAGACAACTACTGTATTGACAAGGTGCTCTAAACAGTTCTGTGGTAAACATGTCATACTGTCCATAGAACTGATGAAGATCAAACTATTCATATTTTCATACAGTTTATGCATCTAGTCTATAGGGTTTTTTTAATAAGCATGTTCAAATATTATGTGGTTCCGGTTGACAGATTTAATGGGTGTACAGATTTAATGAATCATTGAAATGTGTTCATGCTGCATGTGCTTGGTGTACTTGAATGAAAGACAATACAGGGTCAGTCTATGCTTTATTTGTCCAGGTAAGAAAGTAACCTTCAAAGATCAAGAGATAGTTTTGGAATCCAAAGGCAAGTCGCAACATAATAGCTTTTGAGGAACATGCAGGAAGAAGAGTAACTCTTATAATGTAATTTGTATACACTTTTTTATGGATTGCTTCCCTTCCAGCACAGCCTGTTTCTTTGGTTTGTTTTTTTTGTTTTTCGTAATATTTCTTGAAACATTAGCTTTAGTGATAGCGCACACATTTCTTTCATTTATTTTTAGTTTACAGCTTAGTTTTGTTTTAAATCTATAATTTTAATAATGCAGTACATATTTTATCAGGGTAACAGGTTTTGTTTTGAATTGTTACCTATTATAGTGCATCACTGCAAAGAGAATACATAAAGGTCTTTTGGTGTTTACTGCTTTTATCTAGTCTAGGTGACTTGCAAGTTATTTGTGTTTAGTTCACTGCCTTTTATCATTAACTGTTGGTTTACGATTGAATGATAAATAATTCAATTATCACCTGCCTTGTCATAAAGTTTTCTTCTGTTTAACTACAATTTGGAAAATTGTAACTTCCATTTAAGAGCAATATTTTCCACATAACAAAATGCTATAGTTTTCTGTGAAAGTCACTGGATAATAGCAATTCCTTTTAACTGCACATTTTCTGTGTTCATAGGGAGTTGTGATTAAGCAGAGTTGAATGTTTCTATGAATTCCTTTGACACACTAGATTAAAGATATATCGTGAATTGCCAAAAAGTGATGGTTCAGATGTGGACAAGGGTACCCAAAAAAATAACATTCATCCAGCAAACATTTTCTAGTGTAATAGTGTGGATATAGATCATAACTTTCCAGCTCTTACAAAGCTGACATAGTTTAGTTACTTCTATGCGTGAAAAATTGGTCCTTAATTATTCATAAAATGAGAAAGTAACGCGCATGAATGCAGACCACCATTTTGCCTTGAAAAAAATTAAAATTTACAGGTACAGAATGGATTTTAAATGCTAAATTTACTTCAGAATACTAAAGTTTTTGTAGTTATGCAAGGTCTCTCAAAATAAATGGTATATATCTTATAGATTTTCCATATGTCATGGTGTCCATTCATGCTCGTTATAGTTTGAGTTCGTTTGTAACGGACGTAAAAAGGTGACACCAAATGATTCTCCAGAAACGAAAGAATTTTTTCACTGGATATCTACGCTTCACGGCATGAAAAATATGGAATTTGTGTAGCGAGGGAATGAAACTGTTATGTGAAACAAAGAAACCGGCTACAATTTATAAATTATCATGAGAATACACCAACAAAGAAAGGCCTACTATTGACATGACAATTCACTCCCGTTACAGCTCGAATTACTGAGCTGTAAATCATAGGAAAGTGCAGCTATGACAGATGTCTTTGCTTTAAAACAGACCTCTTTTCTTGTGCAAAAAGTTTATGAACATCTTTCTATTCATTCTAACAGAACAACAAGGTACATGCCAATCATTAACTTCAACACCAAAGTGTCCCTTTCATAAAGCCCGGGAAAGTTTTCACCTGACCAAGTTTTTGGGCAGTCTATGCCTTTATTGAGTGAACACAATTCTGTGAAACTTCTCATGCATTATCTTTATTCATTTCTCCTAACATGCATTTGACTATTCAGCTTTCCTTTTAATTATTTTTTCCATAAATGAATAGGTCACCCTTATTTGAGCCACCTTTTGGGAATTCACCATATGCATCTTAAGTCAGAAACTGGAGAGATTTTGCTTACCGTGGTATTGGTTTCAGTGACCCCTCATGAGATAACATGTGGGACAGAGATTAAGAAGACAAGTGTATTTTTTCCTGCACTGTATAGTAAATGACATTGTTTAAACATACCACCGTGGAAAATATAATCCCTCTAACGCTTGTCTACTTCTTACATGGTGAACCACAGAAATTGGGGGAGTTGGGGAAAGGAGTGTTGGGGGGCAGGGAAGAGAAAGAATGAAGTGCCATCAGTCTTCTTCACTCTTTGATGATTTAAAGTGTCTCAGGTATTGTAAATAATGTTGAGCACATTCCATGACTTACACACACATCCAGGATCAACAGGACGTGGACATTTCAAACTCTTGTTCAAATCATTCATTGTTTGACATACAAACACATACAGTTTGTTTGTACTGAGGGAATCAGAGTGGGATAACTTTGCTACACTTTTTTGTAACATAAATTTTGGTTACTTCCCTTTGACCATAGGTGCTGTAGTTAGCGAAATGGCATCATATTCTCCAAGGAGGATATTATTATAGTTTTCATTTTTATTGTGTTTTGTTCTTTACTGTTTTATCTGTGCAGTTGAGTGAGATCATAAAGTAGATAAACTTTTAAACTTTTTCTTCACTTCAAAAATATCACTAGCACTGAACTCGTGTATGGCAAGAGAAAGTTGTAGAGGTGTATAGCCCTTTCTTTTTAAGAAGAAAAACTGCACTGTGTGCCAGACTTTCAACTACATCAGAATCAAAGACATGAAGTTCCAAATATAGTATTTACAATTGTCTCCAACATCTCTCCCCAGTTGAAAAAAAAACCACAAAAAAATAAATCAACCATGCTGGCCGCAATTTGGGAAAGAAAACTTAGCGAAGAATTGCTCAAACCATTCACAAATTTCAGGTCCAATAAAAGAGTGAAATGGTGGCTAAGTTCAGAGAAATGGCCATGGATTAGCGTATTTTATTGAAGTGTTGTTAAGACCAAGAAGAAATGTGAGTATCAGTTCATTTGTTGTAGTGATCAACCATACATTGTCAGTGTGTGCTAGGAACATGACCCAAGTCATTTTTCACACTCCTGAGAGCATAATGGGAAACATTTTCATCACAAGGCAAAATAGTCTGTGTGTATGACTTACGCTATTTTTCTATATATTTTTTCTGAGGGTCAGCACATTATAACGGTCAAGTGGTTGACAACAGCTTGGGGAAGATATATAATATAATCTAATGTAGCCTGTCTGATTTATGATCACAAATTAAAAGAGTGGTATTTGATAAACTCATCCACATTTTTTTGTTTTGTTTTTGTATTACCATGAATGCAGTCTGTCATCATCTGTCTACTAGGATAATCCCTTTTCTACTGAAAGTTCTAACACTCGGTTTTTTTACTACACTTTACTCACATTTCTATAGCTAGTTTTCACGTCATTTGGCTGTTGAGAAGAGTGACAGCGATGAGGAGGAGAAGGAGGAAGATGAGGATGAAAATGATAATCGATGGTGATGATTACCCTGTCAGTGATGATAGTGATTTCATTGATGATGATAGTACACTGTTATCTATCATTACGCTTCTTAGTGTCACTTGTTCGTCAGCTGCTAGCAGAATTACTCCAGTTGTTATGGTTGTTGTTGTTAATGTCGCTGAGTGAGGGCAGTGTCCTGGAAACCCCACCTTCAACTCACCAACGGAACGAGCGCTGTCAAAGTAGGTTAGAGAAGATCACAGGACGGTGCCGGATCAATAAGATGTTCTATATCCCGTCTTCACTGTCAGTAGATACATTATTATGTAAGTTCAAAATATATTTCAGCAAGAAAAACAAACTTCTCTGAAGTGTATGAAGTATGACTTTTTTTTTGTATTGAAAGGTCAGTTGGGATTGACGTAATGTATTGTGCAAAATTGCTGTCCAATCTGGCCCCAGCAATGTCCTTTAAAGGCAATATCTTTTAAACATCATAATATTTTATTTACCTATTCAGATATTGCGATGAAACAGTGTAAAAGAAATACAACAAAATACCGCATCTGAACAAAGTATTGAGGATATGACTGAAAGTCAGTTTCTTGTACGAATTTTTAAATGCAATATCTTCAAAAGATCAGTTCAGGAGTTCGATATTACTGTGGCAGAGGAGAGGATGGTCTTCTATATTAAATATCCAACGGCATTTTGACCATCTACTAGTGAACACATCAGTCGCTCACTTTCGCTGTTATAGCGGACAAAATATATTCTGTAACCCCGAGCTAGATGAAGTAAGAGAACTACTTAGTACTGTCATGAAATCAGATATAGAAAACCAAATCCTTAATGTAAAAGGTGAACAGATCAACAGTTCGTGTTCATTTGCAGTGCCTTACAACATGTCTCTTCAACTCTTGCCCTGTAACCAGTGGTGTTCCTCGGGTGGTTGATGTACTTTACGAACTGTTCTGAGGTATCAAAATATATACCTCATCTAGGCATTTTCACCCTGACAAAAATGAATACCTCGATCAGTTTGAATTTGAAATAGCAGAAACTTTGCGGTGAAAGATGTCTTTCTATAGAACCCCTCCTACTTTCTGTTTGGGTCAAAAATGTTTGTAGAACAGCGTCTCCGAGTGGTAATGATGTTGGACTTGGGATGTGGGTTCGTTTCTTGATCGTGGTCTCGGTGTTAGTGCCTTGGGAAAATATTTCATTCACATTTGACTCAGTTTGCCCATCTTCGAAATGGGTATCTGGCTATAGGCAGTGAATGATATTGTCAGAAAGCTGGTGGTCAACGCTTGTAAATGGCAAAGGTATTGTATTCTTCCAAGGGAGTTGAGAGAGTCTTAGAATAATCAGGTCTGAAGAGGCTAGGAAAGGCCTCACGTTTTGCATTATTATTGTTATATAAGTATCCTTATTATTGTTATGATTATGAATATGACTATTGTTATTACTTTCAAGAATTCTGTTAATGGAAAATACTATCAAGATGTCAAAATGCCTCTCAGAATATTTGTTGCGCCATTACTCTTGTGAAAAGACAAATGAAACTTTCTAATGTCAACATTCCAGTAAGTGCATCAGGCTTAAAGTAGAGTTTGGAAATGCTTCAAGAGTTCCGCGAAGAAAAAAAAACAACCAATTAAATGTGAAAAGCAGATGAACCCTGCTGATGACGTAATCGAAACTCTCTAACAATGAATTCTTTTCTCCTTTGTTTGCTGACTGGACGTCCTTTTCTAAGATGGGAGAGGTAACATTCCCCATGATGCACTAGACCGGAAGTCGGAGATATTGTGGTGTAATGCACATGGCCTTCATTGACTGCTAGCCAGTAGACTCAGGGCTGTAGTACAGCTCTTGTGTAGCTGACCTGTGAAGAATGTTGTCTGGCTCGTTTGTGGAGTCAGTAGGCAAAGAGAAACGCTGATAACCTAACTAAGATGATTTTTTTTTCGGTCTTCCTTTGACTTCACTGATGTTCAATTAATGGCTCTATTTAATGGATTTCGGGTGGTGCTTATTGTTGTCTAGTTACGAGAGAACTACTGCAAATTTTGAACAGCTCAGCCTTGGCTAGGCCAAAAAATACACAGCATTGTTTACGGGAGTGCACCGGGAGGCGAGGGTGTTGGTGACGTCATCGTGATCAACACCTGTTTCTGGGTCAACCATGGTTCACTCCGTCCAATTCAAGTTCTTTATTGAATATCTGGCTTATGCTCTATTTCCATAGATCTGAATTTAGAAGGTGTGGCCTCATAGTTTGATGAATAGAAACATATAGATCTATACTGGTCACTGACCTCTAAGAGCCACTGGCTGTTTTAGTGATAGAAGGAATAATGTAAAACAAATAGTTTAGAAGCCGGAAGTGTGAAACAAGCAAAGTGGCGAAATGATCAAAATACGTGATTTAATTACACCAGATGAACCATCTGATAACAATTTATCGGGCATTTTGTTCTGGGTCAAAGTAATAATAAATCTACTATTATTGTATGAAAGTAGCTGAGAGTAGTGTCCCCTAGCTTGTTGGAATGAGTACGTATTCTGTCCTGTTATTACTATTAGTCAAAATCAAGATAGATCTACGAACTAGATCTTTCGGTCAAAAAATAATTGAAAGAAAATTATTTCCTCGTTCGATCTCGCGACAACTGTTGATCGTGTAGAGATAATAACAGTGTTCAGAAAAATTCATGGCAGGCTTTGGCTGTTCGACCAAATGTCCCGGCCTTGAGCTATTCAGATCCACCTACAATGAGAGCAGAGGATGTTGTCGATGTTGAGGTAGATGTCGTAGATCTCATAACTTGTAAAGAGCGATACGACGTTATACGTCAAAGTGAACTATTTTCCATGTTAGAGACAGTGAAAGCAACTGAAAGCCATTTAACAGTAAGTCTACATTAACAGTGTTTGTAACAGGTCAGATTAAATTATGCCATCTAATTTTAACACCCCAGATAAAGCTATTTTATTATTCAAATGGACACATGGACACATACGATCTTTTAAACTGTTTGGTCAGGAGAAAATGCTGTTTGTAATGTGCACAGTACAGCTCACTTTACCTCGCTCCACCTTGCCGGTAAGTGGACTATGAAGTTCACTGAAAGAAAACCCCGTCGCTGTAACGGACTTTTTAACCGAGTTTGTTATAAACGGGTTTAATTCGATCTGTGCCATCTTGGTTACCTGTCCGAGAGTTCACTCACCTTCAGCTCTTCAGGTCAGAGGATGAACCGCGGCTCACAGTGAGCACCACACACTGAGTTTTCTTTCACTCTCAGCTTCAAAATAATGAGCAGGACGAGTGAGCTCGTGACTTTTGACAGATTTTCTCTTGAGCTCGTGTCGCTTATTTTGCTACCTTCGCACACACTGTGGGTAGTTCTACTATCGACAATCAGCTGTTTCTTATATGGCAACAATCGTTATAACAATCATTACAGAATGTTGTGTTGTACAACATGATCTATACTAGGAGCAGGCACAGTCTGAGAAATAGAGTGAAGCAAATATGGCGAATTGGTCATAGCTTTCAACTCTAAATCTGAAGATTGTGAATTTGATTCACCTGCCACGGTTCTCTTGAGAATGGCCTGGGAGAAACTTTTCATTCTCATTTTCCCTAGTGCAGCCGTGTGTAAAATGGGTACCTAACGATGAGATGTGAAAGATATTATCAGAATGCTAATGATCACCGCCTGTAACAATGACAGCGGTATTGTGATAGTAGTGTAGCTCCCTAGTGAGTTGCGAGAAGTTCCTGGTCTGCTGAGGTTAGTAACTGTGAGCAAGCAAAATATGCTGGATACAAGACATGTCAGTTAACAAAATTATTTTTCATATTATTGTTATTATTATCATCATCATCATTATTATTATTTCATAGTGTATAGCAATCACATTCAATCGCTCTTCTAATGAGAAAGAAACACAAACACAAACACACACACACCCACACACACACACACACACACACACACACACACAAACACACACACACACACACATACGCATGCACACAGACACACAGATACACAGACACACACACATATACACAGATTTTAATAAATCCGTCCTAATGGGATTTGCTCTTTGCATAGTAAATGCTGTTTCATAAAGTCACTCTTTAGAAACAGAGATTGTTTATAACGAGCCTCATCAGAATTAAAGTTTGTGTGTAGCAAGACATGAAAGTGTGATATCCCTCGTGTATGCAGATCAAGTCTACCACTGGGACAAGCAATGACCCCTTCTCCCCGCCTCTTCTCCTCCTCTCCCCTTTCCCAACCCTTCCAATTAAAAAAACACCAAAAGATGGCGTGGACCGTAAGTATGAAATAATAACAGAAGTCAGTTGACCAGCATTTTCCAGCTTGAGCTGGTAAAATCCACTGAGAAACTGAGTGACGGCCACATCTGAGCGGATATACTGTTGTATCAGTCCCATATCTCATTGATAAAAACAATTTATTATGAGGTTTATATGTTTTCTATACAGGTCACTGTTCGGTAATGCGACTTCGGCAGACCAGATCACTCAGTGTTTTTCCCAACACCTTAGATTATAACTGAAGACGTTCTTTACATCTCAGTTGTGTGAAATACGACTCATACATTAAAATGGACGATTTTCAGCCGTGGTTGAAAACTTTTGTAGCGCTCATGTTCATGTAAAGGCGACGCCAAGTTCAGCTGCTATCATAGTCTAGAAATGGGAACCAACCCGTCGCATGTAGCAGCGACTTACCTGTAGATTTAATTGTTCCGGTTCTGGAATAGTGTCTTGTTTCCTCCAAACAGTACCGACTCTTTCCGCATCATTAACGGCCAATAAGACAGTAATAATCGCCGACCACCAAAGACTACGGAGATTGGCGGACCTACTGGAAAGAAATCCGGATCAACTGAAAAGAGAGAAAAAAATAATTTCGTCGATGTTGATGTATAACGTCGTATTTCGTATAAATGAAATTGGAAGAAAAACGAAATGGACATGTGCACTATTTTCTTGGCAGGAAGATATTTACGTCCTTTGAAAATGTTGCCTGTTTAAGATGTTGAGCTTTCACATGATGCCAGGTACTGTCATCAGAACTGAACTACAATTCTCAAGGACATAAGACCAAACTTGGCAATTCCTCACAGTCATAAACAGACTGCTCATCTCACAGATAGGCAGTTTAAAAACTTGACTAGGTATAGTCACAGACAAGATAAGTCACAAAGTCACTGGTTAAAAAAACCAGCAGCACCAAAAACTTTGAGACAAATTCAAATTTTCTTGTGTTGTCTGATATTGTTTTCGCTTCTTCTGCAAAACTCACTCAAATGAGATAGTCCGATTGCCTATGACTGTGACAATATGATCTAAGTTGTGAGATACGATGTTATACAGCAATACTGACGATCTAAGCAAAGTGGAAAAAACAGAGACGGTAAAGAAACTGCTGGCCGCGCTTTCATGTTGGCATGTTTTTGTTAGGCTAGAATATCAAAGCCGTTTGATCATTATGGTCATGAGTAGTTTGTAGGATAGCCTCGGATCACAGACAAACAATAACAACAGTTCGTAAAGGAAGGAAGTGGCTCAGTTCTAGACAAGATGGTTGTGGCGGTATGAGAGCAAGGAACATGTTGTCTCGGTGTTGATGGTCTGTTTACCTTGGTTACCTTGTACCGGAAACAACATCAATGCATATCGGCCACTATTATTACTACCAAAGACTATAAAGCTTTTGCTATTACTACTATTGGCATGGCACAAGAATTTTTACCACTTCCACTTCCGCTATCTCCAGATCTACTGCTACAGTTGAAAATGACATTGAAAAGGGAAGCTTACAATGCCATACTATGGCATTCATCACAGTACTAATACACGTAGATGTAGAATAGTCTACATACACATACACAATATTTGAAAATGAAATCCAACAGCCGTTGCTAGTTGCCGCGGGGCAACGCTCTAGTTCCCCCTTCCCCCTCCTCCCTCCTCCAGCTCTCAGAGGAGCAGCGCTAAAAACAAGTCTTAGTACTCTCTTACACCTCAGTGAAATCACGATCAGGAAGTAAGTCTTTCTCAAGGACACTGCAGCGCACATCAACCGACTCGGCAGTTGAACCCACAAACCTTGAACTTGACAGTCTTCACACTGTGGGTCAGACTCACAAGCGGCACGGCCACGCTGTCACCTACATTGTTATGTTATCTATGATACAGATTATTCCTGCTTTCCTACTACAGTCCGCTCTACCTTCAACACTGTAAGTCAAGATATATGACGCACGATTACAATCATAGTGCAGTGACAAAAAGATGAACTAAATTTTTTTTTAAATATTTTTTGCTGACCGAATGGATTGTTTCCAAACTTTGCATAAGGTTCTAAACCAGTTTGTCTTAATTAAAAATATTTTTTCACATCGTCTTTGTATCTGTGGTACAAGTTTTCTTCTTAAACATTAGGAAATCAACGATATAAGTTTCTCCAACATGCATAGTTTTACAGTATGCAACTTAAAAATGTAAACATTTAAGAAAACGCACAGGTGGAAACTGCTTAAACGCAATGATCACAAAAATCTCTTTCACAGACCGCTTTAGAAGCATTCACTTAAAGGCAAAATAACTAGAGGAACAAAAATAGGATGAAAAACTAAAAACATTTCTCTAGAAATAATAGACTACTCAAGTCAAACCTATTTGTCTTACCAATGTAGGGGCATATAAAAAAAGTGTGTTCAATAGTGTCGACGGTGTGACGCATTGACGTTGAAAACAACAAGGCTGCACAAAATGAACGTATCTAGTGGTACATATATACAAACAACACAAGGGGGAGTTTGCTTTGGTTCCTGCACGGAAGTCACAGCGCGGAAGGGTGCGCACCTACTAGACATTTGCTAGAAATGTGACGTCTGTCGTCAAGACCGGACCTGAGCACAGAACAAAATGGTGGCAGCCATCTAAGGTTTAAAATTTGATAATGGAACTTTTTACCAACGCCATGTATTGGAGGAGGATGTGGCAATAATCAACGGTGGTGTGTATATTAAAGAAAGAGGCAAAGACTTAAGTAGCAAACGCCACTAACAAGTTCACCAAAACCTTCAGATTCTGACGTTTTTCTTTCCGACTAATAACCATGGCAATGGGAGAAAATCTTGATTTTGCCAAGTTCTTTTTAATATTAGCAGTGTCTTTTAAGAGTGCAGTGTTTATCCAAACTGATGAGAGGTTAAGTAAATAAAAATCGTGAGTGAGAATCGTTCACACTCATAGGTAGAGTAAGTAAATTCTTTGAGTTTCTATACATCTTAGGTTATTAAAGTCTCTTCTACATTCTTGGTTCTTACCTTTATCGAGAATGCTGATGCAAATAACCAGCGTGCAAGAAAACGATAATTTGGTGTTCTTTTTTTTTCGCCACGGAACAGTAAAATTACGAAATGTTTGACCAAGCGGTAGATGCAACTTTTTTTATTACTTAAGATTATTAAGAAAACTTTTACTACGAGAGCAGGAGATGGGAGCAAAAGTATTTCCTGTTATGACAAACTGGTTTAGGAGGCCATGCACAATTTCAAAACGATCCGCTCATTAGGAGAGAAGATATTGAAGAAAAACCTCGTTCATTAATTTGTGAACGCACTCTAGTTTCTGTAACCATTATAAGCAGCCCTTTTACTCTTGCATCCAGGGGGTGTCAAGCCTATAATTACAGCCCTGAAAGTCTTTGTCACCGCCGCCATCATCACCACCATCAGCAGCAGTACCACCATGACCATCATCAGCAATATTTAAATCTTACCATTACATCTGCCACCATCATAGGCACTACCATTATGGCCGCTACTTCTACTGGATGTGATCACGACCTGTGTCCACCATTGTCTTCTCTGTGATCATCAGCCCTGACTATCAGTGTTAGCACATCTACCACAGCCGTCGTCACCAATAATATTCTTATAAGAATAAACATTGTACTTTTCAGTTCTGGAGATTAAAACTATTTAAAAAGTCATCCTTCAATGTCAAGAAATTAAGATTTTAAAGAATAGATAGGACACTATTATCTACTCGGAGAAAGGGCAATGATCTTCATCCCCGTCTAGCAAATATTGGGGCTCTTTGACGAACTGATACTTTACTCGCTTTATGTGAAGTCATAATCAAATACGATTAAATATTAAATACGTTCACAAATAGATCTACATTTTGGTACAAAAAAGAAACCATCATCATTATCATCCTCCTCCTCCTTCTCCTCATCATCATCATCTTCATCTCCACCACCATCACCATCACTACAACCACCGCCACGAGCACAAGTTGAGATGCTGCACTTTTCTTTCAAGCCCCTCCTCCGTTCATTTTCCATCTTTAGATCAATCGCTTTCTTCACATTCCTCAACATTTAAGATTCATCACAACATTATGAACTCCAGGCCATCTCAGTGATGTTCAGTAATAGTGTTATGAAGAGAAGAAAGACCCAGAGGTCAGCCGTGCATTCCAGCCAATTTCACCCTTTAATATTCTGTGTCAGTTCATTCGCTTATATCAGGCCAGTGGCCCGCGGAGATCGAATAGATGACGATGTTAATGTCAGAGCTCTAGGTGGGCCCTACTCTGCACTGTTTACTACTTACTTCATGTTGGAATCGTGAGGGGGCGAAGAGAATAGAGGCAGGACCGTTTGTTCACGCGTCGCCCTTACCCCTGGCCCCGCTCCCCCCGGCCCTAAGCGGATGTAGAAGATTGGTTAAAAAGAAAAAGGTGAGAGGAGGGGGGA
>JAWQUT010000052.1:2635872-2650021 GCA_033807755.1 Ellobium chinense | reverse complement strand
GGGGGGGGGGGGTGAGAAATTGAGGTCTAATTCATGGAGCATGCGCACTGTTGAAGATGTAATAAAATATGTCAGTCCTCAGTGGTGACTTATTGAGAAACTTTTGCAGGTGGTTACTAAGAGGAACCAGTGACATCCACAACTTCCATCTTTGTTGCTGCAGTCAGAAAAAAGAAAGAAATTGGTAATGCTAAAAACTATTCAGACAAGGATGTAATGATGTAAACATACAATAAAATACTAAGAGAGAGAACAGGGGCCACAAGGCGTAGACAATCACCTTTATGTGGATTTGAGCAATGTGGACATTTCAGTCCGGCTACTTGGATACAGTCGAATGTATTACTAAGATTGGTCAACACTTCAAGAGAAAGACAGGAGAAAGCGACTGAAAAAGAAAGAAAGAAAGAAAGATGTTTAATAATGTTTCCAGCACAAAGTAAGCGAAGTAAATGGGATAGAGCGAGAAAAAGAGAGAGAGCAAGAGAGCGTGCGAGAAACAAGATGAAGAGAAGAGAGAGGGATGGAAGGGAGAAAGAAGGAATAAAAACAGTAAAAAGCGTAAATGAAAGGATGTTTAACTATGACGTTTTTGTTGTTGATGATTGAGGCGAGGCCGAGGTTGGGACTGGAGATAAAAATCACTGTTTACCTGATAACAACGCCCCTGGAGCCGGAAGATGAACACGTACAGTAGTTTAATTCCCCAACTTACTTTGTTCTATAGTGCAAAGCGTGTAAAGCTGAAAGCAGCAACGATGATAATGGTGATAAAGATAATACTAGTGATGACTTTAATACAAGTGTTAAGAACGAGTCTCGGAGTCAACAAAAGTAATATTTTGTTAACGCAGTAGGAGAGATGGACTCCATTTCACTCTCTTGACTATATTAAAACTTGTATGTCGCTGTCAGCAGTAAGACTAATGTTGGACAGTTGAGTGAGTGAGTGAGTGAGTGAGTGAGTGAGTGAGTGAGTGAGTGAGTGAGTGAGTGAGTGAGTGAGTGAGTGAGTGAGTCCGTCTATCCATCCGTCCGTCCGTCTGTCCGTTCTTCCTTACAGATTTTTATGCATGCGTGAGTAAATGAATAAATGAACACATTACTGCATTATGAAGCTAGTTAATCTGGCATGTGTGCGTTTTATGTGCGTGAGAATTGATCTCAGACGAGTTGACTAGACTGAGCTCAGGGTGAGAACGTACGTTTGTTTGTTTGTTTGTTTGTTTGTTTGTTTGTTTGTTTGTGACCGGCGGGCCCAGGACTACGTGAAAAGGACCGACAAGTCACTGACATTTGACGGGTGGGGACGACTGTCCGACACAACACTGATGTCACGGGTCTGCGTGACAGAGACACAAACAAGCAAACAGACAAACGAACGAACGGTTAAAATATAGTTGGCAGGAAAGAAGTTGATGAGAAAACAAAGGGATAAGAGAAAGAGAGAGCGAGAGAGAGAGAGAGAGAGAGAGAGAGAGAGAGAGAGAGAGAGAGAACAGACATGCGTGGAATTTAAAGAAACACAAAGCAGAATTTTAAGGAGAAGTTTTGCAATCTTAAATAAAGCAATGTTTGCTCGTCTAACTTCACATTATTAGTACCCCAGCAGTCCAGATCACTTACAAACGTTCTCAATTTTTTTGAAGGCAGTGTGGCCGTGTGCCTGTGTGAGCAGTCACTGCCAAAATTTGAGTTTGTGAATCTTCACTGTGTGGAAAGACACTCACCAGTAATTCCTATTTCCCTACTCGACTAGGTGTGAATGAGTACCTGGCGTAGGACCACGACGCTGCACTGCGGCGACTAGCAATGATTTTACTTCAAGAGTTAATTCCTAATACTTTGAACAGCAATAATGTTTATTTACATCTCTAGTGTATGTAGTTGTATCAATGTTGATATGCATTATGAACGAGCTGTTTATGACACTTATAGACATTGGAAAACAATTTCATCAAGGGATAAATAAATTTTAATATCCCTTGTTGCGTCTGTTTTCTCTCTTGAGGGATTTTACAGTAGTTCTGTGGCTGGTGCACACTTTAACATCTGCTGATTGCTAACACCAGATAACATCTTTCACTGCTAACATTTATGGAAGACAGACTGAGGGAAACACATAAGTGTGGTATAAATAGAATCCACATCACACACATTGATAGTTGACACTGTGTAGTGCCCTGGTCATAAATTAACGTCAAACTACTTTTAGCCTGATGGCCATAACAACAATATCATCATCATCATCATCATCATCATCATCATCATCATCATCATCATCATCATCAACAACCAAAGGAACAGCATCACCACCACCACTACCAACAACAACAACAACAACATTAATAACAGAAAAGGAGAAACTGCCGTCATAATCATAATGACCATTAACAGATTACCTCCCTTGTTCCTTGACCGGAAACTGAATATTAGTTTACCTGGCCACAGATGCTGATTAATAAGTGGATGATTAACTCCCTTTGAGTCAGCCTGGACGCATTTTGTTTGATGGCACCGTCGAGTCCACGGACATTTTTATAATCGGCTAGACTTGGCCCACGATGACAGAGAGCTCACAGTGACAGAGAACTCACTGACCAATTATTGTTATTACCGAATATACGAGAATCGAACCTGTCCATTAAAGTCCTTATAATAAGAAATGGACTTGCTTCTGGCTGGGTATATTAGCAGAAAATGGGGGAAGGGGGGGGGAGGGGTGGTGGTCATTGAACCTACCCTTTAAAGTATTAATATTTTTTTAAAAAGTGGACATTTCTTTCCCTGCTGTATACTGGCTAAATAAGACCGCTTTCCTGCCTGGTGCTTAATGTGTATATAACCGGGTGGAAAGGCAATACAGTATAGTATTCTTTCTCTTATATTTAAGGGGGAGGAAGGTGAGCTTAGTCTGATAATTTTTTCAGATGTTACATATTATGTTAAGGAAGTGTGTCACCAGGGATTTTACCAAATTGCTGTGAATGATCAATTTTGAGAAGAAGGGCCGAAAAAACCTACGCTAGAAAATTTCTGTCCCTGCCGGGGATCGAACCAGGGTCTCTCAGCTTGCAAGTCTGAACGTGTTACCACTACACCACAGAAACGCTAACTTCACAGCAATTTAATTTTTAAATACCTATTGCCTGAATCGGTCCCTAACTTCCACGTGCGAACCTAGTGATCACCCATGACCCAAACACACTTCCCGACTGCTCACATGTACATGAAAATAGAATCCAGCATACAATCAGTGTCCTAACTTAAAACACTACAGAAAATCATTTGTTATGACAGCTATCGACGGTGAGTTAAGGCGGGCCATTTCACATTTTTTAAATTAATTTCTTGGTCTCTATACAACATTCATACTAGACTAATTGTATTTACAGAACCATAAAAGAACGTCAATGTGGCCTCCATGTAAAGTTTCATAAAATATCTGAATAAACCCAGGGAGGGAATCAAATATTAGTAAATAACACTGGAAAAACGTCAGCAATGATTGACTCAATATGTCGATATGGCCCAGATGACTTGACATTTTTGGCGTTCCTATAGGTTTATTATTCAGTTTATGTCCCACAAATACTTTTTGAATGTTCGTCAGTGACTTAATGTTAAGCGGACAGTTATATTGTTCAATAATATGTGACATGTTGCATGTTGTCCTCTTCATGAAATACAAAAAGATCAACTGCCAGCGAACAGCGTGTATAGATTTAGTTTAGTTGAAATAGTGAACTGGTCTCCCTGCTCTCAATGCAAGCTGCTCATACATGCTGAGTTTCCTATCCAAGGTTCCAGTGAAGAGTTGTAGTGTCAGTATTTCCAGTGACGAAACTATGACTCTAGATCGCCACAGGAACATGCCGAGGATTACGGGCAGGACATGGGGATGAATCTTAGCTTTGTGGTTTCCGCTCTTGGGTCGGACGGCTTATACTGTTTCGTCCTTTAGGAAAAGACACTTAAAAGCCCCGTCCTTCCTTCCGTTCAGGTGAATAAGCAGCTCGTCTACACAATTAGTTCTATCACTCTTCGGCGGTTAGCAGTGACTGGAGATTTCATTGGTACTATGTCATATAAATACCATATTAATGATGTGATGTAGATAAGATAAGATAAGATAAGCCTTTATTATCCAGATTACTATGTAATGTAAATACCACAATAATGATGTGGTGTTGAAGATAAGATAAGATAAGATAAGATAAGATAAGATAAGATAAGCCTTTATTATCCAGATTACTATGTAATGTAAATACCATAATAATGATGTAAAGATACTTTTATGCTTGGTATAAAAAAAAAACAAACTACTGGGCTGTCAAAAAAGCCTTCCCCCAGCCTCTTTCCAATAACAAAACATGTTCTCAGCAAATCTTCATCATTCTGTT
This sequence comes from Ellobium chinense, assembly GCA_033807755.1. Lineage (NCBI taxonomy): Eukaryota > Metazoa > Mollusca > Gastropoda > Ellobiida > Ellobiidae > Ellobium > Ellobium chinense. The sequence continues at coordinate 2,645,618 of JAWQUT010000052.1, read as the reverse complement.
GTTCCCACCAGCTCTGCTCCAACCCTAAGCCTTCCACTTGCATTTCTCCTCCACACCAGGACTCACTGAGAGTGTTCCTCCAAGACTGCACACAATAAAAGGTCAATGTCCTCAACAAATATTAAGATATGTCTTCACAATGCCCTTTACTCTGATCAGATATGGAGGAAATATAAGACACTCTCACTGTACAGAGCGAAACAACAGATGGTCCCCATTGTCATCAATACTAGTATAATTAAAAATCTTATCTGGATTTACAATGTCACTAAACAAGAAAAAAAATGGGTATCATCACATCTCCAGAGATATTTTTACCTCGTCACAGTTGTTGTAAGTAGGTCTAGAAATGTAAGGTTTGGTTGCGGTGCGAAAATGGACACGGTCAGTTCTATGTACCTTAGTCTGGTATGTGTGTTTTGGGGGAGGGGGTGGGAGTGGGGGCACAGAGAGAGAGAGAGAGAGAGAGAGAGAGAGAGACACACACAGAGAGAGAGAGAGAGAGGGAGAGAGTATTAAATACCTTATCGTCGTATGAGCTGGATATTAAATTTTGAGTATTCGTGACAGCCATCGCGGGAGGGGGGGGGTGAGGAGTAGATNATCGCGGGAGGGGGGTGAGGAGTAGATGAAGGGGGAGGGTGGGGGGAGACCAGGGTCTGACAGGGAAACAGGGAACTGATACTAAGGAGTGTTGGGCGAATTAAGAAGGCGAATGGCGAATGGCGAATGGCGAAGAGCTGTCAACAGCCCTGGTTTTATTAAGAGGCCTAAATTACCTTAGGTACAAACCAACATGCGGGAGGAAAGTGGCCAAACTCCTTAGGCCGTAATTGAATCAGGGGCGTAGATTTTTTTTTTCCTTTTTGAGTAAAAGATGGTGGCTAAGCATTCAAGGTGCATGTACCGGGGAAGGGGTGATGAACTAAGGGGAAGATGGGATGTTGAATACTGTACATCTTTTTGAGCTTTAATGGACATCACAGGTTTAGTGTCGAGAGTTTTCAACAATGGTGATTATGTTAGGGGTGTAGGTTGAGAACTGGTAGAGTTAGGGCTGGAGTGGGTGAAGGGAGGGCTTCGAACCAGGCACATGTTATAAAGTTTGATAGCCTTCACAGTGTAGAGATTACACGTACATGTGTGTGTGTGTGTGGGGGGGTGGGGTGGGGGAACTGGATGGAGAGAAGGACTTTAATCCTTCTCGGTCCCTGTCTCCTTACCTCTCGCTGAGGTGCGGTTCCGCCTCTGACTGTCTCCGGACTAATGAAATGAGAATAATAGAAAGGAAAGCGGAGACTAGAGGTCTACTTCATGTGTTGCCTGCCAGTCCTTCTTGTGCATTGTGGACGGAATGAGCGGGAGAGAGGAGGAAGAGAGGGAGAGACAGACAGACAAAGGAAAAAGAGAAATATGATGGATTGTGATTGATTGATCGATTGACTGACTGACTGACTGACTGACTGACTGACTGACTGACTGACTGACTGACTGAAATTTGTGTAACTGAACTCTTGTCACAATATTGTCCTGCTCCACTATACTTACACATTCACTAAACGAAGCTACATTTTGCGGAGTCTTTCGACCTCACTCTAATTTCATCAGTGGAAATGGACTGCCTGCTCTAATGGCATTTAATAGAAAAAAAATTGAAGATAATGAAAGTGTCAGATAGCAGGAAAAGGGATATATATGCTTTTCAGACAGACAGACAGACAGACAGACAGACAGACAGACAGACAGACAGACAGATAGACAGACACACACAGACAGACGGACAGATGCGCACATACACACATGCACACAGGCATACTAACGGACGAACGGGCAGACAGGCCGGGGCAGGAGGATGAGCGGGGCGGAGGGGGGAGGGGATGGACAGATGGACGGAAGGACAGAACAATGGATTGACAGAGAGTAAGAAAAGGAATAGGCAATACAATAAGATCCAGTTAATATCAAGTCATCGTTCAGCCAACCTGACACAGGGGAAAGTCATTAAGGCGGTGGTTGAAACTGCATTTCCATAAAGCGATATTATTTACTCATAAGAGTAATCCAGGGTCTTTGACCTTTGTCTCAGCAGGAAGTGGAGATCAAGACAGGGAAAATAATCTGTATTTCTTCCGGAGGTCGATTCTTGTTTGCTCTTCCTTCGCCTCGACCTTCGTATTTTTCTTCTGTCTATCCGTAAACTACAGCACACCGGCAACAGTAGTATCGTAGCGCAGTAACCTAGACACAAGACACTAACAGCAGTAACCTAGACACAAGACACTAACAGCAGTAACCTAGACACAAGACACTAACAGCAGTAACTTAGACACAAGACACTAGCAGCAGTAACCTAGACACAAGACAGTAACAGCAGTAACTTAGACACAAGACACTAACAGCAGTAACTTAGACACAAGACAGTAACAGCAGTAACCTAGACACAAGACACTAACAGCAGTAACTTAGACACAAGACACTAACAGCAGTAACTTAGACACAAGACAGTAGCAGCAGTAACTTACACACAAGACACTAACAGCATTCGCAAGAAAAGCAACAGTATGAAGAATACATTCAACGCTATGGCCATTCCAAGGACAAAGTTATTGGAAACAGGAAGCAGGTCTCTCATGCATCAGCCTGGTACTCAACAATAGATCTCTTATTGAAACATATTTTACGCGGCTGTCTAGCCATTAAAACATCCACAATTTCGCCACGGATTCTCTTATGGACTCAATGCTGTACGGTAAAGGTTTCAAACGTATGTCAGTTTGGTCGCGAAATCTTCGCTCATATTTACATCAATCCAATCTACGATAATGTTTTTCCACATACCTCTGATTATGATCTTTTTCCACGACCATATCACCGGCCTAATGGGAAGTCCCGCCAAGCTACGGCCACAGCATGGGTAGTTGCAGGATGCCCGAGTTACAAAAATGATCAGTTTGTTTTGGGGAGGGAAGAACGGGAGAGAAAAATGTGTGGACAGCAATTCAAATGTTAAAATTCTTCACTGCTTTCTCGTGATGCGACTAATAGCTAAAGTCAAATGAAAAAAAAAAAGTGAGGAGCACATATGCATAGGTGGCAAAAGAGGAGTTCAGTCCAACGCCCGATGCAAACAAAGAAACAAACAAAAAGTCTTCAGAAAAAGGCGACGGGCTTGAAAATTTCAAAAAAAAAAAAAACCAACCCCAAAACTTAGTAATTTATGGATGGTTCCTGAGTTGACCTCCACAGCGCAGCAGATTGACGAGTTTATTGTAGTGCTGAGATAGGAGGTAGCTAGGAGTCTGGTGTGGTGAGATGGATGGACGGCTCACTGTGAGAACAACTGAGATCGGGATACCAATTAGAGATGTTTGCTACCTATGTTCACACCCCAGGAGAATCTACAGAGCTGGAAACTTCATGACTATGTCTATACGCTGGGTTTGGTAGATACTGTAGAAGTGTATTTTTTTTCTACGCGGGCATATACTGACCTTTCGCGAATATCTAATTTTCAAAAGTCCTACATGATGCTATTCTCAAGTGGGTATGAGGGTATCATCCTACAATAATTCCAGGTGACATTACATGACTGCGGCTAAAAATTTTTTGGTAGTCCTTGGCTTTGATACAGAATCATACTATAATCGATAATGTCCAAGTTATGAGGGACTGTAAATAGAAATAAAACAGAGTTTCTACTTCTAAAAATGTTTTTACTAGCATAAACCTTTGGAAAATGTTGACGAAAAACTTCTTTTTTTTTCGTGCGAAACAATTGTCGCCAGAGAAGCTCAACTCGCTAAATGTGCGAAAATCATATCCGTGAGGAAAAAAAAATATTTACAGTATTCTGTAGCTGGTCTAATTATGTTGAGATGGGTAGTAGTCACTTGTCTAATATCGTGATTACTGACAGTCACAGTCGATACTGTCACGTCACAAGTATCATGTCTCATGCCAAGGCCATGGTTGATAATGAGGAGGGGGNAGGAGGGGGGGGGTGAGGGGAGGGTGGTGTGGAGGATGTAGACAGAATGGATGTGAGGGATAGGAATGTCAGTTTTTAAAGTGGGAAGGTAAAACTAAAACATTATTCTTTTCTTGTATCTTTTTTACCTGGACGGAATATTTCTTTTGCCACGATGCCACACATTTTTATATTATATTACATGATACCACTAGTGAAAAGGAAGCACATCTAACAAAAGATATTGCACACATATATAAATTACTTATTATAAATTATTTTGATGAATTTGTATGAAGCAAATATTGACATAGAGCAGCTCCCATGTCTCTTCGTCTCTTTCCCCTTCCCGTCCCTACGCAGTTCCAAGGATAATACGCTTCAATCGAACGAGGAAAGATGTTTTTTTTTGCTCAAGGACACGTACTACGTAAATCATCCTGACAGTGAAGTCAATTCATTAACCTCATATTTAATGTAAATAACATATTATTGAATGAATGTTTCATGTAGAAAGAAAGTGTTTTATTGGTAAAGAGAGTGTTAATTACAGAGCAAGTATCGGAGTTACGGCCTAACCAACTGTGTACTCTTAGCAGAGTGTGAATTACAGTAATGAATTGGTACGTGCTGAAAACATCCTCTGTAGCATACAGTATGTAGAACTAGTGAAATTCTTACGATGGAGGGTAAAAAAATCCCATCGTCAATGCACAAGCTCTCAAGTATGTCCATATTGATTTAGACAATGTCTATGTCTCGTCGTATCTCACAGAAAGGAAATTGAGAGAGAAATAGGCTGAAATGCAGCCTTTAGTTGAAGAAATTTCCTTCTTTGTAAAACTGTAACTGTATTAAATGTATGAGTAGTTCATTGAATGAGAACAAACTGTCATTAGACGGACGGACTAAAGCTCTGAATAAAATGATACCAAAAGTTGCAGTATGACCTACTTTCTAGAATTATGACATGAAACTTCACCACTGCCAGGAGATGCTGAACTGAGGGAAATTGAAAGGGTTGGGTTGGGGGTTTGATGGACGGGGCCGGATTTGGGAGGGGTTAAGAAAACGAATGCTAAACTTGTTGCCGGAAAACGGAAGGAGGAGTTGGGGAGTGGGGGAGTTGGCGAGTGGGGGAGTGGGAGAGCAGGAAAGAAGGAGAGATAAAGGCTGACAGTAGAAGAAGAAGATATATAAGACATAAGCGTATTGTGGGAATGGCGTTCGTTAGTGTCGATCACTCACCTTGGAGGGCAGGAAGTTCACAATGTGAATGAACGCGAGATCGTGAGTGAGTTCACTAGGCTGACACCGGATCGATAATTGGCCTTAAAACTTTCATTTCCATTTAGCTTCAGTTGAGTAGTCTATGCTTAGGCCGAGGCTGCGACAACCACTACAGTACTATCTTTACTATTACTACCTAGTTGGTAGTACTTATAGTAGTTGTGTTGATGGGCGATATCGAACTAACTTTGTGAGTGGAATAAACCGATTCCTATTCTCATTTTAGGAACAAACTGTGAAAGAAGCAAAGGGTGAAAGCAGAGATTAATTAACAACAGGTCGCGGTGAGAGGAGAAAGAGAGAGAGAGAGAGAGAGAGAGAGAGAGAGAGAGAGAGAGAAAGCGAGAGAGAGAAGAAAGAAAGAGAGAGAGTCAGTCCTTATTCATCTTGTAAGAATAGACCAGGGAAAGGGACGTGGCATGCCAGTTTCAGCCTGTCTGGAAAACCAGCCACCACCATCAACCTCGCAAATTTTGTAGGTAAACGTTTTGATCACAGTTTTGAATTGCGTTGTTCAAATGTCGAGGCACATGTCGAGAGTGTAACTTAGAAACTCTAATAGTGAATGTCCTCAGGCATAGCATTCTCTTTCTAACCAGCCAACCAGCCAACCAACCAACCAACCAACCAACCAACCAACCAACCAACCAACCAACCAACCAACCAACCAACCAATTCTCCCTTCCCCCCTCCCTCTCTGCACTGTTGTTATTATGATTAAAATTAGTATTATTATTAGTATTATTATTATTATTGTTGTAATTGGAAATGACACAAGCCCTCCTTCCTCCTTGTTTTTCTGCCATTACAGTTATACAGAGACGGGAATGGTCAAATTAATTCATAGACTGCACAAAATAATTCAAGTTTATTTCACCCTCTCCTCTCAAGGACTGGATCGTATCGACTCCGAATCAAGTTGGGTATCGTCCAATGGAATGGAATTGAAATCACGATTACAGCCTGGAGGAGAAATAAATGAAAGGATTGGATTTGACCCGTTTTTTCACATTCTTCTCTTTCTCTCTCTCTCTCTCTCTCTCTTTCTCTCTCTCTCTCTCTCTCTCTCTCGCACTCTCTTTCTTCACGTCCACCAACTTCTCATAAGAATATATAGACTAGATCTATATGAGAAATCAAAAGTTGGATATCAGACATGTGGCATGTAGTGACAGGTTAAATGGACTAACAAACATTTGATGTCTTTCACTTTCACACATTTCTCTCTCACGCTTCTTTTTCTCACTCAGATCTCTCTCTCTCTCTATCTCTTTCCTCCTCTCTCTCTATCTCTCTCTGACCTTCTCTTTCCCTCTCTCTCTCTCTCTGTCATTGTGTCCTGCTGAGTGAGGTTTTTAAAGTTATTTTTTGAGGATGTGTGGAAAGGGGAAGAGGAGTTGGGTTGGAGAGACAGGGTTAATGAAAGTGTTTATTTGTCTGTGTTATACCCTCAGTGTTAACTGTCACCCTCGTCATTCATCACTGTTGACTTCTTACTTCTTGTATACTGTGAACTAGAANTATCTGTCTCTTATACACATCTCCCAATCTGTGAACAGGACCACCATGGCTGACTGATATGTCAGTTCATAAAACAGTTCATGGAGCTGTTTTGGGGGGATTTTTTTGGATGGACTTCTTAACTCACAAGGATACAAAGTGCACTTGTATTTAAACACTTCTGCATGAAACAAACACATTTTATATTTAATTCTGTCTCTAACCAAAGCAGCTGTTCTAGAACTGGATGGAATGTTCTGAAGTATTAGTTCATGTAAACAGTGTAGCTGCCTGTCTGTGTGAAGCCTGGCAATCCTTGACTCCATTATCGTGAAGTGGTTGATGAGCAGTCTGAGAAACTTGGGCTCACATCATGGATAATTCACAGAGGCTGGACGGCTTAATGGAGTATGGTGAAATAAATGATAAACACAGACAGACATACAAGCAGACATGCAGGCGGGCGGGCAGACTGATAGATAGACAGACAAATTGACAAATAGAGAGAGGAACAGCTGGGCTCTCTGGTGACATTTTGGGCTTTTAATGTTGTAAGATAATGATGGCTCCAATGGATAACAAACACATTATTTGCTTAATATTATAAATCTGCTTTAGGGAGTGGGGGTGGGGGGNGGGGGGCAACATTTCTGCAATGTTCTTAAAAACAGTGGTACACATGTAGTTAAACTCCGTAAGTAGGGGACGCCGTGATTTTTTATTTTTTTTAAGTGTATGGGTTTTCCCTGTTCTTCAAGTTTATTTCCTTATTTTACCATCTCTGCATTTAAGTCAGCAAATTTAATTTATGTTGTAAGCTTTTGAGCCCCACAGAGAACACATACATCACTGGCACATACAGCACTGGCACTACCTGCAACTAGACAAGACCAAATCATCCAGTTTTGTTCTGAAGACTGTCGTTAAAGTTTTCAACGTGAAAATCACAATATTGATGTGAACAGAGTCTAGTACTTTAAAATGCACGATTTTTTGAGCAGACACCCTAGTTACTCACTGGCTTGATCTTAGTACTCACTACATGCTGGGAACTATTGTATGCTAATTCTTTGATCATCACCAGAAACATTCCTGCTAGTGGCTACAAAGGAAAAATATTTCAGAGTCTAAAACAGACTCAGCTTAAAGCGGTTCTTGTAACCTCACACAATAACAAGGATAATATTAACATTGAGAATTATACAGTTTGAGACCAAACTAATGCTTGTTAGTGACATCTCACATTATTATTACCTCAACAGGCCAGATCACTCATGAATTTTCTCAGTTCTCTGAGCACCCTAAAGTGTCTCTGCCATTTATAGACGCTGATTTCTAGTATTCTTACTATATCGACGGCTGAGCGCAAGAAGTGACTATCTCCACTTTTCTTAGTTTTGAGAAAATCGCAGTTGAAATTTTAGTGATCATTAAATTTGCATGAAAAGTTTATTTATCAATATTATATGAAATCCTTCAGACCTGTTATAGTTTTTCGCATGCTGAACATCATCAACTGTTCAAACTCAACTTCGTGTGTGCAGTTTTATAATAAACTGGTGAAAATGGAGATAGTCATTTCTTGCACTAACTGTTTTTCAAGCTACAAGTGCACTTAATCACTTATGTGGAGATAGTCACTTCTTGCACTACGTGTTTTGTAGTGACATAACTCAGCTGTATTAACTTTTGTGGATATAGACATCTTTTATTTCCAGAGAGACATTCGTTACGACTTGTTGTAGACTAGTCTTCGTCGCTGTGGGCGCACAAAAGTTTTATTGTAACATACGCCAAGCTGCCATTGCAGTTGTGTTAAGGAAAAAGACAAACTTTTGAATACATCATCCCTTTTATAAGTTTGAGAACAAAACAGGAAAACAAAAACAAAAGCAAACCTGGATTTAGCCAACAACTCATAAATTTAAAGAAACTGAAATTTCCATGATAATGAAAAATATAATTAGTGACAGAACAATGTAACAAAATTGAGTTGGTAACAAGGTCTGTTTCAAAATCTAAAAACATAAACTGCTTTCATTATCTCAAGTTCATAATAAAATTGAGATCAGTGTTCAAGAAAAGTCAAAAACTCCTGGCTAAAGATTAAGTGCCAGAGATAGTTGTAATAAACCATCCATGGCCACTTCCAAGCTCTGATTGGACACTTCTATGTTGTCAGCTTCTCGTCCGTGTCGTAAGCTGCTGGTTCTGGTGCAAGGTCTCTGACAATTTCTGAACTTGGGATGCTCTCATACCAAGTATTAAACTCTCTTGGTATTACAAGTTGTTTGCACAATTTGAGCAAATCAGATTTCTCGGCTTGTGAAACTGGCAGTGTCTTGCTGTAGACAGGTTTCAGAGGAAGATCTTGAACTGTGACAGGTTTTCCACCCCCACGAATGTTGATCTTTTTGAAATGCTCGTCATAGCCATACCTAAACAGCAGTGTGTTTGGTTCATCATGTCCGTACTGGAATGACTTCACATGCAGCCAATTTACTGTGTCACCATTTTCATCTTTATTCCTGTTTTTTATCAGTTTGTCAGCAAGAGTTTTAAAACTGGGAATGGTCCACGATTTCCACTCGGTATGGATTTTTTCGCCGAGACGAGACAAAAATGTTTTTCCAATCATTTATTGTGAAAGTATCAATGTACTTTTTCTCCCGTTCAAAAGCAGCGTGAAGCTGTCAACCTCCTTCATAGAATGCCCGCTTTCAAGAAAATTGTGAGTTATAACTTTCACATTGTTGCTTTCGTCCTGCACAAATCGAAGCCATCTGTTGGTTGCGGTTCTGACCCGAGCATGTGTCAGAAAATAGACACACTTCTTCGACTGTTGGTGGCAACTGCTTGAGCCATTTAAGCAAACATGTGGCAATTTCAACGCTCCCTCTCTTGCCTTGCGTCTCTGCCCAGGAGAAGCAGTATCCATTGTTAGGGTTTTTATCCTCCCAAATGGTAAGATTGTAAACACAGAGTTTAC
>JAWQUT010000052.1:2581499-2592304 GCA_033807755.1 Ellobium chinense | reverse complement strand
CCCCACAGCCGCAAAACCCTTCCCCTGAGTCCATCGTGCCAGTTTTGTCAATAATGGCTGAAAACCCCTTTACGTACTGAGACTCACTGAGAGCCAGATTAAGGAGCAATGTCCTTCTATGTTCTCTTTGTACACTAAGACCATTCATCCTACAGACATCTAGAAATGTCACAGTGACCTCCCCATGTCTGTGGTGTTCACAACAGACTTCTTACAATTTTAAATCACACGTGACAGCAACCAGTCTTGACACGATACGAAAGGCACAGGCTTGGTGCCAAACATAGAGTGGCATCAACCTAGGTGCACTCAGCATGCAGCAGTTCCACGGGAGTCCAACTAGCGTGTGTGGCAATATAAATCTCAATCAGTCAGTCAGCCTGGTCAGGGGGTACAGTGCTCTATAGACAGGATCTAATATACTTTACTACAATCTTTCTATGAATGAACAATCTGAGTAGCCTGCGAGTTAGTGAAGTAAAATAATTTCATGAGTTCTGTCTTGGACCCAGGATCTGAGGGGGTAATGGGTTCGGTTTCTGCACTGAAAATGTTCTAAGTACTTTGAGAAAATATGCCAATCTCATTTCCTTCAATCTGCTCATCTATAAAATGTTTATCTGGCTATAACCTGTGAAAATATTGACAGAATGCTACTGAACAACCTCTGTAAATGGCAGCTGCATTGCACGCTCCACAGGGAGTTGAGAATGTCCTTGAGTGATCTAACCTGATGGAGTAATAATAATGTGAAACTGGGTCAGCAGTTACAGGCTTATAAACCTCATTATTACTCATTATTATTATTACTGTTAGCTGTGATTCATTAAAAGTCCGAGTACAGCCAGCCCTCCCATGATGTACCACTCCTTTGAGGAGTTATGACCAGGTGATTCCCTCCCCATCTCCTCTCCATCTCCTCCCCATCTCCCCATCCTGCTCCATACACGCCCCCTTCATACACCGCCTGCGTCACTCCACAGTTTCTTGAATACCCTCATCCTCCACAACTACCCGTGATCACTGAATTCACGATTAATATTAAAATATTATATGTTCAGCCAGTCTTGAGTACCCAACTCACATACAAGTCGTTATAAAAGATTCACAATGAACTTCTGCACATATTAGCATTAAGCAAAAAGTGAAAGAAGAAAAAGTTCGTGTCATTGACTACTTCCTGAAACTGGATATAGAACGCGATCGAAGCATGCTGTTTATGAATGTAAGATCTACTGAGATTCACATTCTCTGATAAGCACGTAGCTAAATTGATCCTGTCTGTACTGTTGTCTGTTGCATGTTTGTGTACACATAAATATTGGCAGTGTGTGTGACGTCAGCAGGACCAGTGGTCAGTTTGATTTTAGATTCGTGAATATTAATCAGACTGCTCAGTCAGTCAGTCAGTCAGTCAGTCAGTCAGTCAGTCAGTCAGTCAGTCCTATGGCTTGTAAAAGAGTTAACGTGTAAGGGATAAATCCCCGTTACTCTCAAGTCCCCGCGATCAGTTTTTTTCCCCTTAAAATCCTCTTGTAACGGAGGTGGAAGAGTAGGAATGCCGTCATTATGAGACATTCCGTCTCCCGCCTTTGTGGTTTAAAAGCCAGTAGGTGGGCGAACTCAATATAAAATAGACTGTGATTTGTATGTATGTGCGTGATCTTTAGGGTGAACAGTTATTAGTAATTGAATTTGTCACAGGCTAGACGCTTCAACAGGGTCCTATAGACTTCCAGTATTACAGCACTGACCTTAAACTAAAAGTGTCTTTAATCGCCATTCAGAACGTTTCTTAAAAAGACCGTCTTTAAAATCGTTTATTCCCAGAATTCCATATATGAAGTAACAACTACCGTCTGGATGTCTGGATAAACATAACAATATGAAGTAATAACTACCGTCTGGATAAACATAACAATATGAAGTAACAACTACCGTCTGGATGTCTGGATAAACATAACAATATGAAGTAACAACTACCATCAGGATAAACATAACAATATGAAGTAACAACTACCATCAGGATAAACATAACAATATGAAGTAATAACAACTGTCTGGATAAACATAACAATATGAAGTAATAACTATCGTCTGGATAAACATAACAATATGAAGCAATAACTACCGTCTGGATAAACATAATAATGTAAAGTAACAACTACCATCTGGATACATATTACGGTGAACTCAATTCAGAAAAGCGTTCATTGGTGATGAAGAGGTTTCTACTCAATTTCTTCCTCCAACAAATTATTTTCTCTTCCTCCTTTACAGCTTTTTCTTGTACCTTTACTCGTCTTTTTCCTCATTTTTTATTTCTAATAATTCACCTTCCTTCTTTTCGTCTCTTCTAATTTTCTTCTTTCCTTACCGCGTCTCTTCTCCGTCTTCCTTTTTAAGATTTTTGTTTCCTCTGTTTTTCAAATTTTTGTCTCTCTAATTCTATCAGTTGGTATATTATATTATATGGTATATATCTGTTTGTTATCCTTTCATATTTCTCCTACATTTTTATCTTCTTTCCATTCCACACTTTCCCTGTCTGTCTATCTGAAATGGTCTCTTTTTTTTTACCTTCAACATTCAGAACCAACCATGAATAGCTTGGTAAATAAATCATGAATTTATGACCTTTCTAGCATCTTCTATAGCGCCAATAATGATCGAATCGGCTCGAAAAAGCGCCTGATGGACGGTTCCATTTTGCTTTCGCTGTTTTTGTTTTTTTTTTACAAGAGACGCCCATTGATGTTAAGCGTTAATCTATTAAACACTAGCTCTTTATACACAACAACTTCCTCAACATCTACACAAAATGTAGCGACGGCGAGACAGATGTATACTTTAAAATACAGTCAATATCTTGGACATTGGAGCAACTTTCCTCTTTCAGACAGCTGTTTCTACAGAATCGACGGCGTAATATAACATGGTTTCCTCATCGCCGCTCGTTATTATATGTTCCTCATCTTTCTCTGTCCATCTCTCTTTCTCTAAGATCTTTGAGTGTATGATATTGTGAGTTCTCTTGACCCATTGCTTTTAATCACACCTAGCGACTGGATTGTTAGGACCCACATCCTCAGATAGTCGAGTCTATGTTTTAGTTTTAAAAGTTGGTGGACGCGAAGACCAACGGACCGTTCGAGGAACTTACTGAGAGACATGCGTTTCTCTCGTTAGCCAATCAACCAACTAACTACACTAGACAGACAGACAGACAGACAGACAGACAGACAGACCGACAGACAGACAGACAGACAGACAGACGTCCTAGATACAATCATATTGTAAGTCAGATTTTTGCCCATTGTTCTTGTGACCCGGAAGAGGGTGACCTATAGCTAGAGGTCAGGCAATTACTTAAGCTGTAATTATGCTGTACTCATTTGCTATGATATTCTCATCTGGGACATCTCAGCAGGGCCGTAACCACCCCCTCTTCCCACTAGCCCCTTCACGGCCGGATTCTCTCTTTCAACGTCTCTCAGTTCCATAGCACATTGCTGTAGCCTTCATCTCACTCACTCACTCACTCACTCACTCAGTCACTCACTCACTCACTCACTCACTCACTCACTCACTCACTCACTCACTCACTCACTGATGAAAAGGGGGGGGGCTGCAGGAAAGATTGCACGGTCCTGCCCCAGTGTGAATAGTATAATCTAGCGTGTAAATGTTCCCATGTGAGTTTCAGTGACGTCGATGAGGGGCGGTCCGTATAAATGGGTCAACGTCCTGTGCCGTGCGGTATGAGGAAAACTATGATCTGGTCTAGCAGTTAATGAGGGCCTCTAGATAAGGTCTGGCCTGGACTATGATACTGAATATGGGGTACACGTGTTCAATGGAAAAGAAATTATACTGATGTTAAAAAGTGTGACATTATTTTATTTTTCCTCATTTTATTTTTCCATTTTCTTCTTCCCGTGCCTACTTTTCAGTCATTCATATAGTTACTCACTCACTCTCTAAGACAGTCTATCTCACTCGCTGATCCCTCCTGTACTCACTCTTAACATGGTTATGCTTTCCATACCCTCCCAAGCATGTTCATCCCACTACTGCCTCGTCTGAGCCATCTGCATAGTTTTATTCACATTTTACTCAGTCAGTCCATAGGAACTAAATACCTGGCTATAGCTAATGACTATCCTTGTTGAATACTTGTGATCAGCGTCTGTAATATAGAGTGGCTGAGATCTGGTCAGGTGAATGATCAGTGTTTACCTGGATACGACGCCCATGTCTTTATCGTTATTAATATTTTGAAAATGATTCAGCTATAGACTAGAGCTATTTTACCAATATAATCTAAAATCATGACATTATTTATGGCGCAGAATCATCACAAAACATAAGGGAGAAACCGCCCCCACCTTCACCAGAATCATTATCATCATCATCATCATCACCACCATCATCATTATTTGCAAAACATTTATCGTAACTGGATCTAAATAAGTAAAGCAAGAAAACTATAACAATTTAACAAATCATTTAACACCATCAACATCATCATCATCATCAGCAGCGGCAGCAGCAGCAGCAGTAGACAGACAGACAAACAGACAAACAATAGCAGCAATAACAAAAGCAGCAGCATCACAACAACGAAAGCATATAATAACAGCCACAACAAAAACAATAATGATAGAAGCGGCATCATCTCCGGTTACAACAACAACAACAACAACAGCAACAACATAATAACAACAACAATAACAACAACAACAACAAGATTAACAGCATGTATAGTAGTAATTACAATACAGCGACGTAATTAATAGATAATAAAAACAACAGCGGCTGTTGCAGCCGGAGCATAACGACATCATCACTCACAGGAAAAACAACGTCGACATCTGCAGCTAACTGCGACATTAGCCATCAACCTGTGAGATATCGAGTGTTACAGGGGATCCGTGATCAATATCAGGGCTAATCACTGGTGCTACTTCGTCATGTGTATTCGATAACACAAACAACAAACATTCTATAACGTGTTTCATTAACCCGGATTCATCATTAACGCTAACAACAATTTGATCTCTTGTTTTTGTCTTCTTAAACTGATAAGACACTGATAAGAGGGCAGCGTGGAGAAAAAAAGGTGTGAAACTCACATGCTACTAAAGTTATTGCCCTAGATTTTTATGAGTATTATGTAAATATACATTATAATGATCCAAAAGTATCTAGGATCCGCCCACTTCTGTTTTATTTTTCTTCTTAAAGGAAGTCTGGGGGTAGGGAGGAGTTTATTTTGATAAAGGCGAAGGATGAAAAAGATGTCATACTCCGTTTGCGAAACAAGCCTCAGAAGGTTGGCATTAATAATTTTGTAGTAAAATAATCCTGTTATAGCGGCTAAAATAATCTAGCTGCATAGAGAACATCAGAAAAGTGTTGGTGCTGTCTGGGTAAATCCTGATGAATCTCGTCCTTCCAGTGTTTACCTTTATCCTCTGGACATGTACGTCATACATGAACTCTGAGATGTCTACATCATGTCTGCCCCTCTTGTTGATGATGCTGTCGTTCTTGATCACAAGTTTTGCCTGTGCCTGTTTCACTCTATTACTGGTAGGAAAAATGCCGAATTCATGTCTTATCATTTTATTTTTTCCCTGTCTCTATGATAGTATTCAGATCGCCAGTAACAAATGGGATTAAGAAGAAGCCAGGAAAATAGACCAGGAAAATTGCAATGCTTTAGTCGTTCATTTGAGCAAGACATTCTGACCATTTCAATTGCGAAATGCTCTAATCACGAGGAATGTTCAACTTAAACTATTGCACTGTTGACCCCGGTACCCTCTCGAGGATTATAGAACTTTGGTTCACTTAGACATACAGTACATATTGTATAGATATGTAACGTCCAGGAAAGATATTATGGCAATAAGTCCAAAGTGAGGAAAGGATCCGTTTTTGTAGTACAGTTAAATCTGATAGCACTTAATAGCTCACTTTCCCAGTAAAGAATGTTTGACCGCGTTATCCATGGGCCGCTTTAACTGTGATATTCTTCATAATGACAAGGCCGATGATGGGATGGAAGAAAACTTGTTTCTGCTAACCGGGTGTCCGTCTTAACCAGGAGACATGTTATCAGAGTTTACTGTACTTTTACAGGAGAATTTGACCGATTTTCACAAACAAACAAACAAACAAAAAATACACTCAATAACCTCTAAATATCCCCATAAAATGTGCCTCTACATTGACATGGTAAAACCGACCTCGTTAGAAATCTCACTTAGACCAACATAATATGGGTCAGAAATACAGAACAGTAGATTTCCACTCAATGACAGCTCTTCGCGAGAATGAAATAAACTGCGACTAAGGAACTTGCGATTAGACAATGATGTGTTCTGCTATAGAAAATGCAGCAAATTAATTCTAATCGTATTGCTATTAAGCGATGTCGGCAGCAGGTCATTTCCGCATTATCACCTTCCGTGTGACGGGGAGGAAATTTGAGCACTGAATAAATTTACGGGTGTTGCGCGTATAGAGAAACGAGGCTAGCGACACCTTGCGTTGTGTTTGTTACAACTGCCAAGGTTAAAGTGCATTTGTACCACTATATAGCAATTACGGGAAGAAGCGTTAAAGTGCATTTGTAAATGTATATGGTGACCATGGGAAGAGGCGTTAAAATGCATTTGTAAATATATCATGGCGACAAGAAGAAGGACAGTTAAAGTACATTCATACTTGTGAATAGCGATCACAGGAACAACGTTTGAAGTGCACTTGTACCTCTGTATATGTGACAAACACCTTTTTGTATTGGTACCGATGGATGAGGAAGGCCATCCATCCATCCATCCATCCAGCCAGCCAGCCAGCCAGCCAGCCAGCCAGCGTCCAGCCAGCCATCCACCCATCCATCCATCCATCCAGCCAGCGATCCATCCATCCATCCATCCATCCATGCATCCATCCATCCATCCATCCAGCCAGCCAGCCAGCCAGCCATCCATCCAGCCAGCCAGCCAGCCAGCCAGCCAGCCAGTAAGCCAGCAAGCCAGCCATATAGTAAAACTGACTGAGCAGACTGGCAGACAAATGTCATGAATTCCAATTCCTTCTTGTTTGGCATCAAAAATACATAACACACCACTTTCTTCTATTGAAACACAAAACTACACACACCACCTTCTTCTATTGAAACAAACACCCAGTTTCAAGTTTTTCACTTCGTCTTGGGACTACAGATTTTTTACGTCTTGGGACTACAGAGTGCTCTTGCCTTTCTGAAGTCTGTAGTAACCATGGTCTCTTGTAGCTCCAGTGAGACGCCAATCGCCGGTGGTTGGTGAAATAGCGAAGGCAGCACAAATTATTCATGAATATGAGTGATTTGTGCACTTCCGTATTTATTTACAAGCCGGTCTCGGGATAACTTTGTTCAGACAACATCCATGAAAGTGTTTTCACAGAAGTTGCTGTTCTTCTGTTTGGAACTTGCGTCTTCTCATAGTCAGTCCTTTCAGTTTTGTTTTGTGTGTGTTCCTATTATTGTCGTGTGTCCTTGTTTTGGCTGTCTCTCAGGGCTAACATCATTTAATAAACAACTTCAGGGCACTCGGTGTGGGGTCAAGGGGCGTATCTTTAACCCCTGCAAGGCCTTCCCCCCCCCCCCCCCNCACCCTTTTTTTTTTAAACCTTAGACAGACGGACAGACAAACAAGCAAGCAGACGTCTTATATAAAGATGAAGTTGGAGTTTCCCATAAAGTGATAATGCTGATGTGGATAAAAACAAAAAAAAAGTATTTGTGTAAGACACACATCTGCTGTTGTTTGATACCTTTACTGTCAGGACATCCTCGGGCTTAGGCCGTGACAGTGATTTCTTCTCTCCTTTGTCTTAACACTGTGACAAGGGAGATGGATGTCCACCCCTTCAAACCTGACCGAAATTCTAGCAATGTCTTCGACAAGAGAAAAACCCAAGTGTTTGCGAAAGCATCTCTTCTCTTGCACGATACAACCCTCCCCCCCCCCCCCCCCCCCCCCCCCCCCCCCNCACTCCCACATCTTTACGACTGAATTTTTGTAAACTGCAATAAAATGACATGTACGTCAGTTGGGAAATGGAGCCAGTGACCCAGTTTTTTCACCTCTTCGCGAGTCATTAGTCACATCCACTGAAACTTCTCCGGCTGTCCAGATATTCTACAGCTCACTGAACTTACACTAATGGTCACTGACGATTTCTCTCCACGTGTTCCATAATCGAATTTGGAATTCGAATCAACAAAAATGTAGGGGTCTCTAGATTGTGGATTCGAATCCAATTATAAAAAATATTGAATATTTCAACTAGATATATTAAAGTCATTCCAAAACACGACACACCAACAGTCTGGAAGAAAGATATCGCTGTAGTAAAGGACAAAGCACAGGTTTATGGTTATTATCTTCATGTTGAGTTGTATATGAACAGAGCGAATCACTAATGGGCTTTCCGAAGATGAGGCCTCTGTCAGGTATGAAGATGCCAATAGCACCTGGCATAAAAATATGCAATTTTAAATAGTCCCTATAAAATCAGAAAATTGGCCATGGGTAGGGGGGAAAGGGGTTGGATTTTAATTTCAAAGGCTTAGATAGGTGCAAATATATGTGTAGACTCAGAATAGGTGAGGTTTAGTCACTCAAGTATAAAATTTGTGATTGTTGCTAGGTGGGTAAGGTTACCCTGTTTACTGAGTGAAAAGGCCTAAAATATTAGGGTGTCTGCTTCACTGCCTAAGTTCTCAAAATCTAACTGGTTCAGGTGCATTTTTCTTTGTGTCAAAATTTGGAGGAAGAGCTAAACAACATATTTGGAAAGTATTTTGAAACGGCACCCCAGGATAAGTTAGTGAGAGGTGTAAAACCTAATATAGCCAACAGTGAAAAATACATTGGCATCTTCATACCAATAAAAGTGTCTCGACTCAATACTCCCCGGAAATGGTTCAAGAAAAGCTGACGATCCTGGATGTTTTTGCGTTGTTTATATCCCGGAAAGGTTCGTTGAAGTCACAGAATTGTAGATGTAAAATGTGGAAGCATAAAATTTCGAACTAATCACTTGTCAAAATGTGGGTAAAACAGAAAGTATTTTGTTCTCATTACCAGTATTTGGTAATGACAGCTCACCCAAAGCTTAAAGCATGAAAGCAGTGTTCACTACACGAAGAAACATAGAAAGAAAGAAAGAAAGAAAGAAAGAAAGAAAGAAAGAAAGAACAAACATGCAAATAAACAAACTAGTAAACAAACAAGCAAACATGCAAACAAACAAACAAGCCAAGAACAGTATGAATGCCTAACTCTGAACATCACATCCACGGAACTTGGATTATTTCCGGTTCGCGTACATCTGGATTCGAATCTCAGATTTCGTATTCGGATCTCCGACCTCTAAATTTATATTTCAGCTCACGATGTGTGTCTCACAGAGCACAGTGTGAGTAAATGAAACATATTCAACAGTGCTCACCATCCAGGCGTTACAGCAGGGAGTTTAAGGTAGTTGTCTGTCCGTGTGGTCAAGGGATGTTAGGCTTCCTGTAATCACTGGGCGGCCCAAGATGGCGGGTGAGTGGCGAAGATGAGGATTTAAAATAAAATCCTGACATTTCCCACATCTGGTCCAGCCAAACTGGCAGAGGCGTGTCATTTTCTACACTGGTAGGCCTGCGATGTTTTCCCTCTCATTTTTGCCCATTCTTCACGCCTGGTTACGCCACCAACCTTGATATTGCTGATGTTTAAAGATATATTATCGGTAGTGTTTGTGTCAGCTCCACTAATGGCAAGGATGGTTCCATCGCGTCGGCGGCAATAGGACAGACTCTGATAACGATTGTTGTTATCGTATAATTATGTGGATGGTGGTGGCATTGTGGTAGTGACTGCAGTGGTAGCAATAATGCCATTAATAATCTACAGTGTATCCCGAGTCTGTATGTTGGTAAAAAAGTGACTTTTTAAGTATTCAGTGGAGCAGTTAGTCTAGCGCTGTCATGATGAGGTCGTCTGTCTAGTCTTCCATATTATAGTGATGGACTGTGATGTGTGATGTGGGTACTGTGAGTACACGGTTATAACGATATCATGTTCAATGGCACGAGACGATACAGAGATAATCACGTGACTGACCTTGATATTGCAAGAGACAGATCTATGGGGAGACTCCAGCATCCAAAGGTTTTCTGTCTTTCTTTCTTTCTCTCTTTCTTTCTCTCTTTCTTTCTTTGTTCCTACTAATGAGACAATGTACACCCAACCCTTAGGTGATGTTTTAAGGAAGCAATCCATGCAATTCCATATGTACGCAGATGACACTCAGTTATATAAGTCTGCTTTTATGAATGAGTTACCATCTCTTGTAGATCAAGTACAAAAGTCTATAGAAATTGTAAAAGCTTGGATGACAACCAACAAACTTAAGATGAATGACGAAAAAACTGAAGTTATTCTATGTGCAACTGATTTCAAAATGAAGTCTCTTGATTGTGATCATATTCGTATAGGTGGTGAGACAGTCAACTTCGGCCATTCAGCTAAACACTTGGGAGTATTTTTGGATAATACCCTTTCTTTTGATGATCATATTAATCACCTCACTAAAGTCTTATACCTCCAAATTAGACAAATTGGCCAAATAAGACCATATTTAACAGTGGAAGCGACAAAAACTTTAGTCTCTGCATTTATTCTTTCTCGACTAGATTATTGCAATTCCTTACTAGCGGGTCTGCCGAAGGAAAAAGTTAACAAATTGCA
>JAWQUT010000052.1:2536512-2555651 GCA_033807755.1 Ellobium chinense | reverse complement strand
GGGGAGGGGGGAACCTAAATAAAAACATTTCGAGGTTTTTTGTTCTCTTCAAAACTGGTTGATTTGTGAATGTTTGGGAGAGATCTTTAATAGAAACATAATAATGTCACGATGTCTTTGCAATACAAGTTTTTCAAGTTCTTGTTAATTTTCCTACAGGCGGACTGACAGTCACATCCCAGTTTACATTTTCGTTACAATATACACAACTTTTTTACATTCAACATACTAAAATAATAAGCAAAATGTTCATACCACGGTGTATACCAGTAACAGAGAAAAATAAGAGGCAGACAAATAAACAGACAACAACAACAACAGAAAAAAACCCACTTCACTTTTGAACCTCGCATACTCGAATTCTTCCCCTTCTCTTGGCCATCTGGGGTCTCTTCTTCTCTACTTTCTTACTCCATTGATCTCATAAACTCAAAGATATTATCAAGTCAAATTTCTGAGGTCAACTAGTCCACTCAGTTGGTGATATTTACATTCTACTTGTAGTAAACAATGATGTGTGTTGCGGTAGTAAACAATGATGAGTATTGCGGGAGTAAACAATGATGTGTATTGCGGGAGTAAACAATGATGTGTGTTGCGGGAAGTGTTGACTGTAGTACAAATGAAAAGTGCAACAATCTAAAGCATCGTGAAATATATTCCTCACATGGTGAACAAAAACTCTTCTCCATGAAATTATTTTGATCTTTATTTTGTTGAAACAATTTATTTTTACGGTATGTCCCAAGGTCGAATACTTCCTTCTACAACATTATAAACAAGGTTAAAACAACAGTACAGTCTCGCTCAGTAATTAAAACCCTTATTCACATTAACGCTCGTATCGTAGGTCAATGCACCCAACTCACCGGGCCCTAGTACCATTGTCTGTATGATAATCATTAACAATTTGATCACGCAATAAAACAGGATTCCCACTAACTACCATGTCGCTGTTTGTTACTGCTGGCCACATAATGATGTTGTAATTATTGATGTAAATAGTGCAAAAGATCTTTCTACGATCTCGGTTGGCTGGCTGGCTAAATGACGCTGACAGGAGCACTCAGAACTATATGATTTGTTATAATTATTATGTTCATTACTGTCATCAGGATTATATCGTCATCATTAACATTGCTCATTCACTCATTCGTTCTTTCAATACATTACTCACTCACTCACTCACTCACTCACTCATTAACTCACTCACTCATTCTTTCTTTCAATACATCACTCACTCACTCACTCACTCACTCACTCACTCACTCACTCACTCACTCACTCACTCATTCTTTCTTTCAATACATTACTCGCTCGCTCACTCAGTCATTCACTCACTCACTCACTCACTCACTCACTCACTCACTCACTCACTCACTCACTCATTCACTCACTCACTCACTCACTCACTCACTCACTCACTCACTCACTCACAACCCTCGTCCCTCTCACGCACAGTCTGACCTCTAAACTACTGCCCTCGTGCCCCACCCAGCCTCCTATCAAGTACTCACTCACACTGTATCGCTACTCTCTACGAACAAACGCCCCCACGTTTTACCCTTCTCCCTATAACCAGAAATAGTCAGCCAGGCATCCGTTTCTCTTCTAATACAAAACCCGGCTATTAAAAGAAAGAAAAATTCTCTCTGGACTCACCTTCCATTGTATTCACTGTTTTTGCTCACTGACGCGTGACCGTGGGAAAACTTTGCGGAATTATTCTGCACTCAAGCTTCCTTCTTCCCACAACTGAAATCTTGACCCTGACTCCCACGCCCACCCACCTCCCAGTCCTTGTTACTAATCCCATACAAACACATTTCATGGCCAGGAGTTGTAGACATCAACATTGTGGTTATTGCGACCGTCCCTATCACCCCCTCCTGCCAACCCTCCCACCTCCTCCGCGTCATTCCAATTGCTGGAAACTTTTAAGTCCCGAATCTGACAGAGAAAGCGACGGAAGTTGTTATTTCAAATCTTAATTCTTGATCTCCCGCATGATAAAGCCGAAGGTCCGCCCATGCCGCCCCGATGTTTTGTCGTAAATTTATTGTGTGGGAAGTTACAATCTAATATTCCCTGTAGAATTGCGACATAGTCGATTTGTTGGGAAGAAAAGGAGGATTTCATTTGCTTTGTATTGCTAATGTCTGTCAGATCTCCAGGAGGTGGACAACCCTTTCGGTGAAGTGTTGGCGTGAGCCAATTTGAGTTCTCCAAGTGGTGAGCGAAAACAGTAGGACGCCAGGGGAGTTATTTTTGGCGGGGCCATGGGAGCGAAAGTAGGCATGGGGAGGGAGGTGCATTATGAGGGGGGCTATTTTTAGTCTCCGCGTGTGAGCGGGGTTTATGGTCTGTTAGAATGGGATGAGAAACTGTGAGTACACACGGACATCAGTACTCACACACATATTATTCTACTCGCTCACACAGATCGACACACACCGTCACAAGACATGACATTATTATTGGGTCTTAATCCAGTCGAGCCAATCACTCTAGGAGTTCCAAAACTTTCATCTGATGAGATCTACATAAGAATGGTGTCGGTGTCTGGCCTGTCAGATGAGATATGAATAACATATAGACGGAGTCGCAGAAGGGGCGGGTTTGGTGTTCCAAGTATAATAATAAATGATGATAATAACTTTAAGTTAATACATATCGTATTCAGGTGGTGGTCGCTTTTGCAATTCCACAATGTTATTACCTGAGTTACTCAGATCATTCAGTAGCTTTCCCAGTTCTCTGTAGCGATTCATTGGTGCCCCGATTTTAATGGTGCTGGGCACCACATTAGCGATACACTTTGTTGTATTAGTCTGTAGTTCAGGGATCTGGAAAATATACGTGATATTCAGCTGTGAATTGATCATGGTGGCAAACAAAACCACAACTAAGGGGAAAAAAATCAACCCATTGTCGTAAGTAGTCGGGCATGGGAGAACATGAAAAATATACAATGTCACATGTGCCGTGGAAGGAATTAAAAAATGTCACCTACACTTTTCATCTTTCCCAAAATTTCACGGCTTGCTGTGAAGACAGTGGAAGCTAAATGAATTATCAAAGCATATTTTTGAGCTATAGAATAAAATATTCTCCTCGAACCACAAGAACGTTCCGAATTGGCTAAGACCAGTCAGTATGTCTGGAGCCACCACTATGTTCATATTATATGTTTTTTACAGCGGGGTTCCATCATTTGGATTTTTGCAAACTTGCAGATTAAATGAAAAAATTATAAAAATTTGGCTCTCTTTTGTAGACCACCAGCCCGCACAAATGAAATTCGCTCAGGGCATTGAGAAACGCTAAATGCAACAAATATTTTTCCTAACGAATCCAGGGCTGCATTTCCCTCATTTTCTGGGTGTGGTTGAGGTTCTATGAATATGTGACACAGTCTGTCTAAAGGGCAGATTTGACATTTTCTACCCTACTGCGTTTGTGTATGATAATCTAGAAAAAAATGTGAACCAATTAGGGGTGTGGGAAAGTGTGCCGTTCACCTGCAAAGTTTTCCTTTGATGAAAGAGACTGTCATGAAATCAAAGTTGTTTGGAAGATGTAAATACAATCTCAGCTTCTAACGTCTTACTTTTTCTCAACTTCACACTACCCACTTACCGTCAACAACAAGAACATGTTGCAATAAACCGCAGTAACAACAGCTAGAAGACTTTACTAAGACATCCTGTTATGGGACAACTTTTATCATCTCCCTCTTTCACGTACCAAGAACGGTGGTGGAAAACGTGAATGTTCGCATCTGTCTGTCAGCTGCTGTCCATCTCAACAATTCTCCACTACTCTTTTCACACAGTCAACTTTCCAGTCATTCCAGAATGTTTTCATGGTCTAGACTTCCATTTCATTATCCATTTGTTACCAAGTGCACTAGTTCCTCTCAGTTCATTAAGTTCTGTGAATTTGACTTTCCTCCCCTGTCTGTTGAAGGTAATGGCCTTTTATCATTCGCTTCTTACCCCAGAACATTTTACAAATCGGACTCCATTAGGGATTTACATACTATTAATTCCAGGATCGAGTTTGTTTCGAGTTGAATTTCGAGTTTGTGAAGTGTTTGAGCTGATAAGAAAAACAAAATAAAGTAAACCGGCTATCCCAGAGCAGATGAGTACACCTTAGAGCAGATGAGTACACCTTAGTGTTTAGTTCCGAGGAGAACAATGAGATTTCAAGTCGTGGAGTAATGCCGTAACTCAATTTTCATCACTTTTGCTCTAGCGTGATTCTGTCGAAGAAGACAAATCGTTCGGCTGATTTAGATCAGCCAGTAGTGCATTCATAATGGCGAGGATAGTTTATGTATGTCACATAATCTGGCGAACGATAGCGTTTTTGTCTCGGCTGTAAGTTCAGTAATAGCTGGGATTAGTGTGGGGCTTTTTATTGTTTCGTTGTTTTGTTTTATCTTCATCTGGCCTAGTTTTGATTTGTTTGGTTTGGTTTGGTTTTGCTAGGACCAGAAAAGATTGTCTTGACCAATACAGGAATGGTGGTTCACTCTGGCCTGAATGATGAAATAAAACTGGTTCTCGAAACTGGCAGAGGAGACATGTCTACCAAGATACTAAAGTCAATATAATTATGATTAAAAATTACTTAGGTAGAGCATCATGGAGACAGGTGTCTCGCTAAGGCGGGTTCCACTGTAATTTTTCTGATATATGAAAACAGTATCGATACAGGTTTTATTTGTACTTGTCCTTACAAGAACTCAAAAAAATTCACTTCGGACTTCCATTCAAACCTTCATTTCTATTTGGACACTTTCTTCTTGTTATTCTTCCTCTTCTCTTCTCTCTCTTTCTCTTTCTCTCTCTCTCTCTCTCTCTCTCTCTCTCTCTCTCTCTCTCTCCCTCTCTCTCTCTCTCTCTCTCTATCTCTGCCTGTCTCTCTCTTGCACTCTTCTTTCTAACGCAGTTATAATAGTTCTTCAGTAACATTAATAAACCGTCATAGTAGTCCGACCGCCTCCCCAAAACTTGCTCACAATCCAGTGGTAAAGTAAAATTATTTCATTCTTTCTAAGAGACACTCAGCTCCACACGAGTTGCCTTCAGTCCTCATTTCACGCCTCATATTGCCCCCAAACCTGATATGAAAGCCACATAATGAGTCAAAATTGCCCTTTCAGGCAACCCACACCGTTTTTGTCTGTATCGTTGACAGAGCAAGGAGTAATTAACAGCTAGACTAGATCGAGCAGCTGAGGTCACGCTTCAGTGATCACTCAATCATTTTTTTTCATATTTGCGCTCAGATTTTCAAGTTTCCAAAATTTGCATTTCTTTCTCAGGCGCAATGAAATAGAAACTTGCAGATGACGTCATCATGATTATTTTTGTAGTAGAAGGGAAAGTTTTAACTTTTACATCAGTCCGTTTTACAGTAAAACTTGTAAAGAGTAGCTCAAAACAAACCCAACCCTCTCAGCTAGTCTGTAGTCGTCATCAGTGGAAATCATCTGCGCACGAGGTCAAGAAGCTTGCAACGCCTTTGTTACTGATAAAACATTGTAAGCCGTACATACGAATAAAATATTATCATCATATACACCTCATAATCATAATGAATATCAGCAACAACAAGATATATACCCGCTATTTAGATTTATGTCTTATTCCAGAAATGTTTAACCGCCCCCCTCCTTTCCCCCGCTAAAAAAAATGGGTCGCAAACAATCAATTTCTCTCTTATTAAGGTCTCAGATAAGACGAAAAAAAAATTAAAAGTAATAAAATATGTCATCCTGTCTTGCAAGGTCAAGGCTTAAGAAAGCCAAAACATTTGCTCCCTGCAAGATTCTTGTAATTCATATATCCCACAGAGGCACTTAGCAGAGTGTTGCAACAAAGGGATCTGATTGTAGAACGTTTCTGCAATATTTCCCTTCAATTTCAATTAAGTTTGACAATTAGGTCAAGTAGCGATTCCCATTGCCTTGTTAAAATCCGAACCAGATCTATAGCCATGAATTTCATGTGTGACAATTTTTCTCGTAGTTTTGTCTGGCTGGCTGGCTGGCTGGCTGGCTGGCTGGCTGGCTGACTGGCTGGCTGGCTGGCTGGCTGACTAACTGGACGGACGGACGGATGGACGAACGGACAGATGGTTGGATTGACAAACGGACAGATAAATGAATGGATGGATGGATGGATGGATGGATGGATGGATGGATGGATGGATGGATGGATAGATGGATGGGTGGACGGACGGACTAACGGAAGGATGGATGGATAGATGTTCGTCTTTCGCTCATTCATTCATACATTAGATTGATTGATCTTCTTGTTTGTTTAATTTTGATGGCCCTCAAAACTGTTTGGGTCGTCAGTGGGTTCATAGTTTTCACTCCATTCTCTCCCCCCCCNCCCCCCTCTCTCTCTCTGTCTCTCCCTCTCTCTCGCCCTCTTCTGCCTCTCGCCCTCTTTCTCTTTCCCTCACTCTATCCCCTCTCTCCCTCCCTCTCTCTCCCTTTCTCCCTTCTCCATCTCTTGCTCTTCCCTTCTCTCTCTCTCTCCGACAAATCAATAGTTACATGATCAGCACACATTAATTCTATCACTTTATAAAAAGTGGGGGAGACGTCAATTAAAGGCGATTGTATTTCACGTAATTTTCTTTTCGTCTCTGGTTCTTTGTGGAAAAGTGACGCCCGGACGTCTAAATCTAGACTCGAGGCTGACGACAATTGGCGTTGCCGTTTGTGGCAAGTTGGGGCTTTGACCTGAAATTTTTTTTTTTTTTTTTGGTGTCTTGAACTTAAATGATTTGAAGCCATCTCTGAAAGACTAACATGAAGTGTAATGACAAACTCAGAGTGGGATGTGAAAATTGCAATATTGTTGAAAAATCCACATAAGAAAAACAACCTTACGAGGATGTGATTCTCTATGTTCCCTTTCCCGTTAACTGACCTACTTCTGANTCATCTGCGCACGAGGTCAAGAAGCTTGCAACGCCTTTGTTACTGGTAAAACATTTGTAAGCCGTACATACGAATAAAATAGTATCATCATATACGCCTCATAATCATAATGAATATCAGCAACAACAAGATATACACCCGCTATTTAGATTTATGTCTTATTCCAGAAATATTTAACCGCCCCCCCCCCTTTCCCCCGCTAAAAAAAATGGGTCGCAAACAATCAATTTCTCTCTTATTAAGGTCTCAGATAAGACGAAAAAAAATTATAAGTAATAAAATCATCCTGTCTTGCAAGGTCAAGGCTTAAGAAAGCGAAAACACTTGCTCCCTGCAAGATTCTTGTAAGTCATATATCCCACAGAGGCACTTAGCAGAGTATTGCAACCAAGTGGATCTGATTGTAGAACGTTTCTGCAATATTTCCCTTCAATTTCGATTAAGTTTGATAATTAGGTCAAGTAGCGATTCCCATTGCTTTGTTAAAATCCGAACTCCGAACCAGATCTATAGCCATGACTTTCATGTGAGGCAATTTGTCTGGTAGTTTTGTCTGTTGACTGGCTGGCTGGCTGGCTGGCTGGCTGGCTGGCTGGCTGGCTGGCTGGTTGGCTGGCTGGCTGGCTGGCTGGCTGGTTGGCTGACTAACTGGACGGACGGACGGATGGACGAACGGACAGACAGATGGTTGGATTAACAAACGGACAGATAAATGGATGGATGGATGGATGGATGGATGGATGGATGGATGGATGGATGGATGGAAAGATGTTCGTCTTTCGCCCATTCACTCATACATTAGATTGATCGATCTTCCTGTTTGTTTAATTTTGATGGCCCTCAAAACTGTTTGGTCGTCAGTGGGTTCATAGTTTTCCCTCCATTCTCTCCCTTTCTCTCTCTCCCTCTCTCTCGCCCTCTTCTGCCCCTCGCCTTCTCTCTCTTTCCCTTTCCCCTCTCTCCCTTCTCCCCCCCCNCTCCCTTTCTCCCTTCTCCATCTCTTGCTCTTCCCTTCTCTCTCTCTCTCCGACAAATCAATAGTTACATGATCAGCACACATTAATTCTATCACTTTATAAAAAGTGGGGGAGACGTCAATTAAAGGCGATTGTATTTCACGTAATTTTGTTCTCGTCTCTGGTTCTTTGTGGAAAAGTGACGCCCGGACGTCTAATTCTAGAATCCAGGCTGACGACAATTGGCGTTGCCGTTTGTGGCAAGTTGGGGCTTTGACCTGAAATTGTTTTTTTTTTTGGGTGCCTTGCACTTAGGTGATTTGAAGTCATTTCTGAAAAACTAAAATGAAGTGTAATGACAAACTCAGAGTGGGATGTGAAAATTGCAATAATATTGAAAAATCCACATAAGAAAAACAACCTTACGAAGGTGTGATTCTGTATTATTTCCCCTTTCCCGTAAACTGACCTACTTCTGATAACCTAAACAGTAGTCGAGGTGACCTGGTGGCGTGTAGAAGGGGGCAGCTAAACTCGCATTAATTAGTACGTCTTTTTGCGCCACCCCCTTCCCTCCTGATCCCGGTAGGTTGAATGAGCATCACAACCGAATAGACTTCCACTCACTATCTGGTCATGCTGCCTCATTCAGTAACTTTAAGGAACGACAAGTTTCCTGTATGACTCCCCCATTACTGTTTCCCATCACTGTTGAATCTTGGAAGCCACTCTAGACTGATCGATTACTTACTGATCGATTACTTACATTTGAACACAGTAAACAGCTTTCTTACCTTGACCGCATCTGGGTCGAATTTTGCCGATTGGTGTGATAAGTGATTTTTGTGTCTAGAAGTATTTTCTAAGCGTTGGTTAGCTGTCCCTATTTAATATTACTTTGCTTGTTGGTAAGTTTGAAGTGAAAAGAGCTGATAATTTTTGACAGTTAAGACTGTCATTAATCAACGTGTTAAACATTTGGGACATGTTGTGAAGACTTTAATTCAGTGTACACCAAAGCAACACATCGCACTGCAATGCACCACACTTGAACATTTGGGACAAGATATTGCAATTAAGAATAACCATCACCACTGCTCAGGCCTGTCCATACAAACATCTGTGGGGTCTTCTTGTGCTCCTCCATAGGTGTTTCTGACAGGAGGCTCCCCGTATTTAACTCCCTCTACATCCTAACTTCACCGGCCTGTAAACCCCATTTTCGATATTTCGAATTCACTTTTGTTACAAAAAATAACCTTAACTACTCGTTCCTACTTCTATGTGCCTCCCTCCCCCCCTCCTCACCCCCTCCCAGCACATCATAATTCGTGAACCCCTTCCCCCTGTATACAGCGGGGACTGCAAGGAGGATAATTACACCATATTTTATACCATGATCCCTACTGAGTGCTGCCAATTAGGGAAAGGCACAGTTTTATCACCTCTTATCGACAGGAACTTTGGTGTAAAATGCAACCTAGATCTAAGCACAGTAAGGAAGGATTATTTAGAATACACAGACAGATCGTTGCCCTTTGACCTTTTATGCACCATATGAGAGCTTCATATATCATCGTCCGGACCAACATAACATGGAAGAAAATTGCCTGGACATCTCCCGATTCTGTCAGTAATTTGGAGAGTTCTACCATGACGTCTGTCTTTTGCTGCTTAATAATATAGTAACACCTTAGATAAATTCGCTGTTCAACACAATTGTTCTTACAAGCAGTCAGTCCAATTCTGTCAGTGGTAAACTTGGTCTTATTGCGTCACTAACCAGAGAAATAACTTCTCCACTTTCATCGACGTGGCTGTAGCGTCTTAAAGTCTCTCAGGAATTCAAACTGAAAGTCAGAGCCATATAGAACTCATCTAATAACTGCTTAGATCATCCTGTGTCTTGAAAATGAAGATGACGATGAAATTGATTCAACATCCGGATAATCCACACCATTTAGAGTATCAGGTAATCACAGTGTGACGTCACAATGACGGAATACTTGTGAAAGGACAGATTCGTTAATGAGAGCTCGTGGCCTGAAACTCTGAAATACAAACTCTTCAAACGACAAAAATGCATTTAACCAGAAAATTAAAGAAGATTTAGACTGATGAGATCTAGAAATAAAAAACCACCACACATTCGTTCTGCCTCATCTAGCATATTAATTCTTGCATAGCAGGCGGTGACAGATCTTTTCAAATTGAACTGATCGTGAAAAAAATAGGTCAACCATAAACAATGTAGGGGAAATTCCAAGGAAATGTCATCTGCTTGCGAGGAAATTTGGTTTTTAAAAGCTATTAAGACTTTTCCATACGCATAGCACAGCGCGCAAGGTGCATCTAGCATGGAAAGTTTATATATGACAAAGGGAAATAATGGGTAGAGAGAGACATTTAAATAAAACTGATTAAAATGCTCTGTCAGGTTATACGAGATTGATATCCATCGTTAGCAGAGTGACGGGGGAGACATCATACAGTTTATGGTGAGAAAAGATTCACTGGGAATTCACTGCTGACAAGCACCTGAGAAAGAGAAATATGACGTGGATGACAGTGCAGGAATAGATTGTCTTGTCTTGTCCAGACTGCAGTGATGTTGACAGGTCATCATGTCAGTCTAATGACAAAGGTCCGTCGTTAGTGATAGTGTGGGCAGCGAAAAACTGAACTTTTTGTCTATAATCTGCAAAAAAACAACAACCTGAGAAGCTGAAGAGAGGGAACTTGTATAGTCAGCGAACAAAAAAAAAGCTAAAATAGCTGGGAATGCATTTTGGATTGCTAATGAGTTATTGCTTCCACTGAAGTGGGGGAGGGGTGGGGGGCCACGGAGCAAGAAAGGAACGAGTTAGGACACTCATATCATGATCATTTTGAGGGGTGAGGATTAAGGGAGGGACGGGTCATATAGGCAAAACATTTCCACGCGGAAGTCACAGCATCTCTTGCTCAGGACCGAGGGGAAAGGGAAGATGGGGATACGCTTCAAGACCTCAAGCTGGCTTTCTGGACCATCGCTTGTCATAGCTCAGCCCCTGAGTTTGGTATCTGGAGTGGTTTTAAATTTAACTCTGGTTACATGGTGGTATGTCATTGATAATTATGACGTCACACAAGTACCAGTTCTGGCCCACAGTGGCAATTCAAGAGAATCATTGACATATAACGTGACATATAAAACACACTCTAGTAACGTGATCAGATGTAATTTGCGCCATGCTAATGCTCTGGCTAGCCACAGGTTGGAAAATTTTTAGAGGAAAATACTTCGGACTTGGTGAGAATTTCATGTTCCATTTTTTCATGCTCTCTGAGATTTGATAGCTTGACTATGTTTATAAGTTACTCTATCCTTTGCCAGAGACCCTGGGGTTGTGTTGGCGGGATTAGTCAATGAGATGATCTCCTTGTCGCTCTGTTCAACATAGTCAAATCTCATCACTGATGTCTTTTGTTTTCAGTGCGGACAAACACAGGTAAAAACAGTAATCAGTGACCTCTGGTTTAAACATTAATGAATATTCATGGCATCGCAGAGCTCGGAAATGTTTTTTCTTCAAAAGTAGAATCAATTTAAGATACAGTTCTAACCCTTGTCCTATGAAAAGAATGCAAGTATCACGTGATCAGTTGGAAGTTCGAAGACAGCATCATGCCTTTCTTATGCTATATGAATCCTATTGGTTTTCAGTAATGATGAGCAGTGGATAGTCTAGTGTTCAACTTGTCATTTCTTTCTGCTGTTCACAACAAGAACACCACATAAAAGGTGGGTCAAAGAGTTGATATTGTTGGTGGAATTGATGACCAAAAACAAAAAAAAAGAAAAAAAATGTAAGTTGTTTGTTTTGTTCCCGGGGCGGGGAAGGGGAAGAGTGAGAAAAGGGAGGGGGAGGGGGGCGCACAGAGGGACTTACTTGTGTGTAAAGACGTCATTACGATCTGAACAATTCCATCCTTGCTCCCCATCCACGCCAATCTCCGGGTCCTGAGTCTTGTGTCCAGGGTGCCCATCAACATCTGAATGCGTTTGAACCACTCGCGTCTACAGACAGAAGGTCAGCCGGCCTATTGCGCATGTGCGGAAAAAGCAATCAGCTGTGTTACATGATCTCGAGAAGGCCGTGTGAGTGTAGGTTACCGGTAACCTAGACTAGTCTAGTCTACATCTCAAAAGTATCAGGAAATTCGATTTCTAAGTGTGCAGTCTTGTTGCACAGTCACTGTGTTAATCAAACTGATCCACAATCCCACTTGTCGGTAATTGCTGAGGTTTAGACTATATTCACAGCTGACCCAACATTTATTCTTTCGATAATTTTATGTCTGACCCGTTTTGCAATGTAAACACAGCTGACTGCTGTTTCCGCACATGCGCATTAGGCCGGCTGACCTTCTGTCTACAGACGCAAGTGTTTGAACCTGTTCTCTCCACATGTGCTTGTCTCATCCTTCCAGGCCGTCCTAGGCTGTCTCTCCTTCCCTTCACCTCTCAGCCATTTCAACTGTGGTCTCTCTAAGAGTCTTTTCTTGTGAGAAAGACCGAAGCTGGAATCCTTGGGACAATGATTAATATCTGAGAAGAGAGAGGAATCTTAAAAGCTGCCTATAGATATAAAGAAGGTGAAATACAGAAGATGCAGTAAAGTGATGTTTCTCCGCTTCTGGACAGAAAGTGTAGGTGATATTTATCTATTATTTTATTATTAAAATTTGGGGTGTGGCCTGGAATGAGTTCATCATTTATCTAAACCCTGGAAGCACACACTTGAAGAGTAAACAGTTCAAATAAACTTTATGGCGTGGTGGCTCCAATAGTAAATTGTCTTTTGCACACTGTGTTACATGATGCCTTGATTCAAATAAAATAACTTCAGACGATGCGGTAATTATGGAATTGCCTCGAGTACAGAATGGAAAAAACGTGTCTTTATTCGATCTTTTCATTTATTGTTTCCAAACTACTAGAAGAGACAATGTGATTTCTCAGGAGTTTTCCTTAATATCACAAGGACTAAATTAATATCCTCCTCGGTCTCTTCCTTGTTTGTGTGATAACATCTAAAGACCATTTCTCTTAGGCCGGTATCTCCCACCTCTCCAAAGACGATGATGAGAACTGATAATGACGGTGTCTAGACTTGGCCTCCACAAACTGTAGTCTAGCTCCTTCAGGCGGGGACTGTGTCAAAGTTTTGCTTTAACAAGGGACGTAATCACAGCTATCTCAATCCTGGCCCTTTTTTTTATTTTGAGGGGTGGGGGAGGAGCTGAATTAACGGGGCATTGACAGCTTAGAATGAAATACAGTGCTGTAAGTTGATATAATAATATAGGTTACTAATGGATTAGATATATGTTCATCACTGGAAATAAACAGGGAACGATTAGCGTATTTCTGAGGAAGAGGGGACATGGGGTGGGGGGAGGGGGGAGAGAGGGAAAAATCCTGAGACTTTTACTGATATAGGAATGTAGAGGAGGGAATTGAAAGGGAAGGAAAAGAGATCAAACTGAGAAAACACTATATTCTTATGACCTTGGATTTGACGTTACCTTGAGATCCTGTCAAGCTTCATTAGTCTATTAAACGAGAAAGGGTTTTAAATAAGATTAGGGGACGTGAGATAGGAAGACTTTGGGGTTGCGNNNNGGGGGGGGTGGAGGTGAAAATGAGCAAAAAAGGGCTAGAGAGAGGTTTTGAGGGGGAGGGGAGGTGGAGGTTATTTTTACCTCAAAACTCTGATCAAGATTCTCACGGTCGATAATTTTAAAGATTGTGAACTTTTATGGATGACAACAAACCTTGGGGTAAAAAAAGATGTCCGCTCTAATTACTGTAATATGGCCCTAACTGAAAACCGTCCTTCCAAACCCAGGAAGATTACCATGAACATCTTTTTTTTTGGGGNGGGGGGGGGGGGGGAGGGGGGCACAGAGACTTGGAACGTTTTTCTTTGACATTCATCCGTCGACTTCTCCCTCGTCTTTTCTTCTGCACATGCTAGAAGATCATCGAGTTTCCCCACCTTCTCTTCCTCACTCTTCCATTCCTTTCACATAGATTGTTCTCTTCTGTCTATCAGTCAGACTATTCCTCACCCCTATTTTAACAAAGGTCTTGATTATTCCTAACGATGCTGAAGAAACATTAAACCTTTGTTTTTTTCTTCATTTTATTAGTCTGTCACTCCTTTTTCTTCTTTTACTCTCGGCTCACAGTGTTTTACACCTAAGCGTCGACACTCTTTCTTCCCATCCGGCATTCTCTTCATCCTGCTCTCTATTTTTATGCGGGTAATGAAAGAATACCAAACCAACTTCCTCCTTTCCATCTTTCAGTCTCTCGTATGCAACTGCTGTGAATATTGACTGGTTTATTCCATCCGTCCTTCTCTCTCTCTCTGTCTCTTCTACTCCTCTCTCTACATACTCCTGCTAAATCTACTACGGACGGATCTTCGACTTTCCTAATTCATCCCCCCCCCCCCCCNCCGCCCCACCTCTTTACAAACGGGCTGAGAAAATTGCTGGACATAATTTGGCCGAGTGGACACACTGTAGTGGACACTTGGGTGTACAGACACATGACCATGCGGACACATATTCTCTGAACTCCCATATTCTTCAACTGACACATTCATGGCAAAGCGGGCTGTGTTTGTGATATATTTTAATGTTCCTTTTCAGCACAGTTATGACTATATCAGAGATGAGCTTTCAACCCCCGTCAAGCCAGCTAAGAATACCTTTGAATACCACTGCGAACTTTGAACCTTTCGCACTATGAGACAATCGCTCAACCTCTGGGCCAACAGAATGGGCATTTCCTCGACGACACTCGGCTGAAAGAACGCTTGGACGAACAAACATTTAGACCAACAAACATTAATTTGGTCTATACACTGTAACAGTCCAAAGACAGCAAAGCCTTCAAGGGTCAAAAGATAAAACATTCT
This sequence comes from Ellobium chinense, assembly GCA_033807755.1. NCBI lineage: Eukaryota > Metazoa > Mollusca > Gastropoda > Ellobiida > Ellobiidae > Ellobium > Ellobium chinense. The sequence goes on along the minus strand of JAWQUT010000052.1, from coordinate 2,540,754 downwards.
GCAGTTAAGATGCAAATTCTCTTCCTCTTTTCTCCTAATCACTCCCCCACCCCCACCCCACCCCCATTATTCCGGGAGAGTGGTAATATTGAACAAAATGAGCTCACACACACACATACACGAACATTCATTGTACTCAGTCCTCCCAAGTTTTTGCCCGTCTTTTCCGAGCCCATTCCGTCTGTGTGGCGCGTCAAGAAATTTGCACTTCTGAGAATTAGCAAATGTGCCGGTGTCGAATTTGTGGTGGATGAACCTCATTCCCCAAGATAGCTTAGCTTTACAACGGGGACCACATTAAGAGATGGAAGTGTGTCTTGGTTGTCTCATCCATTCCTGTCAGCCCGGCCTGCAGCCTGATGCTCTCCATACTCACGCAATAGATGCAGGGGCGGCACCACAAACATTTGATATTGGGGTGGGGTGGAGAGGATAGGTAGAGACAAACAAGATGAAAACGTTTATATATTTATGATTGAACGGTCCAGTCGTGTATTTCATATAATATATAATTATTATTTAGATGTAGATTACAAAAAAAATATTGCTACCAATACGACAGTTTGTAAGTATCCCTCCAACTGCCCACACCTCTGGTCTTTGCTGAACTGACTTGGAAAGAAAATACTGAATCTTGGTGTTTGCAGATATTCTTCTGTCCCAGTCCAATTTCTTTGCCCTTCCAGTGACGACGCCACTGGTGGGCGACACACAAGTCATCAGCACTCGATGGCACCGCCCTAGCGGGTTGGAAAACGATAAATCTGGTCTCAAAATTAATATAAATTTAGACGGGCGTATAATATTAAATTTGCATAACAGGAAGCGGCTTGCTGGATAGCCCCACGTGGACGCCTGGGTCCTGGAAGAGAGAAATGTGTAGATCTAGAGCGAACAGGAAAGACGGCCTGATTGGTTTTCATCCAGGATGGCATTACAACTCGGTCACGTTTCTTCTTCATCTCCCATTGCGCATTCAAATGGCAGGCATTGACATACTACTAGCCTTGAAAAACACGGTCACCATTATTGCTACCAGGGGCCACAATCTAGCAGGGCCTTCCATAAATCTCTGTGGTTATTTTGTCGTTACTAAGTTTTGTTGCTATGGTAACCCTCTGTGTCCTCGACACATATTCCGTGTCCCCTTGCCAAAGGCATCAGAGAAGAGGGGTGGGAGGGGGAGGGGGGAGGAGAGGAATAGGGAGCAATTTTAGGTTTGACTCTTAAATTATTTTCATCCCTGAGGTGTTAGACTAGTCAGGGGTTAGGGCAATAAATCTTTAATGAAGAAATTTTTGGGGGAAAAAAAAGATAAGAATGAGTTGGGAGAGGTGCTGAGTCGCTGGAAGGCTTGAAGATTCGTGATAGTGTCCGTCCATGTTTTAAAATCAGACAAAAGTAGAAATTCAGTGATACCATCAACACCACCATCACCATCTCCAACACCACCACCATCATCATCAACAGCAATAACGTGGACAACCAGAGGAAGAGCTACTGTTTCCAGGTCAGAGACACAACAATGAAATCACCACAGATCCAACCACAGCAACAACTTCAAGAACTGCGCATTGATTTCATGCTGCTACTCAACTAATCTCTGCTCTACGCCTCCCCTGAAATAGCACTGTGTATAAATAGGTCACTGGGTCCATCTTTTTATCATTGTCACAGGCACGCTATTATAAATATACACTGCATTGTGGGTAATCTACCATTTTGGACACTCTGTTGTGCACGCTCTCCATTTTGGCCGCTTGGTTTTTGGGCCTCTCGCCCCTGTGGATGATACATGAGAAGTTGAAAACTGTGAATATAAAACAACATACACGCACTGTCTGATCCCTGGGTTACTAGTCCAAATAATAGTTCATCTGCATCCCTGTTTCCTCTCCCCAGGGAATCCAGATAGAGGGTCATTGTAGTCAAAACATCCATATAAGTCATAATAGGTTTGAATGGGGATTCCATTTCAGTGTTTGATAAACCTATTTTTTTTTGTCTCTTTTTATAACCTCATTGTAGGTTAGTTAGAAAGTGTGGTTCTTGTCAAACTTAATTAGAGACAACTATGCGCCACCGATGGAGCGATTTTGAGCATAGGAGTTACTTCCCCTTTATGGTTATTGTAACGTGTTCCAGAGAACATTTGTCAATAGAACAGTGCGACAGAATACAATAAGTTCTGGTGGCAAGAAGAAACTTGTTCTTGTATAAAGCCATACGATCCCTAAATATTTCAGCTCACACAATAGTTCTTTAAACTGAGATGGGATCTTTTCTAATCATAAGAATTACATTATTGCGCCGGTGTTGACAGCACTCTTAGCAGCTTTCACCATGCAGAGTTCATGTCATTCTCACGAGGGTACGAGATCCCATCGTTCGTAAGCATGTTCTCAGTAGGCGTATATTTCTTTAAAAAAACCTGAAGTCCATATTTTAATATTTTTGCGTGGAATACGCAACGACCTCATCCATCAGAAAGGACACTGTTCATCATGCAATGAGATTCTGACATGAAGGAAATAAAATTTATAGAAATTTGTTTGGGTAAATTGCGTCATCATGTTTTCCTCTCAGTTAAGTTCATTTCAGTTCGTCTAACCTAAAGATTGCTATTTTGTAAACTAAACTGTATTCTATATGGACTAAAAGCGACTGTGTGTAGGTGGGTTCCTTTATATTCTATCCAGCGACTCCCCACTGACTGCTTTCACTGATACCAGCTGTTTGGCGTGCTCAAGAAGAGCTTTCATCTCCGGACACAGAGACTCCTTAATGGTTTCATATTTCCAGACTGGGTGGGGGGCTGGGGACGGGCAGTATCATTTCTGACGCTGATACTATCAATACTGTGGAATTTTGATGTCGATATCAAAATTCAAGCTCTAAAATTTCCATACGATTTTGATTGTTTCGATACAAGCCATAGCAGTTTGCACGCGATTGTTATAAGTATCACACACAAAAAAAGTATCGATATGCCTCTTTCTCTGTGGAGTTTCTGAATCGGAACATAATCGATCCATACTTAGTGCATGAAGGCGGGCCATTGCGATACCTAAATCTTGAGATGTCTGCCCACCACGAGTCGGGATTTGTGAGGGGGGGTGGGGAGGGGGGGGAGATGGTTAGTGAGTTGTGAGATAAAGGTGGAAGAAAGTTGAGCTCCTGGCCACAGTCACAGACGTCATAGAAGATTATTTTAGGTGGAGACGACCGAAATAATTCCTCCGCCACACCAAAACGAATTGTCTCTAGGGTTTTCGTGACTGAAAGACAGGGACAAAGAGGAACGATTGTTCATTTTCGGTACAGACATCAAAAGAGACGGCCGAAAATAAAGATCTCAAAATATGGGCTATTAAGAGCGAATGTGATAGCTGGACGTCCCGTGGGCTGTAGATGGTCCGTCAGAGTGGATGAAGTTAGAAGGCCATGGTCTCTAGTATGTCTAGCTATTAAAATATTATGAAATCGCTATCTTTCTTTCCCCCTTTCCCCCGGCCCTCGCCTCCATTTTCCTCTTGTCATTACGAAAACATGCAAATAATAATAATAAAAAAACAACAAAAAGCCGCCGGTAGTTGTGTATAGCAGCTAATGAAAGTCTGTCCTTCAAGGTGTCCTTGCCTAGTGCAACTATTGCCTCGCTGCCCAGAGCAGAAAAGTCTGTATATATTTATGAAAGATATTGAGGGGTGGGATGGGAGATATAGTTACGACCCTGACGATCTCATAGAATCCAGTAGCTGACTTGCTGCCACGCCTAGAGGCCAGAAGCTGAAGAATAAATTGATAACTTTATTTTGATAACTTTATTTTCATCCATCAAAAACTGCAGCACATTGGTAATGTCTGCGGTTGCTTCGGGGCCCCACTACGCAGCCGACCCGCAGCTCTTGGCGAGGCCGACGGCAACCTTCTTCCCTCGGGCGGAAGGGGCGTACTGGCGGGTACCGAGCCCTCGTTAGGAAACTGAGACCTAACCGGGGAAGACTCACCCTCTACCTCCACGTGGTGGCAACTGGATACTGGCAGGAAGCCAACGCTAAGCTCTGGTGTGGCGGAACGCTTGCTAAAGAGGGCTGGGATCTTGGCCGTGCCGTTTTGGCTGAAATGGTCCTCCCCCCCTCAAAGGGGCGGACTGATAAACGGCAACCCCCGTGACGGGCGAAGCGTATACGGAACAAGCCTTGCAGCTGCTTGAGAGACCTACCCCCGAACGTCTCTAGG
>JAWQUT010000052.1:2468718-2497950 GCA_033807755.1 Ellobium chinense | reverse complement strand
AGGGGGGGTGCGCCTCCTGGGAGTGATATTGTGAATGCTTGACTTAGGGACTTTTTAAGCTTCAAATTCAGATTCGGCATGGTCAAATTAGGGGAAAAGTATGAATTTTTTTTGGGTTTTCTATACGGTTGCCATGGCAACGCCGCCATCTTGAATTTTGTGTCTTAAATATTAGCTATTTTCAAAAGCCTAAGGCTCCTAGAGTATTGAATATAATCATTTCAAATTTTGTAAACGTATATAGTAGCTTTATAAAAAAGATAAAATGCATTTGTTTTTTGTTTATTTTTCATACAATGTCTGTCACAAATTTTTGAAATAATGTGTGTTAATGGATGTGTATTTTTCTCAATTTTCCACCCAACATTCAACTTCGTTTCAAAAACCTGACCAAAATCAAGAAAAATGGATTCATTTTATCAAAACCTATGTTGTGGGGAATATATACGTTAAATCTGAAGTCAATCGGTTTAGAAATAAGAAAGCCTTAGGGAAAAGAGTGGAAAAAAAGAACATTTTGAGAAAATCGCAATTGAAGTTTTGATAGCGCGTTTATACAAGGCTAAGATGACCATCTAGAGGTGCCCTTTCAGGGCATAAAACGGATGTTTCTGGCCTCAAAGGTTATTTTTCTCATAGCAGAAGAGGTCAAAGTGTCTAAAAATACCAAAAGCCCAATTTCGATATTTTAACCCCTAAGGCGCACCCCCCCCCCTTTAAAGGCAGGTTCTCGTTACACCCGAAGCTGTCATAAATAACACCACTACATAGTATTCAATCCCCTCCCTCCCCTCCCTCCACCTCAATAAAAAAAATAGCTTCCACTATGTCTAGGCATTTATTTTCACAATCACTACTACCACAAATAGTGGTTCTTCTATTCTTCTACCAATACTTCGACCAGAGGTGGTGTCGTGTGCTGCCCTTGTCACATCTATGACGTCAGCAGCTACGTCCACTATTGTTTCTACGGCTGCTACTACTAGTACTACTACCATCATCAGATCTTTTTAACTTCCGTCTCTATCCAGTATAATTCCATTCTCACACCCTGAGTTGCTGCGCCACAGTGATCTATGATAAGCACACTTCTAAACTGTCATGAACCTCTTGGCAGCTGATCGTGGATTTGTACACAGAGCCGGTAGGGTCAGATGAGGTGAAGATGTTTTATCGGCACTTTAGATGAGTTGCCAGGGTGTAAATAGTGCCCGTCTTCCGGCTATTCTTTCAACAAATATGTCTTAATGAGATTTTCACACTCTCGTACACTGACCCCTGTCAGGAGAAATGGGAGGTAAATCACTTCCGTATCAACATAGCAACTGCCCAGAGTAGGCGTTCTTTGGCTGCCTCGGTCCTTACTCACTCACTGACTGGCTGGCTGGCTGGCTGGATGGCGCGATATGGAAGGCATTCACATGAGTAAACAGTAATTTGTCTCCGACCAAAAAAAGGGAATGGTGAGCATCTCCGTGCCAGTTTAATTCCTTCTGAGATTAAAAAATAAAAGTAGACCTGCTTTTCACAAGTGGCACTAGTAATAATTAGGAAATGACTAGCTTTGTATTAAGGCCTTCAGCCTTGTCCAACTAGTCCAGTAATATCAAGTGTATAAATTTACTATTGTTGTGTTGCAGCTCCACTGATAAGTGTGTTCTTATTCCATTTTGGTGTTGTGGTATGGGGAGAGGAGACAATTCCCCAACAATGGTAGTTTAGGGTATAAAACACAGAGTTACGACATCACTCATCAAATAAGATATACACACGTTTATTACTGTACAAGAAAGTCTAAGTCACATAATAATTATAATGATAGTGTGAAGTCGCGTGAGCGCCCCGCCCATTAGCCTGGATACGAGACTTATAAACCGCATTATTATTATTATTATTATAATGAAGTGAGTAAAGGAGACTCTTGTAATCCAATAAAAATCCAATAATCATCCTACAACAATTCTCTTATAAGAATGTGCATGCAATATTTATACCATTGGCTACAGCGCCGGTCATTGGCTGGACTCATGCACCATTCCAGAAGTGACGTTATTTCTATAAAAGGGAAACGGGGTCTAGCCAAGATGTTCTATGCTTGGTCAGGCTAGTATGACCCCTGCTGTGTTGACCCGACTCAAGCCACTAACCTGACAACTATATTTACTCTGATCTGTTTACAGCGATCCAATAATCGAACTATTACAGTATTATTTCACACTGTAGACTAGTAGATGTAGACTTCAGCTCGCCGTATCGTGAAATCTGCCGGAAGCTTTTAATATCTGATTTGAAAAAAAAAAATCATTTTCATATGTCCTGTCACGAGATAGCTGTAAGATTCACTTCATAATGAAATGCAGTAACTTGAATAAGCTCCGCCTAGCGACACTTCAATATTTTCACCATTATGTCATTACAAGTGACAGTTTTTCTTCTTCATGTACCTGACTGTAGGCAATCATATACCTCCACCTCTGTCTGTCCATCTCAACACTTCCCCAGTGTTCTGTGCATTCATTCAACTTGCTAATCCATCCCCATTTTTATTTCTTTTTGTCTTTCCTCTGCTTTCTTTACTGATGAATTTTCTGTTTATACTTCATGACTTAACTGAGATTTTTCTGGCTTATCTGTGCAATGCGACTTTGTATGAATGTATCTTGGCAGATAACAAACTGCGTACACAGGATAGAAAAATCATTGCTGGAAACAATTAGACAAGCAAATCGATGCGGGCTTTCCTTCTTCATTTAAAACGTCATAATTTCTGAAGAAGTAGTATCTAATCTACATCTTCACCCCAGGCTCAAATTTATCTTGAATAACCGCAATAAAATAAAACATAGTTCTAGATACACTGTTACTTTATTGTCAATATTTTTATACTGGTTTTCACCGCTCTTAAATTACAGCTTCCTTCTTCTTCTCTCCCTCCTGCACATGCTTGCATTGCCTACAACTCCTTGTGCCTTCTCCCTCCCCTCTCTCTCTCTCTCTCTCTCGCTCTCTCTCTCTTCCCCCCCCCTCCCCCTTCCTCCCCGACCCACACACATACAAAGCTCCTAACAAAGACCAACATAAAGACGACAATACGCAGTTTTGTAAGTTGATTTAATCTTACTTATATGAACAGAGAACAGCTACACCAAATGGCATACTCATCTTACGTGCAAGCTGGCCGGGGTTGGGTGGAGGGGAGGGGNGGGAGCGACGGCGCATCATCAAGTCCAATCTGGTGGAACATAATTTTTCGTGGATGATAACCTCAATATTCACAGTGATAAGTGGTGCCATTGTGTGTACGTTTCTTTCTTTGGTTTTTTTTTTCTTTTTTGTGTGTGTCGAGATCATTGTGTCTGATACATGTAAAAATGCTTTTTTTAACCTAACCTGTCAAATCTCAATAATTACGATGTTCCATATGATACAGCCTGCTTTTTATCCCTGAAACTCAGAGTATTTCTCCACAAAATACTGATCGTGTTTATGTTTTCGATTGATGTGACATTCGTCCCACCGTGATAACAATCACGACAATTTGATACAGATCGTAATAACAATTTTCATGACATGAATTCAGGGTCAGAGGAATGTAGGAGATTTACGCTGAACTCGAATTAGGACATTTCGACTAGAAGAAGCAACTCCTCTTTTCCAAAGCTATGTCCAGACCAAGACTCCCTGACCGTACTCCACCGTGAGAAGATACTTGTGCTCTCATTCTTCTTTTTGTAAATACCAAAATCACATTCGTAATTGAGTCGCCAGCGCTTCAGGTGTGGACTGTTATTGGTAATGAAGAGGATGTTTTCGCGTCACGCAGCTACAGTGCAACTCGTACCGTTTTAGTCTGACTCTAAGATATCAATGTTCCAAAAGGGCAACCGCTCTAAAAGACATCAAATTAAAACCACAGAAATCAGGAGAAATTCTCCATCCTGTTAGCAGTTAATCCATGTTTGGCATAACCTTTTGAACAGAATAGCTAAAGACCAAGTGGACGTTGTGAATTGTTAAAATGTCTAAGCCAGACAAATTTAAAAGGGTACGCAAGCATATATAAAAGAAAGCGCAGTTTTCAAACAACTTATATCTTAAGAACAACAGTGTATTGTGGGTTAATGTACAGCCCACACAGTTCTTATCTTTCACACATTCATACACTAAAACTGATAGATGGTGTTGCCAGTGAGTGGCTTCGATGAATAGAGAGACTACTTAAATGAGCAAATAATTACATTATTGTCTGGTCTGTAGAGAAGACTTAACTTAATGTACTGCAAGTTTGCGTCATTCACCCACTCGGGCCAAGCTGTATGACGCTGTGACAAGTCACTGTGTTTCACGAAATCAGGTTAGTAAGATCGTTACAATTTCAGCTGTAAAATGATTGTCAGAAACAGAAGCGGATACTGGGAATTGTTTACTTAGTTGGTTGATGGTCTGATAGTACATTCCAACAGTTCCTTTGTCTTTATTTCTAGCAGTTATCTCAATTTCACTGTGCCGGTCATCATCTGGCTGTAGATTCTTTGAGGGTAACACAAAATGCCAACTGCAGATGGAACACACGCCCTTGAAAGAGACCAGCACACACAACCTCACACTCACAAACAACATAAAATATACACCTACAAATATCATAAACAAACAACTAGACCAAATAGACCGCTCGTATTCTAGACTAGAATATTATCGTCCATAGGATATTTTTATTACTCTCTTTTCATTTCTCTTTAATCGTGTAGGAAATGCCAAATCACGGAGCGAAAGTGAAATGTCCTCAATAATCCGCCATTTCCAAGCTGAGCCAAGTCTCGGAGGGTATGCCCATAATCGGCCGGCATCTCCATCGTATACAAACACAGAGACAGATTTACTGGAGGAGAATCAGAAGCAAATCTATCCCTGGAGATTCAACGCTGCCGTCCAAATAGTCATCGACAGGACTTAAGAGTACGCCCAACGTGGCAATAGTCGCATTATTCCGAAGATAACCAACAATAGTGGACGGAAGCTATTCAGAAGCAAATGGTTACGGGTAATTTTTTATTTTGTTCTTTCATTTTTTTCCCTCCTTCCTCTCTGTGAGGTTTATGTTGTATGCGTGAGGGCTGTGTGTGAGTATTGCCCATAAAATAGCGCACATCTCTTTCTCCGCTACACGTGCGAGTGCCGTCATAGACCAGGGACTGGGGACTATTTCTATGGAAATGCAAAGTGCAAGCTGGGGCCATTACCACCCGACCTGGGGAAGGATGAAGGCTTGGTGGCACCATTGTCTGCAGCAGCTACATCAACATCATCAGCTGCTAGCACCATCATAATGCTACTTCGCTCAACAGCAACATCCGTTTTCCCGCAATAATCTTCGGATGACGTATTACTGTATTTTTATAATCAAAGTCTCTGGATATTTGCAACTTTCTTTATGCTCACAAGGAACTGCGAATAAGCAGTGTTGTCTGCATTTAGTAACCTTGCAGAAGACGGGTAGCAACAACCCCAATACAGTGGAACCCGCTTAAGCGGGACACGCATGAGCGGGACGCCCGCTTAAGTGAGACGAATGCCTGGGGAACGGAATTTTTGCTATTTAAATCTATACATGTGAGCGGGACAGCAACCCGCTTAAGCGAGACGACTTGGAGCCAGATTTCCGTAATATACATGCTGTTTTTGACAGGAATGCTGCAAATTGTCACTATCGTACTGTGTCTTAGTGCTTGTTTACCTTTGCCCATCAGCTGAAAACCTGAGAGTTACAAAGAAGCTTGTACCGACGGCCCTGATTACCCCCCTTTACGTTACGTGAGAAGTGATTGACACTACCTCCCCATAGCCTTCTGTCAGGCAGTTGACCCTTCTGCGCACGCATGGACGAATCAGAGCGGACATCCTAGCCGCTGGTCATTTAACCCGCGCAAGCATTAACGAATCAAGATTAAGTAAGCCCCGCCCCCTGTCAGCCACACTTTATCCTTTCTTCAGCTTAGGCAGTGATTGACACTTACGAGCCTTACCTGCGCTATTGCACAACACTCAGCCAGGGTTTCGTTGACAAAGGTATGACCATCATTCGTGTTGCGTAAAGGCTTTTTGACACGCCGCTCGCGTCGCGCTCTGGCCAGATGTGGAGCGAGAAGTGTGACGCTTATCTTTGCTGGTGTTTACGATCATGTAAATTTGATCCCAAAATATTTTTGATCACTTGAACGAGGAGTGGCGAACATCTCGACTTCAGAGATGTTAGACCTTTCATATTCTCTCCAGTTTTATTTTAACATGTATTATTTCTTTCCCTCTGATGTAGACATGTCCCGGTCTTTGAAAGAAATTGTTTTTGAATTTTTAAAGAAGAGTAATGAGAAGGCTTAGGCGCTTCTTTGAAGCCAACCAAAAAATCCGTTCCCCGCAAAGAATGACCAATAATATGCTCTGCAAGTCTACTGAAAATGCAGTTTGACTGCAATAAGTATATTTTAAACAGTACAGATACACTTTAAATCTGACTCCGTTGTCACACCTCACTAGCAACAAGTAATAATATCCCTTAACTTGGATGAAACGCACAAACTAGCTAAGAAATCACTTTATAATAGATAGTCCGCCTAAGCGGGACGCCCGCTTAAGGGAGACGATTCGTCGGGAACGGAGCCGTCCCGCTTAAACGGGTTCCACTGTATACGAATATTTTGTGAGATTGACATTAGGAAGTGGGGTGGAGGGGGTGGGGACTCTCACCGAAGCCTGAATTTCTGTAGAAAATGACTGTTATTGTCGGTCGCGTCTGGAATTCTTAAGTTTGACCACGCTACTGCGGTCAGTGACTGTGTGCAAGAGATGAGATGGAAAATGATGCCAGGGGTCAATGTGTACCAGGCTCCAAGTAGCAAAGACTAATATTTTATGACGAGCTCCATTCCCAGACTCCTTTTTTTTTCCAGTACATGTTTTAATAGCGTGAAGAGGGTAATACAGAGGGGACAGACAGAAAGACAGACAGACACACAGACAGACAGACACACAGACACACACACACACAGACACAGACACACACACACGCACACACACACAAAGACACAGTCACACAGTCACACAGTCACACAGACAGACAGACACACAGACACACAAACAAAGTTGTGATTGACCGACTAATAATTGATTGGTTGATCCACGCATGCGCTGACTGTCTATTCTTCATTAATTTATTCACGCTATCCTTCATGGATGGATGGATGGATGGATAGATGGATGGATGGATGAACCGATGTTACCCCGTTATATCAGAATCCTTAAAAATTTGCCTCCATCTCGCAATTCTTTATATACTATGAGGTCACGTTAGCCCACATGCACAAATGCTGTCAACCCGTGACACTAGAACACTGCTCTCAAGCTGCAAGTGGTCAATGGCCGATTTGCACATCGAGGTGACAATAATGTGAAAACAGTTCATTATTCACTCTCACTAGTTCAAGGTCAGAAGAAAGTAGGTCATATGAGACTATGGCTTGAGGGTCAAAAGACGGTCTGAATCGACGAATATAGGTCGTATTTCATTAGTTTTGTGAGACCTTCTGGTACATATTTTTTTAACCAGAGACCTCCAAGTTGTGTGGAGCGTAGAGCCTTCTCATTTCTAAATCCTCCCCTAAACTCACCCGTAACTGCAACGTGCCAGTTCACCCCGAGCCAGAAGGGTCGGATAGTGGCACAAATTACTGGCTTAACCGACAGTGATAATAAGCGTGAAATGAGTTTATAGCACATAATAAAATAGAAGTTAATGTCGTCAGTCTCAATCTAAGCTTATCAAGTGCGAGCAGGAGCTGAGTANACCTTCTGGTACATATTTTTTTAACCAGAGACCTCCAAGTTGTGTGGAGCGTAGAGCCTTCTCATTTCTAAATCCTCCCCTAAACTCACCCGTAACTGCAACGTGCCAGTTCACCCCGAGCCAGCAGGGTCGGATAGTGGCACAAATTACTGGCTTAACCGACAGTGATAATAAGCGTGAAATGAGTTTATAGCACATAATAAAATAGAAGTTAATGTCGTCAGTCCCAATCAAAGCGCTTATCAAGTGCGAGCAAGAGCGGAGTAGGTCGTCAGTGATTGGTTCATTACGATCACGTGATTTCAAGTAACCTTCAGAATCGTGGCCTGACCTTGGCATGGTGCCAAGTTAAATATGTTATTGGAGATAAACGAAAAGTAAAACAATCATATGAACTATCATTTCGATGGAGCTGAAATCCCCCCCTCCCCCCAACATACACACAAACGACATCGGACATGTGAAGAAGAGGAAGAAATGTATGTGTTCTTGTGGAGAGTGTCTCTATGTGTCTCTATGTGTCTCTGTGTGTCTCTGTGTGTCTCTATGTGTCTCTATGTGTGGACCAGCTTTCCCGTCTAGTGTGAGTTGCCATACTGCCGCCATGCTTGCATGAACTGTCTTCTTTATGTCCTTTTTCGCTTTTTGTCTCTTGATATAAATTCCGTCTTCCATCATGATCGTTCCCATTTCTTCCTGCTTCTTCCTGAGTTCAGAGCCAGTGTTTGTTTCAGAGTGTCTGATTCTGCATAATTTCTTAGTCTTTGCGTGCACATTCAGATCCACTTGTCGTGTCTGCTGTCTATTGGATTTTCATAAAAAAAGACACTACATACAAGTTTAATCACATTTCCTGGGGAGTGGAGGGCATGAAAAAGTTGCAAATACCAGAAATTGTGATTTTCCGAGTAAATTCTGTTCAGTTAAAATTGTAGCAATTAATTGGAAGATAAGATGCTGTTAAGCCTGTTGAAATTAAATAGAGCTGACTGCATAGGGAATATTGTATTAAAATTTGCGATGTTAAAGTCACCGGATAATCGCAACTTTGCCATGCTCTAGAGAAATTGTGTACACGCGGATTTGACCCATGATTACTGGGTTGTCTGATGCCACCCACATCGGGTCAGTCTGCGACCTCTTGACCTTGCGGGTCTAATTACCGGGAGATAACCGGAAACCGGGGGCGCGGTCGTCCAACGGCGCAAGCGTATTGCATGATAATGAGGTAAAGGCGGGAGCTAATCACTGAATGTGTTTAATGAGGCAGAACAAGACCTTAGTGTCTGGCATGGTGCCTGGGACATCCTCAGGTTTTGGACATGGATAGAGGCGATGAACAAGAGAGGGACACTGGACAGACAATGGACAGACACTGGACAGACACTGGACAGACAATGGACAGACACTGGACAGACACTCATTTGTAAAACATGGGCGTGATCTAGTCTGCTCTGACATTGGCTGGAGCGAATAAACAGGTTTTCTTCAACGTTAACGTTTAACATGGAGCAGGATAGCTGTGTGAAACCAGGTCAAGAAATCGTGGATTTGTACAGGTTTTAAATAAACATTCACTCTTTTCTCAGTCCCTCCGTCTGTGCAGTTGGTAATGGGTAGTGGTTAGTAGCTGGTAGCTGGTAGCAGGCAGCAGAAGCTATTTGAAAGCTTGCACATTAATAATGGGATCTCTTACTAACGTAAGAATTACATTAACTCTACATATTATTGAACACTACCACGGGTGCATTCATCAACAATGCACTAATGTAATTTTCACAAAGATAAAAGATCTCACCGTTAACGCGCTAACCTTCAGTCGTCATAATGTGTGTGGCCAGCAGTGCCTGTAAAATGGCAGCGACACTATATGGCACCATGGGACTTTAAACTGAGCAATCTGGCCTGCTAGGGTAATAACAGCATGAAGAAGCCTTAGCAGGTATTTGCCTGAGCATGAGACTTATATATCTTATTATTATTATTAAAAATTCTTCTTCTTTTCATATCATTATTATTATTATTATTATTATTATTATTATTATTATTATTATGTGTCATGTTCATGTCATCCTAGCTTGTTGAGTCGATTTTTAACATTGAGTGTCACGGTCAGGATGAAGGAGAGCTGTCGACTACTGTGGGTCAAGGCCTTGTCAAGGTCACGGGAAAGTAGCTGAGTGGATCAGTGTGGTCATGGATATAAAGGGGGGGGGAGGTGAGGTTGATGAGCTAGCTTTGAAGAAGGGGAAGGGGGGGGCAGGGGTGAACTGTGAGTGTGTGAACGTCGCCTGCGAATAATGCTCATGTCAAGGAGACCCCCCCCCCCCNCCCCCCCCCTACTGCTCTACACCACTTCAATACATGAACAAACAGGCACACAACACAACAACAAAATTTCACTTACAATCTCACAGACCGGCCACGATCGAACATAATTTGAAACTGATATCAGGATTCGTATGAAACAAAGCAGGGAAAACAAAAGCAGAAAACACAAAACCGATCGTCTTTGCTGCAGAGAATCAGATGTAGAGCAGACTTTGACTCATACGTCTACCACAGTCTGACATCAAGCCGTCCATAAATTGTGTAGAGAGCGTCTAGATGTGGATCTACAAGCAGCTTGACAAAAGGCTGGAGACCGCCAAGAGAAGACAATTGAATATGGGCAAGGGAAATTATCAGGGCCCAGACAAAGGGAGATAAGCATGGCGCCATTACAGAGTGATTGTATAATGTAAGAGACCAGACTATGGGAAGATTCATTCCAGGCAAGCCCTGCTGTGTGATCAATCTCTCTCGGGAATGCACATGAAAACTGGAATGGGCGACCCAGACTTTTTATCCTCAGAAAGCGGTGATCTAGGACTGAGGAGGTTCTCAGGCATCGACAGTGAAGCTCAAGTAGTTTTTGCTGTGACACAATTTCAGTTACTATTACTTTGACCAGGATACAATAATAACAACTAATATTGCTGTAGCTCCTTTATCTCAGCCAATATAGATGCTATTGTTACTACTATAGATTCCATCACCACCACAACAACAACCACCAACACCACCACCATCACCACCCGTAACAACCCAGTGGTTTCAGTGTATTTTAACACACAATAACATCATGTTACTGTTATAGCCCAGTGGTTTCAGTGTATTTTAACACACAATAACATCATGTTACTGTTATAGGATTTCCGTTTTTCTTAAGATCTTTCTTTCACCACATTTCCCTGAAAAGAGTTGAATTGAACTAGGAACAGAGCTGACTTCATAATCAGGAAATGAGTTGAAATGAACTGGCTGGAATTTAATGGCAAGAACTGAGTTCTTAAATGAGCTTTGACTGTGTCTCTGAACTGTAAAGTGAATTGAGTTCAGGCATGAAATAATAGTGTATTTCTACAAGCCTGAAATGAACTATGGAATACTACACAAGTGTTGCATAACAGTGATTTTAAGCGTGAAGATACTTTAGACAGGCTGGGGAAGGGGAGGGCCTATGGGGGTACCGGACTCAGTTAGGGGGTTGGGATGGTTGGGAGGAAGAGAGAGACTGACGGCCATACGGAGGGTTGAGGTGTTGGGGCGGGTGTGGGGGGAGGGTGGTGTCGCCGGCCATGAGAAAAGACATGAAGGAGGCCATGAGGTCATCTGAAAACATCAAAAATGACAGCAATCAGGGGGAGGCAATCGGACCATCTGGGAGGGCGGTATCGGTCTGTGAGCACTTAGAGCGTCTAGACGATGTAATCAGAGACGTCATAATTCCTGTGTCCACCTTGATTTGGAATCGGTGACTTGTATCCACTCTGACAGACAAACTCGCTGCTCCCCGAACTCCATTGCATTTCTTTGCTTTCAGTTGGAGACAGATCAGATTCCATTGTCCTTAGCAAGGCTGGTGACCTGTAGTCTTCTGGCCGTCATAAATAACTGTTCATCTGTCAGCATTTCGAAACTTTGGAATATTTTTCATGAAGAAATAACAAGGTCGTTTTGAAAAAAAAAAGGGGCTCAATGAGTGTAGCTTATAAAAATCTGCGAACCGAGGACCGTAAATGGTGAGAGTTAAGAAATTTTATCACTGCTGTTGTCNTTCTTCTTTTCGTAAAACAGAAATTCTATAAACAATTCGAAGAGCGGAATTAAGTAGAGTTATTTGTGACCGGCATAATGTAGTAAATGAGTGTCGTGGACACATGAAGACTTTCTTAGTAGCGATAGCTACAGGAATCTTAGGGCCAGAAACACAAATAATGTGTGAACAGCCTCGCAGATGAATCTGAGTAGTAATCAAAACCTTTCAGTGATATTTTCCAGTAGCCACAGCGTATTAGTCAATAACACTACCATAATGTAGAGTTATCACTGAATCGTGAAGATCACATATCATTTCTTCCAATTTCCAATATGTTATTCGTATTCCTCCATATAGCTCTATTACGGATATTTGTCTTCAGCTAATCTTTCTGATGTGTTGTGTACGTACCATCGAGGCCCTGAAGACGAAATCTGAAAAGACCACCAACACCAACATAAGAAAAGCCAACAAATAATCACAAGTGATAGACAGATAGATAAACGGACAGTGGTGTAGCAGCGGACACCAATTTGGGGACGCGTGGGTGCATAGATAGACGGTAGGATGGGGTGGGGTAGGGGAGGGTGGGATGGTCTACAGTGGTTGTTGAGAAAGGACCCAAAACACCAGTCAAACTGGGTCTTACAGGCGTGTACAACGGCACTCGATTTTTGTAAAGGTAGGGAGGGATGTGGAGAGTGATGGCAAGCTATTCTGGTTCCTTCTTTATAGACGCCGCTGAAAACTAATGAGAACTTTCAGATGCCACAAAGTCAATTTTTAACATTGAGTTAACGGTAAGGATGAAGGAGAGCTGTCGACTACTGTGGGTCATGACCTTGTCAAGGTCACGGGAAAGTAGCTGAGTGGAACAGTGTGGTCATGGTTAATGATATAAAGGGGTGGGGGNGGGGGGGGGGGGGGGGGGGGGGGGGGGGGGTGAGGTTGATGATTGTTTCCGAAGACGTCCGTCTTTCAACTGTCTGGCCCTCTCTAGACATTGTCAATTGTTCCTGTATCCACCTGACTCACTGACATTCTAATTAAATTTGGACTGTATCATTTCCTGACACTGTCAGCTGTCCTTTAGTTCCACCCACTCCAAAACATCCTGGACAATGACTTGTGTAACTGGAGAGGCTCTTAGCAGAGTCTAGACCTCCGACAAGGCAATACTGAAACTCCAAAACAGATATGGTGACTATCTTAGACAGTTTGTTTACTAACAAACAGACAAACAGACAGACAGACAACCAAATAAACAAACAAACAAACAAAAACGTGTTATCAGCACAAACTATTACACATTTATGAGGTACTTTCTCCGGGATATAAAGAACGAGCGGAGAAGAGCACAGAGAGAGTGAGAGAGTGTGAGAGAGAGAGAGAAAGAGAGAAGCAGAGAGGGGGAGGTGCAGAGAGTAGTTACATTACATTCTGATACCACGGCCAGTTCAGGACCGTGAATGGTGTGACCGTGTTATCCGTGTACCAGGACATCCACCATATTGTTAAAGAAGACAAGGCTAATGATGAAAAGACTGGAGTAATCCACACGGTGAACCGAATGATTAGCTTAACAAGAGGCCGATTGAATTAAATGGCTATTACAGGATATCAATCATCCTGTGCATGTCCTTCTGTTTGTAGAACTATCTTAGTACTGGCCATACCTCGCTCTGTGCCGGCTGGCATCCATGATCATTTATTAAATCCTTGTTACGACTTGTCACCTCCACCTTCACCTCCACCTCCACCTCCACCAACTGACACTTTCACATCCATTTTTTCCCTCTTACTTTTGTCTCTAACGTGGGGNGGGGGGGGGGGGGGGGGGGGGGGAGAACACTGGTCTGGTCTCTTTCAGACGCTTTTTCTTTCCCTGTTCATTTATTTGGACTCACTCACTCACTCACTCACTCACTCACTCACTCACTCACTCACTCACTCACTCACTCACTCACTCACTCACCCACTCACTCACTCGCTCGCTCGCTCACTCACTCACTCACTCACTCACTCACTCACTCACTCACTCACTCACTCGCCCGCTCGCTCGCTCACTCACTCACTCACTCACTCACTCACTCACTCACTCACTCACTCACTCACTCACGCAAGCATGCACTCACTCACTTATTCACTGATTCACTCACTCATTTAGTGTCAGGTCTTTTGCATGTGTATACGTTTTAAATTGTAAGTTGATACTTTTATTTGTTTTGGGATGAAACCATGGCGATATTTTCTTACCTGTTAAAGTTACTTTTATCAGCGGCAGACTGTCTCAACCTCCAGTTCTTTGTGCGAACTGAATGTCCAGTTTCCGCCCAGATCTCATCACCTTCAGTCTCCCCTCTTCTCTCACCTCCCCGCCCTTCATGCCCTCTCCCCGCCCCCATGTACTCTTAGAGAGTCCGTGTCTGTCATCGTTGTATTTAAGTAAGAGGTCAAACACGCGGATTAGCACCAAGGGGTCAAAGGTGAAGGGGTCATAACGCAAAATTTAAGACGTCAATGTTTAAGGTCAAGCCCTCAGTGGTGCTGGCCACCGTGTCGTGTCCATTGAGCGTGCAAGAAGAATTGATGACGGATGGTCTCAAACTGCTGACTATCGCTACTGATAAAGACAGAATTCACTCCGGAACGACCTTGACCTTCTAATCACTGGTCACTGTTCGGACACCAAGACCCTGACTGTTACGTCTTGTAATTCCCTCCATTGGACATTCACAGAAGATTTAATCACTTCTACCTTTTTTGCTGTTCCCATTTTCCCCATTTTCACACTTCTGTTCGCTCCAAAGGACCTTCAATCTCATGGATATCAAACATCACTGTAGGCCATTGTCATTTCTACGTCATTGCTTGGCTCTACAAGTTGATCTAGACTATCTGGAAACCATTCAATTAATTTCATTTACTCTTTCTTCAAATATTCGTACAGATTTACTGAGTTCCGTCCTGCATGGACAATTACTTGAGATGTGTGTTTCCGGTTCCGGTGAGGTTCATGTGCAGTTCTAACTCAGCGATGTTCTTTCTTTCCTTATACACATTGGAATCATTTCCAGAACAAGCGATGAAAACAGTGTCTGTAACTGCTGTATCAAACTTTGAACCAGAAGAAAGAGGAGGTACAGTATAGTCCCTTTATGGCCCTGGGCCATGTTTTGAAACAGTTTATTGTACTCAGTCATGCATTAAGTAAACAAACCCAACCAGGATAGTCAAAACAGTTGGCCCAGCCGGTTGGTCATGCCAGATGCCTTTGTTCTGGATGTGAGTGTGGACGAGGAGGCGATGTTGGTCCACCGATCTTGTTGATGGATGTAACATGGTACACTTGCACTATGTCCAGTTGGTCTTGGCATTTTCTCTGATACTGTAGGCAAGACTATGTGTGTACCCCTGATGTTCCAGACAGGCATGAATTTGGACGTGGGCCGGATGGGTCCTGGCCGGAGGACCAGATAATGTTTTATAGGTAAAGTAAGAGGTGGATGAAAAAGGAAGGGAAGGATGGAAGGGGAGGAAGGAGGGAGAGGGGAACTGGGAGGGGCTGGAGGATTTTTAAAAAAATAAATTTCAATCCTGTTGTATAGCAGACCGCCCTCTTCCCTTTTCCTAACCATGTCTGGCTTATGGTATCGCAGGCATAAATAGAACAGAAAATTTATCTGAAAAAAATTGTTTGTGTTGTGAATGTCATAATTACGTATAGCAAATCCGCTGAAAAGTGGACATTAAATAAATACTTTGAACTACAAAAACATCCAAATATTTGTTTTCGTGCACTAGATATTATAACCTCTTTGTACTCGTAGGCTAATCTTAGAGTGGTTCGGCATAACTAAACTCACCGGGCACAGTCCACCTCTGTCTCTGTCACACGTCACTATGATAATATTAAGTTGTTGTGTCTGTGGTCTCGCTCTCTCGTTTGTTTTCACCTTCCTTTCTATTGCGCTCTCTCTCTCTCTCTCTCTCTCTCTCTCTCTCTCTCTCTCTTTCTCTTTCTATCTCTGCCGTCTTTCTCCCTCCCTCTCAAGTGTCTATCATCCAGAGTCCGAAGGTTCAGTGATTACTTCCAACGATCATGCTGGACCCACAAGGGACTTAACTCCTTTGAGACATTAGGAAGCGGTTTTCTCCTCCTTGTTCAAACCTTAGGGGCCATCAAAGATGAAACATGGGATTTTAATGCGCGCTCTCTCTCTCTCTCTGTAGGCGCTCGCCCCCTGGTCCGGGTCACCTGTCTGGGTCACCGAGGGTCACCTCAAGGGTCAGATCTTGCTGGACTTTATAAAGGTGGCGCCTCCTGGCGGCATAAATTTACGTAGATTAAAACCAGACATCGAAAGTATTTTATTCATTCACTAACCCTATCTCCTCCCAATCTCACTTTCTCTCACTCTCTGTGTCTCTCTTGGTCTCCTGACTCTTATATCAAGGAAGGACTGGTCAGTGCTATGGTCCAGTTACATGAAATGTAGTTTTGAAATGTACCTTGTTTAATGCTCACATTTTAACTTGGCCTTCTACGCACGACTACCTGATAGTCGCTAACAGTCTGTGAGAGTCTAAGATTGAGTTGCGTTAAAAAAATGCATACACACAACAACAACAACAACAACAACAACCAACACAACCTCCTTGGCAGAGATAACTGTATTGAATAAGTCTGAGTCCTTTCTGCATTAATTAGTTCAAGTGACCAAATAATTCTAGGGACAAATTCAGCTGATGCTATTGATGGTAGAGTCGTTACAATGAGTGCGCAAATGGACTAACATTTTGAACACGTATCTCTAGTTCATATACAACTGGATGTTGTCTGACCTCAAGATACAAGTCATGTTGTTATGGTCTGAACTTGCATTATTCCAAGAGTTTATGGCCATGTAAACTTCTTGTCTAAACGATTATATTCTCTACCAGGCAGCTTTGACTGGATTGCTTGTGTGACCCTCATGAACAGGTTCCCATGTATTTATTTAAGATCACACTTTACACTGAAGAAATCGCTGACGAAGTGTCTTCCGAGCGAGCTTAATTGAAAACATTACTATGAAGCACGCACATATCTAGACAGGGGAATATTCCAAACCAAATACTGTGAGAGTTTTCTTTGATGGTGTGTATGTGGTTAACATATTTCGGCCCCAATTATTAACAAAGTTTGTTTCGCTTTAAACGTCTTCCACACGATGCCCACGGTACTGTAGACCATTCATAATTGTACCAGCAGCTTACAAACTTTCATGGTGAGGCAAAACAAGTGAAAATATCATAAAGTGATAAAGGCAACAATTTGGGATTCATTCGGATATTAAGGTTTTTTTTATCATAATTATCATAATGGTATAATAATGACTCACACAGAGAAAGCCAGAAACAGTAATGAAAGTTCACAGTCCATGTCGATCAAATTCATTGTGTTGGTTGAGATGATGTCATTTGCAGGTGCTGGTAATGGTTTGTCAGCACTCAGACAACAACTGGCGTCCACAGCCAAATATACCAGTCAATTACCCAAGTTACATGTGAATGGATTTCAGAAATGCAAATGAGTTACATTGTCGGCAATTGAACCTACACCATATTGATTAATCCTGAGTTAGATGTCGCAACTACCAGGCCACGACGGTTCATTAGTTTGCTACTTAAATCGACCATTTCTTTCCTTGATTTGTTGATTGGTTATTTGAACGTTATTTATAGCACTATGGAGTGGTTGCCCGATTCGGAAACTTCCAAACAGCCGAAAATTAATTACCGTCAATGAATAACACGAGAGATGAGTTCAGTAGCCGTAGAAATAGACAGGTTTTTTGGTTGTTTTTTTTCTCTACAAAATTCCATTTTCATTTTTTGTAGTAAATGAAACTAAACTTCTGACATTAAGAATTTTAGATTAAATACTTCATTGTGTTTAGATATCTGCTGATAATGTCAACAGCTAGAGCTGATAATATGATAGTGTAGTGAAATAAATTTGAGTTCCGACTGAACAAAGAAATTTTAATATTTTCATGGAAATTGTATCGGTTACTGCCCTTTGACCATGATTGCAAGATTTGCTTCGGAACTCGACACCATGGAGGTTTGAACTGAACTCAACATTTGAACTTCTGAACCATCTTGCTCCATTGCGTTACTTCCACTTTCGGCTTCCTCTTTCCTTTAAGCTTTCATTAATAGCCTGAAAAATGCACTGGAGAAATTTCTGTATGTTTCTACCGATATTCACCATCTAGTCTATCCGCAATGAAGTACGTACAGTGGAACTTAGCCAAAATGGTATTTAGGATATCAGTACATACTTGCAAGTTCATGAGGTGTATGAGTTGATGAGTTCAATGTGATTTAGAATATTAACAACATCTAGACCAACACATGACAGCCACTGTGTGATGTTTCTCCAGTGTTGTAGCCGTGCTATCCGGTCATTACCGTTGGAAGGCAAGACCCGCTTAAAGCTGGTCATGGACAGTGAATGGACACTGCCTCACATGGATTTACTTTCATATTTCAGATACTAAACATCTTCATATCAATTTTCTTTACCGTGACGTTTGGAGGGACAATGAGATCTGCAAAATTTCTCTGCGGTAAAAAGTGTTATACTTCGTAGAATTCAACAAACTAGTGCTTTGAGGGATGAAAATGTGCGACTGAATACACATTGGTGAACTATTCCATCAGGCTTCGTCTTTCCTTTTACACCTCACTGGAGATATGATTGGGTAAAAAAATGCTATCAAAACATCTGACAATACATAATTTAAATTCCATCCGCCGCTTCTCGCGCCCTCTGTCGCCCTCTCTCTTGAGAATCCAAACAAAACCATACTTGACTCTTGACTCGTTCTATCATGAAATGGGGTAATCCTCCACCGATAATATTGAGGGCAGCACTTGACAAGATAATGCTAGACTATGACATTGTTGTCTTATGTAAATATTTTGGTTTGGAGACTGATTAAAGTGCGTAATGTAGTATAGTGGTCGTTTTGAAGACTTCTTATGCGTTTTTGTACTTGAGAACTTGCGTATTAACGATAGGGTCTCTTTCCAAGTTGAATGCTACTAAGGGTACATAAAGCATCGATGCACTGATGTAATTCTTACGATGGTGAGATATCTCATCGTTATTGCGCAAACTCTCAATTATTATGCGAGGCACCGCTGAGATTGTGACGTAATACATTTGACTGGCTATTTGGCGCTGCAATTATAGTCCTCTATAGCCGTTGCTCTATTCAGAGAGTAATTTTGACATTGCAAGGGTTACTTCCCTTGGACCATGATTTGGTATGCTGTGATGGTTTTAGGTTTTTTATTTCTAGAGATGGAGCGGGTACATGAGACAGATTTCTCACCAGGTATTGAGAATGATTTCTTTGTTGTTGTTGTTGTTGTTGTTGTTGTTGTTGTTGTTGTTGTTGTTTCGAAGAAGAAGGGGAAGTTAGAAGAGTAGAATGTAGTGTTTATGTGATCACGGTCAGGTTTTGTCATCATGAGAAACTTATAGTATATTACACAATTCTGGTTTGTACATCTGAACACCTGTCTATAGATAAGACTCTTTTTAAAACCAATACTGCTTGAAAAAACAAACTATATATTTATATCTATACGTTAAGACTTCATGACCCTTCGAAGAAGGTCACATTGTCTTAGGAGACAGTAGATAAAGCCAAGATGTCATAATCTTGAACCTCATTTCCTCGAAACACTTCTTTACTCCTATTAAAATCTTATCCTAACTCATTCATTCTCTCATTCAAAAATCACTCACAAACTCGAACAGCTGTCCTGTATTTCACAATGTAATAATATCTCCAAATAATTATTCTGGCCAGGTTTTGGAGCTGTGCTGTTGTCTAGACCGCCGTGTATGTACGAGACAAGATTTAGCAAATGGTAACCGGTGTTAGAGCTGGTCGAACAACTGTGGCCTGGACCGAGGATTGTTTCTAAACTACTCACAGACTCCAACAACTCAACTCTACTGCATAACAAACTTGTGCGATTACTGAGCTGCTCACGGCGGTCACACGTAGCAATCCGAGGTTTCATGATGGTTTGTTGCCTCTAGCTTAAAAAAACTATGCGGAAAATGGCGGTATGTAAAAATGGACGAGAACATAATATACGAAGACAGTGGCGATTTTGAACGATAATACATTGTTTGAGTCAATTAAGAAGGAATATCATAGTGACAATCAATATATTTTCGCACAAGTTGAAGTGAAAATCGCGTGTTCTTGTGTTACGTGGTTCTCTTGAAATCCTTGACACAAATTCTGAGTTAGTGTCTTATACACTATAGATGTGATATCTCCACATAAGTAGACAAGAAATATTCGAGCTGGGCTTTTGAAAGTGCCTGCCTGTTATCTGGAGTGTCTTATAAGCTCTAGTTGAACAACAGGTAGGCCACAATAGAAATGCACAATCACTTACAGCCTGGAATGTCGTGGAACGGAGATATCACTCCAGGTACGGCACGCCAAGAATTTTTTTTTAATAACAGTGGCTCTAACAGCAAGACTTCCGTGTTGATAACCGTCCTTAACCTTTCACAGTGTAATACAGGACACCTTGTACGTAAGTCTTACATACTCTCGACTCTGTGAGGTGTTCAGCTTCGTGCGTAATAATAATAATAATAATAATAATAATAATAATAATAATAATAATAATAAAGTGCCCTTCACCCCCGGAGGGCTCTAGCGCTTTACAGACATATTATGTACACATACTCAGATACAAATACACACCTCCACAAACATACACGTTTTAGCACACACAGCACATACAAATAAACACATACACATACACAATCACTCACACATACACCTGCACCACTTTATGTGTGTGCGCTCAAAGAACAGGAGTCTCAAGGTCGTGGGGCGGGTGAAAAAAAAAAGGGGGGGGGAGCATAGATTCCAGTCTCTGATACAAATAATAAATTGTAATACAGAATAAAAAGGATTTACAAACTGAGCACTGCAATAGTGTGTGGGTTTATGAATCACATGACGGTCCACCGAACTTTTTGAAGAGATCGTTACACCAATAGAGTGAGAGTTTTGTCAGGGTTTTAAAACCCGAATTGTGGGTGGCTGTTTATCCTGAATATAGAAAGAGAGAAGATAAAACATAGAAATTATTCTATATGACAAAGATAGAAAGATCACTTTTGGGAATAATCAGAAACAGACAGAAATGTTTTGCCACATCCTCAGAGTAAGAAGAATGGAGACAATACTTGTCAAAGACAGACAAAGAATAACACATGTAGAATGACTGTTATCTGTACAAATAAGACAGAAATAGTAAGAAGGAGTTTATGAGCATAGATGAGACGACTGCTGATTATGATGAAGAGAAGGAGAAGGACAATGGTTGCTACTCTACCACAGCAAAACTGGAACTACTATTTCTCTATAGCCCATCCCTGAGGTGCTGGAGTTAAGCAAAGGTTTGGATTCTCCATTTTCAGTAAGCAAGTTTTGTATTAATAGTCTCCCCCCCCCCCNCGCCCTCTTCTCTCCCAGAGCGTTAATTGGTTTTATATCAGCACGATGATCATGTCCCACCTGGCCCGGATTCTTTAAGAAGGAGCGTCGAAGAGACAGTTACACAAGCTCTCCTCCAACCGCTTCCCTCTTTCTACATGACCAGCTAGAAGGACATGGTTATTCCGACTTTAACAAGTTCACTGAAATTGACCAGATGAATATTTTCATATGCTCTTGGATAAGCAAGATCTTGCATTTTCTTTGTTTATAAGGTCAGTTCACGACAGACTTGGTGACACAGTATCCAGATTACCCGCGGGCTTCCCTAGGAAGGGTCGAGTTCTTGGAAGAGACGAAGCGATAGAGTAGTTGGCCTTTGGAATGGGGCGTATGTTTTGGACGCTTTATGATACTTGAAACGCGTCAGTAGGCTCTTTCTTTGTGTGAATAGAAGTTTGTGTGTTGAGGGTGGGAGATAGAGAGAGAAGGGGGAGGGAGGAGGGAAGGATGAAAGAAAGGACGGTGTGCTTTCATTTTCAGTTTGATTCAGACTTTGTATCTGGAGAGTTTGTTGGCAAGACATGTTGTGACTTGAACAAGGAAGTAAAGTGCCTAGAGTTATTGAACTTTCCTAATTTAGTTCTCAGCGTGAAACTCTTGCGAGTCCCAACATAATTTTTTTAAAACCATTTTATTAAAGGGAACAGATCACAGAATGGTAACAGAGACGTGGACTCTTGCAAGGAAAATGGATATATAGAATGCAAAAAGTCCTTTTGGCTAAGAGCCATTTCGGCAAGATAGCCGTCGATGAAATGTGAGGGGAGGAGGAGAGGGGCAACAAAACAGCTAATACAAATATCATACACGGCAGTACATCCAACATATACTCGCTTAGACTGAACACTGTCTTGGTTTATATAAACACATTCTTTGATACATTTATATTTTTTTCTTTACTATCAACAATGTCTTCGGTGCACCTCTGTTATAATCCGCACATGATATCTCTGGCCCTTGTGATTCAAGTGAAATAAACTCCACTGTATCCAGTATGGACGCTGTGCAAAAACTTCCGAACTTGGCCCGAGTTTCATTCTAGTATTACGGTCATAGGGTGCTGGAGAACTCTTTGGGTAGCCAATCAAAGTGGAGATAGGACATGAACCAGAGTTCTTTCCCCGGAAACATACAAGTGTGTCGGAAAAGCCAGGTCATCTCCACCCCCACACCCCCTTCCACCCCCTCTCCTTCTTTCCTACTCCCTCTTTCACCGATTGCAACAGTTAAAGATTTTCTTATTATTCAATTCTCTCCCCACACCCCCTCTCACCCTTCTCCCCTGGCCTAGGGTTTTGAGTGATTCAAGCTAAAATTGGACATGTTTACCTGGACTGCGTAAAGGTGTCTGCCGGTTGCCGATGCCTAGACCAAGTGCCCAACTATTATTACTGGTAAGCTCAGTAAGTTTTCACTCATTGCTGATTCATACTTACTTCACGTTATCTACTCCTTACCTGGCTCTGAGTTCTGCTAGATTAACATTACGGTAAAGTTTACATCTACTCTCAAGGAAATCCTATTGCTGGGAACTGAAGGCTACGGTCAAAAAAAATCTTGCTTGAAAAGGCGGAGTGGGGAGAGGGGAGGGGGTAAGAAGGTAGGTATGACCGAGGGCAAAATTCCGTATCGTTTCTGTTGCTCTTCAGTCACAAATTAAAATTTGAGGATTGTGCCAGGTGAAGGACAAAATATCTCGTCATGCCAGCTAAGAGTGTACAGGTTTGTCTTGTTGGTGACAACTTAGGAAGGTTTTCTGAATGACGTGCCGTCAGCTCTGTTTATAAACTCTGTGTCCATTAGTAATATCCTGGCACTCACCCAAACTGTCCTTGGATTAGCTCCAGGGCCAGAGGTAGAGAAGACAATGTGTCTTAGGGATAATCCTTTGATAACATCTAGGAATCTTTTCTCTTCTTTAACTTCGCTTGTCATCCTAACCCTAACCTTAACGCTAACTGAAGCTCCCGTGGAGAAATGTCTCCAGACTATACCAAAATGAAATAGAACATTTCAAACAGAGGTGACGAATTTCCTACAAGACCTGCGATCGCTTTTGTAACAATGTACTTGACCAAGTCACGAGGCAATGTACGTCAACTTCCTGGATGACGACCGAAGTTGGTAGACAAGATAAGGCACGGACCTGGACCAACGATCTACAGCGACGATCTCCTATCAGTAATTTGGATGAAAGAGTTTCCTTCTTCCCCAACTCGGCCACTAAGAATGCATGATAGCTGTCACTGGACGTCAATTTTTAATGTTAACGCAACATCTTCACGGAGGTTACCTCATAGGTCATGAGAACAGAACATAATGCCAACTTGACAGGTCAGTGATTTCAGCAATAGTGTACAGAACTGACCAGTAAGTGACATCTGGCCATACACCATCACGCCAGAGATCTGGTTGCGGCCGCTTAAACTTTCACTGAGAGATGATGTATATCCCTAATCATTTTTTTCTTTTACCGGAAACATAAATTTCAGTTAGGCAAAAGCACGCGGCGTTTTTCTGATCATACTCTCCCTTCCACACGATAACTAGTGGTGAATTCGATTGTTGAAGTCAGAACTAAAGTGAAAACATAAATTATTCTCTCTTATGTTGGGCCCAACTGTTGATTGTATCTGTGAGTGTCTGTCGTTGAGTGCAGGCGTACCAAGCACTGCTATCGTTAGTGTGTTCAACAGCATGTATTTGAAGTTCATGTTTTTATCAAAGGAATGTACTGAGAAAGAAAGGGGCACCCTTAACAAGTATTCTACCACCGTAAACATCCATATCTTTCATAGGATACTTGTGGATCAGAAGTGTGGGTTTTTCCCTGGACTCACTAGATCTGGGCCAAAACCAGTTCGGGCTGTGACCAGAGGTGTGATTAACTGTTGTGATAACCACTGTTGCCAGGTCCTGTTTATGAAAGGCCAAACCAACATCACGAATCGCCTAAAGAACGCCCAGAAAGCCATCACAACTCTCACAGTGGCCAAAATGTAGTCAAGTGTGCAAAGGAAAGAAATGAAAAAAAACAACTTTAAAATTCTTTTGGCCCAGTACTTAAGTGCAAAATACATGTTGTTTTCAGTGGGAGCAGGTGGGGCATGTATAGAAATTAGATATAACTTCAACTCTTTGAGAATAGCCAAAAAAGTAGCCAAGGAGCCATGAATGGGAAAAGACGCCAAGAAACTTTAAAAGTAGCCAGATTTGGCGCCTCAAAAGCCAACCCGGCAACATTCACTATAACCAGTCATGATAACGATAATGTTGATAACAAAAGTATCTTCATATTGAGCGATAATATGACATAATGTACCACTGACAAGGTCATGTTGCAAGCTATACTCGTGGGAAAAGTTACCGATATCGTCGCCGAAGAATGGCGTATGCACGAGATACAGTGTTTATAATCTACGACATTTTGTAGAAAGATAGCATTCCAGAGCTTGACAACATCGAAGAAAAAAACCTGGGTGGAAAAAGAAGAGCATAATATCAGCACTTTGGACCTCTGACCTACATAAATATCCTGATTCATTTCCATGCATTCATCTAGAGTTCATTTTCCAAAATCTTGAGCCTTTCTTTCTTTCCATCTGTAATTGAGTTTATAATCAATAGCTAGGGAAATGCAATAACTCGACCATTTGAGCAATGTACTACACTCAATGATAGGAGTTTAAATTTCTTGCAGACATCGTCCATAATATTGGCGTATAATTCCCCTTACGTCATGTGGCATACGATCGTATACGATTCAAGTCAATACAATGTTTATTGTAGGCCATTGTGGCTACTTCCAACAGATATACAGAACCTGTGTAATTATAATAGCAGTATATATAACTTCAAAAGGACTTTAAGAGTAATCTACACTCATACCCTGTCACTCACTCACTCATTCTCTCTCTCTCTCTCTCTCTCTCTCTCTCTCTCCCCGTCTCTCTCTCTCTCTCTCTCTTTCTTTCTCTCTGCTCTATATCATGTTTTTCTAACTCTATGAGCACAAAATACTGTCTGGGAAGAAAGATTATCTCGCCCAATAATGTTTTCTCCTCTCTAAGCTGCTCCTAGCACCACCTAAACTACATCTTGGGATAACTCAGAATTATATATATCAAAAGGATATGGAACACTTGCACACTGAAATGACGATTGTAAAGAGGACAATTCCAACAGAAAGCTACTAACATTGTGCTAACTTCTAAAAATCTCTCACTTTACAGCAATGGATTTCGGTATGTAGTTTAATAATACATTGAACTTCTGGTAGAAAGAACTCAAACCAATTGCAAAAAGCTCAGCTTTTATTTGTATTAGAAATTAGTGTGACTGACGTGACATTTTCCTGGAATTGCCGAATAACTTGTCATAAGGTGCAATATGGCTGTAGTTTGAGGTCGCCATTAACTGGTGACCTAGATTACATGACTGTGCAGACTAAACAAAAACAATTTAGCAAAACAAAACAATTTCCCTGGGAAATCTTAAATGGTGTCAGCTGCTAGCTGTCAATTGGAAAATTGTTCATATATTACAGACTGTCAAAGCCACAAGGAAAGTCATTACACGAAAGTGCGTGAACAATGGACAAACTTGCATAAAATGAACAAGTGAAAAACAACACACGGACTGAATACAAAGGTGAAGTGGTGGAGAACAAATTGGCCCAGAACAATGGACTTCCATTCATTGTGACGGCCTTCGCCTACACTACTGGGAATGATTGTACTTAATGGCGTACATGCTAAATAACTGCACATAAATATTATTATTATTATTAGTCTATATGGTACAGTGGAACACTTCCAGTTATTATTTGATTTAAACATGCCACTGTTGACTGCAGTCACTTATTGTTCTTGACCTCTTACAGTGACTGCCACTGCCTATTAGAGGAATAATGAAGTTAATGTGGTTTGTAGAAACCTTGATATGATGATCATCATATTCATACGCCGTCCGTCTATCTCATTTGAGTGAGTTTCGTTGAGGAAAGATAAAAATAAAAAAAAATTGTGTTAGCTAAAGATGAAAATGTCAGTCTTAAGCTTTGGTGCTGTGTTTTAAACCAATGACTTTGTCATTTTATTGATGACATTTGATGGATGTGTTCGGTTGTAGCAAACACAAAAATAGCTCAGTTTGTAAACAGCATATCTCTGAGATAGACAATAATAATATCGACGGCTGAGCGCAAGAAGTGACTATCTCCACTTTTGGTCAAATTGGAGTTTTCGACATAGGTTGGGTTATTTTTAGCCGCTTTTTCACTGGTATAAATATCAAAGCCGTATCTTTATTGGTTGCCGAGTTATTGCCATTTCTTTTTTGACTATCTTCAATTTTCCCAGAACTTTTCATGCAAATTTGATGATCACCAATATTTAAACTGCGATTTTCTCAAAACTAAGAAAAGTGGAGATAGTCACTTCTTGCGCTCAGCCGTCGATATGTTTATATGACTACGACGATATGTTGTGGAATTGCACTATCAGGATGTACTGTTTACAGTGATATTACCACTATATATAGCATCACCTGGACTTGGATGTAAGAAAAGCCAGGACACAATGTTTTTCACGTGATTGGAACTACGGCCTTTTAAAGTGACACCTCATATCATGCTCCTTTCATGCACCTAATCTATACTGTATTCAATAATACTGAAAGTAACACACCATTTGGTACTGCCTTCAATCCTGCAATTTATTACATCAAACTTCTGCAGCGTAGTTTCTTTCCAGATCAACTTTTCCCTTTCATGGATGGCTTTATCTGACGTCCTGTAAAGCGTCTGATTTCTTTGGAGACAATATTAAATCAGTTTCATTGTTATTAATTCTTAGTAAGGTGGTGTAGATAGCTGAGAAAATGTTTCCGTACATGTGTAATGTGTATGTGTAATGTGTATGTGTGTACACGTACAATAATGACAACCACTAGCATTCTGCCCTGTCTCTACCGTCCGTCTCACCCATATTCCTTTTGTCTGTAGAAATTCCCAAAATGTCGCCATAAATTTCAACAAATTATCAATGACTGTATTTGAACTGCTTCTTGCAGAGCCAAATTGATTCTCTTAACTACGATTTCTTCCACACATTACCAGAGAGAGGGGTGGTCGTTTTATGAGTTGTTCCCCTTGGTCCGTCAACTCAGTTCATACCCTGCTTGAAATCGGGAATTGGAACACAAATGAAATGATCAACTTTTGAATGGGGGTCACACGACATATTTTATTTTCCTAATACCACGATATCAATTTCTATTTCATTTACTTATTTATATATGTGTTTATATAATATTATTCATTTATTTATGTTTAGGTAACCTTCATGTCGTCTCTTCATTAAGAAAAGTTTTCGTTTCTGTTTCATTGTCATTACCTTGATCAAAATACCAGTTTTATTTACGGGTTGTTGCCGTTCGGTTAGAATCTGGAGGTTTTGACAGAACTGGTATCGACATATTATGTGGTTTCGTCGCTAGAGCACGGGTGCAACTCTTCTCCGCTCTGTGACCCATATGGGTTAGAGCTTCAGAGTAAGGAAGTAACTCTAATCCAGGTTGTTGATGCTGCTGTCATAAGCTCAAGGGCAGGCCACAAACCATTCTACAGTCAATCTGATAAACATAATGTATGATGAAGGTGTAGAAAATTAACATGGTAAGTTCAAGTGGCTCAAATCAAAATTTAATTTAACATAATGTGTCCTCTCCTCTCTCCCCTATTTTCCCCTTCCAAATAAGTGTCTCCTAGGAAAACAGAGATTTTTCTTAAAATTAGTTTTGTAGAAATGTGAAATGTTGTTTGTCTCTGACTCAATGAGATGATAATAGTAATGTGTAATGTTCTTATATAAAATTACCCAGTGTGTAGTCACACCTAGAAGATCATCAGACGCCAGTTGATAATAAGGAAGTGTGTTTGACACCAGTTTGGTCACACAAGCCCAGCAATAGAACAGAAGCACAACCAAACCAAACCAAACCCAAACCAAACCAAAACAAAAACCCAAACAATTGTTTACATTCTGCAGGCTTTGAGCTGCCTGATCCTGAGTCCTGATACCAGCGAGGCACGGCTGTGACATGAGACAGCAGCTCTCAACAGTAGCAATACTAGACCCTGGTACTGGATACAAAGGGCGAATCAACTGTGCCACGTGCCATATTGGCAGAGGCGTAGCTAAAGTATCTGTACGTTTGAGAGAGAGAGAGCTGAAGAGTAATAATTCCAGACCATGGAATTTTCAAACAGAGGGTGGTCCAACTGTGCCTATTACCAGAGACAATGAAGATAGTGAGACAAGTCAACATCGGTAATCCCAATACTAGACCAGGGTACTTTCAGTTCATTAGACTATTCCAAAATGTGTCATGCACCACTTCGGCAGGGGCGTTACTACAACCAGGGGATCCCTATAACACAAGGAAAGGAAAAATGGAAGTCAATTTCTCTAGGCCTTTGTTAGTCCAGCAACAGACACTCTTTGTTTACTAGTTACTACTTTAGTAATATACATGACATACTTCATAACTGTCTAATTCAAACACTTTTCAACTGTTATATTTCACACAGTTGAGCGCCTGTTCCCAACCGATGTCTGATTAGAGATCTGCCCACGAACTGTGATAATCTCGGATTTTAGAGATTACGCTAAATTACGTCTAGTGATCATCCTTCCATCTCCCACCCCCTCCCC
>JAWQUT010000052.1:2454070-2468676 GCA_033807755.1 Ellobium chinense | reverse complement strand
CGGTTCCTGGTGTCTGAAGCAAAAATAATATTGTGGCCAGACCTTCTTCTTTCACTCCAGATATCAACTACCTCTCTCTAATCTACTTCCTTCTTTCCATCTTTCCATTTCTCCGCGAAGGCAATCCATTATTTGGACGAAAAAAAACAACCATAAAGGACCCTTGTACTAGAACGGTCGATTACCCAACTAAATCACGTGGATTTCACCCGCTGCAGCGCTGTTTATAATATTGCACAATAAACATACATACTTCTCACTAGTAAACAGCGTGTATGTCACGTGGTTTTCACTACCGATAAAATAGCCTATTCGTTGGTGCATATAATTTAAATCAAACTGATAAGACAAGGAGGGTAAACACACGGAGACCTTTCATTTCATTAGACCTTTTCAAATCAGTTACGAAATTGCGCATTTACAGTGGGATCTTTTACCATTGTAAGAATGACATAAACTCTGCTTGCAGAACACTACTAAGGTGCATTCAGCATTGATGCACTAGTGTAATTCTTACGATGGTAGGAGATCCTGTCATTGATGCGCACTCTCTCAAATTGATATACTGATCGCGGATGTGATTTTTTTTTCTTTTTAAACCTCTTAGACATGAGCTATGAGATTATGATGACGGATTCTGTGTGTGTGTGTGTGTGTGTGTGTGTGTGTGTGTGTGTGTGTGTGTGTGTGTGTGTGTGTGTGTGTGTGTTGGTAGCAGTGCTGATAATGTCATTGTTTGTATTGAACAAGGGCAATTGTTTTCCTTGGAGGACGGAAGTAGAGTAGGGAGAGGCGAGGCAGTGGTAGGACAGGGGAGAAGATGTGAGTGGTATGACAGCCAGTGTGATAACGGTTTGAGCCCCAGTCCTAAGCACTAACTATACCAGCACTTGTTATGGCTAGACAGAGAAAGCTCGAGCTAGAAAAATGCTCGATTTTAGGCTCGATCTTTGCGATCTGAGCAGTGAAAATATCGACCCGATCCGTCTCTTCAACATGAGGGATCGACCCAATATTACATCAAGATAGAAAACAAAAACTGATTAAAATCGACTCTAATTTCTCCACACGTCCGCAGCAGGCCCGCTTCAAGTTACATTGTTTTGTGGCAGCCAGAGAAGAGTGAGGACATGATCTCCTTGGGTGACCTCAACATAAAACATGACATTAGTCATGCCACTGTCTTCACTCAAACAGGCTGTGGGGGGTGTNGGTGATGGGGGGGGGGTGGGGACATGTGATCAGTGTGTTGACACATGATGACAATCTGTTTCTTAACTTTCGACTTTCGGTATACGGTAGCGATGGATCGATATCTGAATCTTGCAATATCGCGAGACTCCATGCTCTAAGTGACGAGAATATCGGTTCTGATATAATATAGTGCAGGGCAAACAATTCAATCTCTTTAAATACCCTTCGAAACTTTCTATGCTTCTCTTTACACTAAGCGAGGAGGAAAAGTAAAAAAAAGCACAACAAAACCATGAGTTCATGTTTCCAAAGCATGATACAAGTTGCTTTATCTACAGTATTTCACAGTGACAAAGCGAACAATATCTACAGTATTTCACAGTGACAAACCATTACCGTTAACAATTAACATAAGTAGAGCAAACTGTATTGGTAAAGCCATTTACAATTTAATGACGGCTTAAATCAGCTTGTGACTAAAAGTCTAGTTCTATAATAACGATGTTCGTCTGAAAATTTAAAGTGCAACGCAGACAAGCTGCAGTTAAGTAGAAAATTATGCACGTGATCATAAGTTCACACACAGCTGAGGTGATAGATGGTAAAGATACAATCAGCTGTTAGAAACACCTAACTCTGTCTAGTATTCCTGACTTCATCATATGTAGACGTTTATCCATCAGGCTGGGAAGGTGAAGATGAAGTGGGTGAGAGATGGTCTTTAAAGGCGAACAAAACAGAGGAGGGGGGAGAGGGGAGGGCTGTGGGGTGAAGAGGGGGGAAAAACAAGTTTGGAGAGGTTTGATATTTTGTCTGATGTCATACATAGAAGGACATACTGTCCAGTCTTCCTGACCACAAATATTATAATGAGAACCAGGCCAAAACCACAGTAGCAAGAGTCCATAGAGATATAAGTATATGAGAATGTGAGGTGGTGGGAAGGTGACGCTCCTGTTATTATTATTTTACTATAAGAGTTACACAAGGCTGTGGAGCTGCCTGTTCTCCTTTACCCTCTCACCCTCCCCCTCCCTACAGGCACAAAGAAAATTTGAATTTTTCTCTTCTCCGTCGTTTCCTGCTTAACAACAAAAAAAAGAAACTACATGCACCATATTATATCAGATTTACAAAGTTGTATCTGACAACTAAGGTAAGTGGTGCATGATGGATTGTTAGATCTCTTTTACATGTTCGTAGCTACTCAGTCAGATCATGACTGGTCTAAGTCAGTAATAACAACACTACTAAAATCATCTGAAAAGTCTGGACTTTTTTTTTTCTTCCACATCAAAATAGTGACATAAAGATACGATATTCTAAAATAAAACTGCAGACATTGCAGTATAGCAGAGTATAAGTGAATGACTCTAGTATAGATAATTTAATAACAGGTCAGTATGACTGACGTGAGTACCGAGTGTATTTTGAATTATAATTTTAAATTTCCATTATTACCTGTCAGTATTGGATCCAAATTATTAATTCTTGATCTGTTTTGCTATTGTACGTCAAAGAAGGCTCATTCTTCGCCCTACTTCCGTAAGTTTCGAGATTAATATGACCTCGTAACCTCATACATAAAATCTTTGCTAATGCAGGTACATTTGCTTACTATTTATGAAGTCTACTTGTTGCTATCACCAGCGAGACTATGTCAAACAGATTACGGAGCTGATAGAATCGATACTGCTAACGATAAAGTCCATTGTAAACTATTTTCGGATCGGTTGATTGATAAATAATGATATAATATATTGAGATTATGAAAACAACGAAAGTAAGTAGTTTTGTTCTGTCACACTGCCCGCCCCAATTTCAGTTTATTTCCGAACATCTTTTTCTCGACCACAGTGTACAGGAGGCAAGTAGCAACAATGCACATGATCTTAAATGATCTACAGTAAAGCCCGGATAACACAACCACCCTTAAGACAGAGCATATTTGACTGTATTTACCAAGATGTGTGTTAACCGTATTCTTGGACGTGATAAAACAGTTGTGGGGACTGGAATTGGTGGAGTTTATAAGGTTGACCAGACAGCTTTTAAAGTTCATGAAACCTCCTGATGTGATCCCAGAATTCCTCCATGGGAACCAACTCGTCACAACGACAGTCATGTTACCGAGTTCTTTGCTGAAAATAAAAATGTCAGGTTTTGAGTCCCTTTTTAAGTAAAGTTATGGCTATACCAGATACAAGGCTGGACACTCAGTCAGGCCAAAGACAGGTCAGTGCCTTTGAGATTCGGAGAAAACAGAAATCATTTGCAGCCAAACGTACGTAATTTTTTTCAACTTACACTTGGCATACTACCAACAGAACAGATTTCTACAACTCAGGATAGAATTACACCAAACTCTGAATCTGACCTACACATGACCTGTATGTTGTGGAATGACCTACACATGACCTGTATGTTGTGGAATGACCTACACATGACCTGTATGTTGTGGAATGACCTACACATGATCTGTATGTTGTGGAATGACCTACACATGATCTGCATGTTGTGGAATGACCTACACATGACCTGTATGTTGTGGAATGACCTACACATGACCTGTATGTTGTGGAATGCGATCTTCTGTGTCAACACAAAGATGCCCTCTAAGTTTTCGCTGACCCTCAGCTATTAAATGAGGTCAAATTGTTCCCGTTCCATCAGAGGCTTTGCCATACGGGTAAATGATAAGGCGATCTTTGCATAACGCAACAGACAGGTCGTGTTATCAGAGGTTTATTGGATTTAGGCAACCAAATGAAAACGATGGTAATGATGAGGAATTCTGTGTTTACTCCGTGAAAAAGAGCCAGGCTCGAACTGTTAGATAATTACATGCCAGATAATCCTGAACTTTTGAGGGGAAGGGGAGGAGGGCGAGGGTCAGGGGGTCAGGTAAAGGGGGCTCAAAGAAAAAAAAAAGGTGAAAATACAGAGAAAAAGAAATGAAGAGGGAAGATGAGGCCCCAAAGCAATGTTTTTCAGAGTGTGCGGATGAGATATTTAGAGTCCTTAAGGTGATGCTGATGAATGATATTGTTGATCACAGGGGATATTTTTTTTTTAAAAAGCTGATTATAGTGATGATGATGATGGTGATGATGATGATGGTGATGATGATGATGATGATGATGATGATGATGATGATGAGTCGCTCTTTTCCTATTTCTATTTCTGGCTCTCAGACATATATTCACTTGCCTTTTTTTTGTACGTTTTAAATTTGTATTGTCAGTCTTGAAAAAATGCAAAAATGTTTAACACGAAAATGGACTATTTTTAATAAATTCATTTTACATTTTTGAAAACGTTTTGTGTCACTGGGCAGAATCATATTTAGTTTTAATGATGATGATAGTGATATTTCTGTATTTCATATGCTGTTGTTGTATTTGCTGCTGCTGTTGCCACTATAATTGTTGCTGCTGTAGTTGTTGTTGTGTTGTTGCCATTGTTGCTGTTGTTGTTGTTGTTGTTGTGTTTTTGTTGTGTTGTTGTTGTTGTTGTTCTTGTTGTTGTTGTTCTTGTTGTTGTTGTTGTTGTTGTTGTTGATGATGGTGATGAGGAGGAGGGGAGGAGGAGAAAGAGGAGGAGGAGATAAATCGGAACCCTATTATTAAATTCTTCAAGTGCACAGTGGAGAATGTCGGCTATTTTGAAAGTGATGTTGATGGTAGTGATGTTGATGATTGTGGTGAATGTGGTGGTGTTTATCCTGAAAAAAGTGGTAACTTACTCAAAAATTCATGCATATTAAATTTTCATGGTCTCTTCTTAGTGATGCTAGACGGAGTTAACCTCTTAGCTTTGATCACTATATCAAGTAGTAACGATGATGAGGTTGATGACGAGGTTGATAATTTGATGATGATGATGATGATGTCAGGTTGTGGAATTTCACCAACAAAAGTTTCAGTTTTGTGCGGAGTAAGTAAAATGTGAATCATCCCCCTCTTCCGTACCAGGCTACCCTGAGAATGTATTTGTTCAGTCGACCCACGCTGGCTGTCGGAACTCGGCAACAAAGTTTGGCGTGGATGACTAAGATTGAAATAACAGGCTGTAATAGAGACTGTGTTATTCCCACCTACCCGAGACGATACTATCTTGCTGCTTTCAAAACATCAACAGCAAGGCGGAGAGAGAGAGAGAGAGAGAGAGAGAGAGAGAGAGAGAGAGAGAGAGACGAGGAGGGAGGGAGAGAGACAGAGAGAAGTTTAAGGAGGACAGGACAGAAGAGAAATAGAAATGGAAGAAAACCTTGAGTGCGACAGGACAACAAACAAACAATGTATTTAATAACTTACCACTTTGAAAATATAAACAGTATGAAAGAAAGAAAGAAAAAAAAAGAAAAAAGAAAGAAAGACAGGGAAAAAAAGACAGAAAGAAAGAAAGAAAGAAAGGAAAAAAGAAAGAAAGAAAACAAGAAAGAAAGAAAGAAAGAAATATACAGACGTTTACGGAACATATACAGTTCAACTTGATTATTTTTAATAAATATTTGCTTGTATGGTCTTGAAAGAGTGAAAGAAAGAATAAAGAACAAGAGAGAGAGAGAGAGAGAGAGAGAGAGAGAGAGAGAGAGAGAGAGAGAGAGAGAGAGAATAGAAAAAAAAGAGAAAAGCTTGAGAGAAGTCTTTTTCAGTGTTAGAACTATACGGAAAATTAGGTTGGAAAATGCCAGGTAAGAGAGGGCAATAGTGAGGGAAAGAGAGAAAGAATGTGACAAATAAAAGTCTAGGTGAAGACAAGAGTAAAAGAATCTTCACTAAAAGTGCATAGCTAAACAAATTTGCAGGGTGGCAAGTGAGAGAAAGTGAGAGAAACAAATGAAAACAACCAGAGAGAGAGAGAGAGAGAGACAGAGGGGGGNGGGGGGGGGGGGGAGGAAGATTTAGTGTAAACTTTAGTTAAAATAAACAGTTAATTAGTCTTAAAGGTAGGCCTAGTTGTTAGGTAGCTGTCAAAGAACGACTGTGTTTTCTTTCAAAGGTAATTTAGTACGGAACACGAAAAAGCCCTGCCAAAAAAAAGAAAGAATAAGAGAGAGGTTGAGAGAGAGAGATAGAGAGAGAAAGAGGGAGAGAGAAAGAGGGGAAAGGAGACAAATAAAAGAGAAAGTATGTTATACCGGTAAACATGTTCTCAGATGACACATTCAGGTGGTTTTAAGAGGAGAGTAGAGAGGGGGGAGAGAGTACGATAGATTGATGATGTACTCTCGAACTCCAAAGACAAGCTTTGTTATCCTCGAACACTCGCGCATTACAGTGCTTCTTATCTAGCGGGTAAACATCCGAAAATGAAAACACACACAAAAAAATGGTTGTTTACTACCTACGACAAAAGCAGCCCAGGCCACCCCCATATTGACGAGGTAAAGTATATTGCAATGAGAAATTCTCACCTCCCACAAATTCTGCGGTGCATATTTGGAAAAGTGGAACGATATGAGAGATGGTGAGATATCATAAAGAGTGCAAACCACTTTCATGTTTACCCCAGTTTCATCTGAGTGATTAGGAGGACAACAACCATACCACATCATCTTGTCCTCCATCTGTCAATATCCCGAGACCTTCCAACCTACAGCTGGATTAGCTAGGCTACAGGATTAGAGGACAGAGAGCAGGCTCAAAGATATCCTAGATAAAAAATGATGTCTTGAGACTGTCCCAGATATATTGTTCTTTTCCTAACAATATTCCTAACCCTGCCGTTAACCCGAAACCAAGCACTAGGTTTGTAATTCCCAGGATATTGCCCTCCATATTGGTCAAAACGAGTAGGTTGACGTGGGAGACGCTGACGGGAAAATCCCAAAGATCAAAATCTACTTCACCATTTAGGTAAGCGACAGGGCAGATACATGGCATCATTTGAAAAAGAAACTCCCTACCATTCTTAGCAGGAATCAGAGAGAGAGAGAGAGAGAGAGAGAGAGAGAGAGAGAGATTCTCCTTCATATTATTTTCAGGTGGGCAGAAGGTCATAGAAAGAGGAAAGGATAAACGAAGGATAAAAAGATAGAAAGATAGAGAAAGCGACAGAGAGGTAAGAAAAAAGAAAAGAAGAAAGCTGGGCTAAGCAATCGACTTCTCATATTATTTACGGGTAGACAAGTGTTGTGTTCCGCTGCGCTGCATGTTGTGGCACCTCTTACCTCCCAGACACCCACGCGATCTTGGAAACTACTGGCACGGCCACATTCCTAAATAGGTCACACCGAAATGGGCGGACAACCCTTGCAAACAAAGATAAATACACCGTTTAAAAAATCGTCATCTGGTATCACAACGCATTACATTTTGAGGAGGGAATAGGATCAGGGTAATAAAGAGAATAAATATTTTGAGCCAAACATACAATATAGCAATTCATCATATTCAAGAACCTTGTTATAGCACGTCTGGTCGGGAAGACTGACTTAACTCAGTGTATACAATCGGTAAACTTACGGCGGTATTATCTTGCAAATGCAATAATACTCTGTCAAATGTTTTAAGAAATGAGAGGCATCTTTTGCTTGTTAGATATTAAGGACTACGCCTGGAATATTTGAAAGGGGGGTCAAGGTCAAAGGTTGGGAATTGGGACGGGTGGACAGGAAATAAGGTAGACACGACTAGTCTAGACAAAGAAAGAATTTAAAATTTGATTCGCAGACAAGATCCAGACGTGTTTCAGGGGTTAGACAAAATGTCTCAGTGTTATCAAACAATTTCAACTCGTCTAGGCCTATGTCTTTGTGTTTCTTCTCTCTCATGTTCCATTGTTTAAACTGACAGGCTCATCACTGGTAAACACGGTGTAATTTAACATGAAGTGGAGGCTTTTGGGTTCCCTATGTACAACAACCAGTTATAACAGAAAAAAAAGAAACTCTAGAGTGATTGTCCTTGTCATCAACTGCTCGATTCCCCCTCCTTCTGGAGACAGATTTCTTACCACCGTTAGAATGCGCTAAAAATGTGCGA
The DNA here is from genome assembly GCA_033807755.1 of Ellobium chinense. Classification (NCBI taxonomy): domain Eukaryota; kingdom Metazoa; phylum Mollusca; class Gastropoda; order Ellobiida; family Ellobiidae; genus Ellobium; species Ellobium chinense. The sequence continues at coordinate 2,460,493 of JAWQUT010000052.1, read as the reverse complement.
GGTCAGACTTTCCAGACATCCGCTATTTTAATGTCGAAAGGCAATTACAAAATCCTTCACTGATTTGTCCAGTAGATTTGCTCCATGTGCCCGGAATGATTACTGGTTAACTGATTTTAATGACTTTCTAAAAATGATAACTGTCAGCATGAAGTGAGTGGACTAAAGTTATTAAAACTGAAGGTGTGACTGAGGTAAGGAAATATAAAATTTAAATAAACATTTGGTCAAGATCACAATTAAAGAAAAACTTGGTGCGCAGAAACCTACAAAATATAAGTACAATTGATTTATTTTGTTCCTATTTTTCTGATGGTAATTTGCTTATGTTGATCAGTGAAAACTTATAACGATATGCTTACAAAACAACTTACTCATTCATCAAACAAAATAACACCAACGATACTCGATCAAGATTTGTCTTTTTGAAAAGAGCTGCAATTGTAAAATGACTAGTTTATCGAAAAGAAAACAACAACAACAACAAAATAGCCTGTTATAATAATATGAAAATGTTGCGATTAAAAGGAAATTACAGTTAAGATGAATCGACTGTACTAACAACAACAGTAGCAAGCATGGAGAAAACAGTAATGATAACGATAACAAATATAATACGACAATAACAGCAATTACTAACCAGGGTGCGGTCTTGACCATGGATATTTTGCAGTGTGAGGTATAACGACTAATTGGGTTAGTAGGCCAGTAGGGTTTCAGTAAATAAGGCTAATACCACTTTGATGAAATAATACTTCTATAACATTTCAACAGCAAAAAGGAAAATATGTGCAAAAAGGTGCAACACATTTTGCAAAAATCCATCTAGGTTATCGTGTCAGTCTAAGAAATACGGTTAAGACGAGTTTAATCAAATGTAATATCTTTTTTCTACAAACACACAAAGCCTACTAGAACAGGTGCAGCAAATTGTAAGCAAGCAAGGTGCAATACTGAATATGGAAAAAGTGCAATAATCTTTCTGTGGGGTTAGTGTGTCAGTATGATTGTGGGCATCAAGGACTTACACTGGCCTTAAAAACACATACAAGCACACGACACAAACAGAAAGCGGTTGGAGAAATTAGTCAACGTGTAAGTTAGTAACCATGTTGTTCTCATCTCACCCAGTCCCAGAACTTATTCAAACCAGAGGCTGAAGGCAACTTTATTGGTAGATTTTCATAATTTTTAACTACGTAGTTGGCCTTGATTAGTTATAGAACGTATCGTCCCAGGAGCTCTCCGAGTTCAACTTTTTTTTAGAACCCACATAAATCTGGGACCCACATAAATGAATATTATTATATTCATTGCCCTGATGCAAGCCTGACAGAGGAGAATTCACAGTGATATCGACCTGGGGATACAGAAGAGCACTCGCAACGATTTCATGGCAATAAATTTCTTTCTAAACTCATAGACCGAAGAGACTTTGCTTCTAGTTGTGTAATTCGTAGCCTAGTTTGAAGATGCTTGATCTTAGTAGGTTTCACTTGGCAACACCTATGCCCTACGTGGCCATTTGTCCGAAATAATGTAAATCACGTGATCATTTAGTTCTTATTGCAAAATAGTAGGCCTACACTGGGTCATAAAGTCATGTCAATAGCTGTGACAACACAGACCATATCAATTCATTCATTCATTAGCTAAAATAATACAAAACTAGTTTAATGAGAATTATTTGAACGTCAGAAACACTCGAAAAATAAAGTGTGATGTGAAATTAAGCAATGGATTGACCTATTATGGGTTTAATAAAGTATCAAGAAGCGTATAACGTATGGGATATCAATAGTAAGTCGACCCAAATTTCAGCTTTGGAGACTTGATCTGGCGTCGGAATTTAATTGTCAGGATTTAAAATATTAGATGAACTATGATAGTATTTTCACGACACCTTTACCTGTTGGCGACGAGTTACCTAACTTATGTGAGAGGTGACAGTGTGGGTGTTAAAAGTGACTTATTATTTCCATTTTTTACATTCATCATGTCAATGGGATAAGTAGTAATCTACTTAGCTTCGTGAAATGACACTGTGAGGTGTTAAAAGGTGACTATTTTGATCTGTAATCTAAGAGGTCATCGTCACTGCAGCAGTTAGTCAATGGTTATGAAACAACTTTAAACACCTAGGCTATTCCAGTGTTTTTACCTGCTAGTACAAAACTGACCATGAAAGTTCAAGACGCTTATCAAAAAGCATTTCAGACATGGTTAAGTGATATTAACATCTCGTAAATTTCGCTTTTACAGAATTTTCAAGGACCGCATTCGGATGGAGCCATACCTCGATATTTTATCTTCCAAACTCAGATCGACCATGACAAAATCCCTTTAAAAGAACTAGAGTTAACTATAAGGTGAACCCAGTGAATGTCCAGATGTAATGTTAGGCCATGTAGTTGTTAAACTTTATTCCTTCCATAGCGTACACGTATCTCTGTCCTGTGTTCTCTAGTCTATGTATACAGTTGCGGTATAACATCTCTAGAATCTAATAAACTGAATCTTTGTTTGTCTGGTATACAAATCCACACCCTTACAAAGTACGGCTCTCAAATTTTGCGAGACTTCCTGAAATGGCGAGGTCCCAGTTATACCCATGGACCCAGTTCAGCCATGGGAGCCCAGGGTATTTCTAAAGGCCAGTCTATTCCTTGCAGTTAAGGAAACACGTTAGGTAGAAGAAATGTGTCAGCCTATCGTCCTCTGAGGGATTACATTGTGAGACTGCTTAAGTTCTTGCATTCCTAAGAGAGACCACTCGTATATATTCCTCAATGGATCTTTTTTGTCTTGTTTGAACGAGTACTTGACCTCAAAGAATCAATCTCCAGAAGGGTCATCTTACCTTAGGGGAAGTTAAATAAAATTAACTCTAATTTCAACTGCTGGTGCAATAAAAATATCATTGTAATTACCATAGTCTATACGGGCTCTTCCATCCTGCTTGAGGAAACGCGAGAGAGATGAAGGTGAAATGGCAGAGGAAGGCGGAGATAGTTACGGTGCTGATTTGACAACTTTCTGGTGTTATATGTAAAACATGGGGACCCCAACCCTTCTGCTTTTGTCTAAAGAGCCATTTTAGTAAAATAAAATTCCAACTCTACCAGGACAAAAATCTATGAAATTACAATGGTATTAATTCTCTTTTATAGGCTTAACCGTGTTTGTCAGTGGAATGAAATGCATCATTAGGTGAGTAATAAAATTGCAAAATGCTCGACTTTTTTCGTGTGGGAATGTGTGATCTTTGATCTGATGTCAAGGTTAGAATTTGCGATGAGGGAATGACAATGAGGGCTCGTAAAAATGACATAAAATTATAACTTTTAAGATGTCATGGGTCGAATACCGATCTTTGAAGTTGAAAGAATGCGACCTAAGCAAAATCAGTTTTGTGTATGTGTGTGTGTGTGTGTGTGTGTGTGTGTGTGTGTGTGTGTGTGTGTGTGTGTGTATAGGGGATCTTCTCAAATTGCACCTAGACTAAATAACAAAACCAAGTAATCAGTAGATCTATCCAGGTCCATTTAACATTCCTGTCGCTCTCATCCAAAATCAGCTCCTCCGCAGTGCCACCATCTACGGCCCTGCTCCTGGTTCACTGTGGCATTTGAGAATAGCACTACCAAAATTTGCGACATCACCTTGCGATCAGATACAAACCAAAGGCTCCGAACATGCGTGTTCAACCAGTTGCAGTGGTATGCGGGCTATACGTCATAATTAGAAACATTTTTTTGTTTTTTGGCCCTGTTGTGGTCAGCAGCGGTTTTTGCCCCGCCTATATAACATGGATTTTCCTACAACTCAATGGTGTGTTCAATTTATTTAGATTGGCGTCAATGCGTATTACGTCACTGTCTACTGTGCGGTCTACAGTCAAGTTGATAGAGACTAAATTTCTTGTTGGCGACTTTTAAATGGACTGGTACATGGTGTCAGGAAAACTATTTTTGCATTTTACCATAACTGACCATTGTGCAAAGTTACAATGATGTGATTGAAGACATTCAAGACTGTAAGAAGAGCAGTGTAAATATGTGTGGCTATGACATGGTCATTTAATATGGTCACAGGTTTGTGGGTACTTCGACTGGTAGATAATAAAACCTAGTATTTATATTTAAGAAACTGCCCTCATAGAACAGGTACTAGGGCGCTGGTAGACTGGGGTAACTAAGCTCAGTCTTATATACATACAACAAACTTCATATCATTTTTTTAGGATTTAAAACTTCAGAAATGACAATGCCCTAACTGAAATTATTAAGTAAATTATCAATGTTGTGGCTAAAAGTATCACTGGATAGACCCAATGAAATTTAAAAAAAAAAAAAAAAACTTTTTCAAAATAATTCAGGCTTAAAAACGTTATTTGCACACCCCCCCCCTCCATACCATTCTACATTATCATTAATGCAAGTCTCATACAAAGCATTCATAAAGTGTAATCTTGTATTTTCATACAAAGCGCACAAAATGCCTATGTAGCCTACTCTCTTCCCTCCTCTGGCGTAGGCGTTCAACATGACCTGCCAAGTTGTTGTAGACTGTAAAGTGCATTATATTGTTGAGTGTGATCCCCAGGTGCCATATATGGTGGTCCTCACAAGATGACTACTACAGTACAGTAACTGGTGTCCTCACTCACAAAGTCTGACACCTCTGATGAAAAGCCCAGACAGGGTGTATTGTTGGTGTAAAAGGTAAGGAAAGAAATGATGGAACATTTCACTTATTTCAATTAGGTATTTTCAGTTCCATCACGTGACCTAGGAAATCTTGCTCACACGTTGATTTGTTTACATGCTCTGCTCATGTATGATTACTCGTCATTTATCAAAATACCCTAGCAATCCCTAGATCACGTGGTGTAACTGACCCGTCTGAAAATACCTCATTCAATGGCACATTTGACATCGGACTGTTAGTTTTTCTAAATTTCATCAATTTGTTTGGGTCAGTGTTTTACTGCGCGTCAGCAGAGTTAGGGCTATATTGCGGCTAATTTCACGAATAAAACATGTCATAGTGCATAGACACTTTTCAGATCACCAGATGCAACAGTTTTAAGAAAAACAAAACAAAAGTAGGCCTACATATTATTATTTTATTTCCGCCTTCCCCGGCCTCCAGCCAGTGTTGCCACCCGTAAGGATTTTCCCGATACTTTAGGGTAAATGGCGTTACGAAACGCAGCTTTCATTTACACAAGAGCAAAACGCTTTTCCTAAATTGTTGAGGAAAGAAATTGTGAAATATAGGCTATAGTAGTTAAAATGTCTGGTTTTCTTCTTTTTAACACTAAAATTACGGACTTTTATCCACCAAGATTTTTGCTTCAAAATCACGCGAGGAAAAATAAGTAAGGAAAAATATTTTTTGCTTGGGGGGAAAAGCATATGACCAAAGTGGCAACACTCCTTTCAAGTCCTGCAGGCAAGGATCTCTGTTAGGTAGAGCGAGACTGTATCTACAGTCACGTTACAGTGTGACCCTGGGCATGTGGTACATACAATATTCCCTATAAAAACCAGTCTGTCTGGAGCATGTGGTGTGGATTAATTAATTAGATCTACTCATGTGAGACAAACAACAAAGGTTTTTCCATGGTCGTGGGTGGACTTTTTTTGTTATTGGTAGTTGTGATGTTGTCGTGTGCCTGCATGTGCATAATGGGGAGGGTCAGAAAGGCAGAGCTCATGGTAAATGATATATTCAGGGGCGTAGTATAGACCTCAGTCAGCAGTTTGGGAGTTTTGGAAGGGGGGGGGGGTATAAGGTAGAATAGTATTTTTTTTTTTACATAGAGCTACAATAATATTTCAACATGTTTCTCCCTCAGTGTGAGTCCATCCCCCTCCCCTCCCTCTTCGTCGGCCCATGTGGACTATTTTTGAACTGCACAAACTTTTGTGTTTTCCTTTTGTGTCATTACTATTTCAAAATGTGGGTTTTTTAGGGGAAGGGAAAGAGACGGTCACAAGACTTAATGTCTATTCCTCCTCATCCCGGGCCATCTTTCACACAAATACATCCTGCAGTCTGCATAGTACTCTCTCTCTCTCTCTCTCTCTATGTGTCTCTCTCTCTCTCTCTCTCTCTCTCTCTCTCTCTCTCTCTCTCTCTCTTCTCTTCTCATCTTTTCTTTTCTCTTCTCTTCTCTTCTCTTCTCTTCTCTTCTCTTCTCTTCTCTTCTCTTCTCTTCTCTTCCACTTTCACCACAGCCGGCGGTAGGTAAGGATTTTCCTAAGTGCTAGTGAGGAAGAAATTCTCGGCACAGATTAAGGACAAGAAGATGTTAAAAACTGTTGAAGTAAACAGACGAGGTGTGTTATTCTATTCCTATCGTCACTCTCAGTTTTTATTCGCCGTCTGTTCTCTTTCTTATCATTCTCTCTCTGT
>JAWQUT010000052.1:2355532-2374014 GCA_033807755.1 Ellobium chinense | reverse complement strand
ACAGATACAGAGCTGTGCACCGACAATATCCTCCAATCCACGTTTTCATTTCACACAGGGAAAGGACGCAATAATTGACATGGGAACTGTCACACCTTGCCTGCTGGTGTTGCTGATATCCTTAACCCTGGACCTCTCATTTGCCGTCACTTGGATGACCAACAAAACAGAGCCGTGGACCTTCACCTGTCCTTCTGGTGAGACTCTGAAAATCCTGGACAGCGTCTATGAGAATTACGACAGAGTATGGAACTTCTCCTGCATCACCGTGCCCACCTCCCAGCCAGTGACACTGGGCAACTGTGAATGGAGTGGCTTTGTCAACCAGTTCCAGGGCAACATCCATTTCCAGTGCCACGACGACGCTGTCATAACGGGCATCTCGTCTATCCACGACGACACCAAGGATGACAGAATGTTCCAGTTCCAGTGCTGCGAACCCGGAAGTTACGTCACTCACTCTTGTGCTTACACGGCGTCTATTAATAACCTTCAGGGGCTTCTCTACTATCGTGTACCTGACGGGCTGGTCATCCGGGGAGTGGACAGTGATTACAAGAGTTACGACAGATACTGGCGCTTCAACATCTGCAAGCTAGACCAGGTGTATCGTCCAAAGCAAAGTAACCAAAATCTTGTCGGTGCCCAGCAGCTGCAGTAGACACATGAACATTGGTACCTGTTGTCTTCAGGACATGCATTTTTTACTACGGAGACTGGACAACTCCGCAGGGAAACTGTCAGTGACAGTGTAATGGGGTTCATCTCAGTTCATGAAAGCCCAAAGATGTTTAATTCAATAAATTTCATAATAACTATTTGATGATATGCAGACAATAGGTAATTAACCAACTCATTGGGGAAGGAGATATTCAACAAACTCAGAGATACCGATTCATTAGAAAACAAACACATTAATTGATTAGAGATTAGAGATATTCGTATATTCATCAGATCTGAAATTAGTTAGCTCCTTAGAGATCAGAGGACAGTATGTGTGTCTTAAGAGATGGAGGACTGAACTTTGGTATGACAGCTTCAAAGTAGGTGAACTTGGATTATTTCCTGTCTTACGCAGTCAAAAACACATGTCTGGCATTTACACGAACAGATTTGAAGTTTCTTGTGAACAGTTTACGTAAACGAAAAGAATTGACAAAAACTCTATAATGGTGATAATTAAGAAAGAATGTTTACTCACAGACACACAATAAAACATCTTTGTAGATGTGTCCTTTTAATTTGAAGCATTTTGCTGTATGATTGGAAAAATGTCTCTGGCTGTTACTAGTCTGTATTGTGTCTTTGGTCTAGAGGTGAATACCAACCATTCCACTATAATGATGGTGATGTGGAAGCTGATGGCAAAGAGGATATTGTGGTATTATGAGAGCTTGCACATTAACGAAGGAATCTCTCCCCATCGTAAGAATTACATCTGTGCATTGTGTTAAATGCATCCATAGTGGCGTTTAACATGCAGAGTTAAATTAATTCTTACGATGATAGGAGATCCCATAGTTAATGCGCCAATTCTCAACTGACATAAGATCACCAGTCACGCAATGATGTTACAAAGTAGAAACGATTGTTGCCTAAATCAAATTAGTCTCCACCTTGTTCTTCAACTTTAATATTAGGTCAATCACTCACAACAAAAGGGTCATTTGCCTGCCTTGAATACATAGGTAAAGTAGAGTCCTTTTGCCCTACACCTGGATAATTGCAATGATAAGCGTAAAGATAAGCTCATAGCTTCCTAATATGGGAGAGAGGGGAAAAAAGTCATTTTACTTGCTTAAGGCTCGGATGTCTTATACATTACATTTGGAACATAAGACTGTATTTGCAGTTGGTACTAAGGTGTCGATTAGTTTGCCTGGCATTACATAAAGTTCATAAGGCATCTTCTATAGTGAAATAGACGTGGTTGTAAACGGACCATAGACTGGCCTGACCAAAGGCGCGTATGTGCTGAATATTTGACATCGACTTAAAAAAGAAGTTGACGCAGACTCTTCCCACAATAGAAACTGCTTGAAGGGCTGGTGCTGAATATACGGTAATCAATCATATTGTGTCTGTTGCTACTGGCGTTGTTGGATATGATAACACAGTCATTGTTCACAATATACATCACATTCTCCATTGCTAGTTCCAGCGGGCTGTGTATGTGAGCTCTTTTAGGTACAAATACAACGTCTAACTTGCTTGTCATACATGGCATGATAAGATAAGTGTGGTACATATATTACTGTAACACTTCTTCTGATGATACAAAGGTTCTGGTGTGAAAGTTAAGACATGATTTCTAGCATCTCAGAGCTCATGCATAGAAACTAGAGACTTATTGGCATAAACTTGATTTACTTCAGGTGTACTATGATATAGCGAATATGTTCACATGAGATGTCTGTAAAGAGCGGTGTCACAAGAATAACTCTGTATCTGTACTTTCTATTGATGCCATCAACTTGTACAATAGTAGTAGCATTCACTGATCTCATGACATTTGGTCTGCAAGATCTTTGAGATGACAAGGACCAAAACGATATAAATCAGCAGAATAATTAAGTACGTATATATATATTTCTTTTTTTTTTGTGTAGTGACCTAGCAGATAAAACCACATGCAGAATTGTGCCTTGGAGCTAATGAAATACTATTTCTTTGATTGCGCAGTGATGATTCCCCATTTCGCGACAGCACGCTTTGACACCCTTGAATAGCGCCGTGATGGACTCATACTGTGATAGAAAATGTAACCAATGAATATCTATGGGCGCAATGAGGTTGATTTTCAAACTTTTATCGATAATCTAGAATGTTCTTTCCCTTACTTTCTTCTAGTGTAGGATGAGAAAAATCTTAGATTTTAGCCTAAAATAGATAGCAAAGTGGGGCCATTACATGATAGAACAGGATATACATACTGATGTTTTCTTTGTGTGTCTCTCATGTTTCACAGACCCGCACTCAGCAAGAATGAATGCTCTTGGCCCATGTCTGTTGATCCTGCTCTACACGCTGGTGACGAAGGCCCAGTCGCCAGACAGTACCTGGATGACCAACGTCACACAGCCCTGGACCTTCTCCTGTCCACCCAACCAGACCTTCAAGGTCGTCGGCAGCACCTATGACACAGGCTATGACAGAAGATGGCACTTCCTGTGTGAAGACGTCCCAACAGCCACACCCGTGACACTTTCTAACTGTGAGTGGAGTGGTTACGTCAATCAGTTCCAAAGTCAGGTTCACTACCAGTGCCACAATGACGCCATCATCACTGGCATAGCCACTGAGTACGACACCTCTAAACACGACCGGATGTTCAAGTTCCAGTGCTGCCAACCAGCTGACTACATCGCCCACGCTTGTGAATACACGCCGTACGTGAACAGAGAGAAGGAGGTTCTCTACTACCGATTGCCCAATGGCTACGTGCTCAGAGGTGTGGACAGCGAGTACGCCCAGTATTCCGACCGTGTCTACCGATTTGATATTTGCAAACTGGACATGATACTGATTCAAGAGCCCATTATTGGATAATGGGCCTGGAGACTGACAGCGGCCTTAGTGCTCAGTAGTACAAACTGTTTTTGAAGAAAATGTTCAATCTCTGTGAAGACTAGCACAATTCGGAAAAATTACACGCAAGAAATGTCAAAAACACTTTCCAAAGACTGGACAGGCAGCTGTGACACCAGACTTAAGAATGAACTGAAGAACTGGAAAAAACGACAAGAAATGACAATTATTAAAATTTGCGTCACATCAGTTCACTACTGACTATACCAAGAATAATTGTGGCACATTACAAGTAAATATCCTTGGCCTTGATTTTTACTTTTACATATCCATTTTGTTCTGGCGACTTTCTCTGTTCCGGTTTTGTGTTTTGTGATGTTGTCTGGAGCTCAACTATAGTTTTCTCGCTGTTGTGAGATTGTTTCCATTTTTTATTTTTCTATACTTGTCTCTTCCCTTAGGTATTATTGTTGGTATTACTTTTCCCCCTTCCTGTATTTCTTTTTCTCGTTGTTGTTTTTTTCTTCTGGGTCTTCCCTCCTTTTCTATGTTTTCGATCTCCATCTATCCGCTTTTATGTTGGAGAATTCCTCTGGCACACTTATGTAGTTCTGTGGCAACAAAATATTTACATTCTTTCTTTCCTGGAGAGACAACAGGGAAGCCAAAGATTTATTTATCTTGCAAGACCAAATGTACTGGGTCATGGAATTTAATGTATTTAGGTGCCTAAATCGTTAGGAGTTTAAACATTTTCAAGATCTCGACATGCAGCATGGTAGGACAAGAGATGCCATTATGTTAAAGTTATTGCAGGAGTTTTGGCTGATCTCTAAAACTGTGAGTGAAGCGGATATATCAAGAAACACAATTTGATACGCTGAGGTATGAGCAGGAATTCGAACCATCAAAGAATTATGTCGTCTGTCCGTTCTTTATGTCAACGTGGCTGACTGAGTCTAAATATCTCCCCATGTAGTCCCACTATATATTGTGTACTGGTGCCCCATAGAGCTTCATCTGAGAAATGAACCTTTGAATATTGACTGAGACCACACCAGTTTCAGGTTTTTTTGTTTTTTTTTTATCAAGACGGGGAGGGAAGGGGAGATGAGCAGGTATAGACCTCAAAATCATCACAAACGTTTGTTATTTCACCACTTGTCATTAGAAGTTATGTTCTCCGTCTCTTCTCATCTCAGGTCATTTTAGCTCCAACCCTCTCAGCTCCCCACTCATCATCGACTCACACTCTGGTACCAGTGAGAGCTCAATGAACTCACAGAAAGGAGGTGTGTCCCATCCCATTCATAATTAGTTGGTAACTAACATGACCTATATATATCAGATAAACAACAGACAGACTTGGACAAAAAGGAAGAGAGAAATCACGGAGAGCGATGATATAAAGCAGTATGTTGCTTTGTTTCTAGAACAGTCACAACTAGGTTATGAATGGTTAGTGGGTTTCAGATGTCCAGAGTATTTCAGAGGTGTGATCTGTAATAAAACCAGGGTGGTTGTGATGTTGGTGATAGTGGTGAAAGTGATGAAGGTAGTAGTTACTATTGTTGTTATGGTTGTGGACATCTGCAAGCTAGACCAGGTGTATTGTCCAAAGCAAAGTAACCAAAATCCTGCCGGTGCCCAGCAGCTGCAGTAGACACATGAACATTGGTACCTGTTGTCTTCAGAACATGCACTCTTACAACGGAGATTGAGCAACTACGCAAGGAAACTGTCAGTAGCAGTGTAATGGGGTTCAGCTCAGTTTATGAAAGCTCAAAAATAATTAATTCATTAAAGCTCAAAAGAATTATTTAATGATATAGAGATCATTGGTAATTAATCAACTCACTGGGGAGAGAAATATTTAACAAACTCAGAGATGCTGATTCATTAGAAAACAAACATAATGATTACTTTGTTACAGATTAGAGATATTCATAATTATATTCATCAGATCTGAAATTAGCTAGCTCCTTGGAGATCAGAGGTCAGCATGTGTGCCTAAAGAGATAGAGGGCTTCAAAGTAGGTGAACTTGGATTATTTCCGTCTCACGCAGTCTAAAACACACGTCTGGCATTTACACGAACAGCCTTGAAGTTTATTGTGAACAGTTTACGTAAACGAAATAAATTGACAAAAACTCTATAATGGTGATAATTTGAAGAGAATGTTTACTCAAAGACACACAATAAAACATCTTTGTAGATGTGCCCTTTTAATTTGAAACATGCATCTGTATGATTGGATAAATGTCTCTGACTGTTACTAGACTTTGTTTGTAGTGTGTCGTTGTGTAAACGCATTCATAGTGGCATTTAACATGCAGAGTTAATGTAATTCTTACGATGATAAGAGATCCCATAGTTAATGCGTCAATTCATAACCGACATCAGACCACCAGTCACGCAATAATATTACAAAGTAGAAACAATTGTTGCCTAAATCAAATCAGTCTCCACCTTGTTCTTCAACTTTAATATTAGGTCAATCACACACAACAAAAGGGTCATTTGCCTGCCTTGAATACATAGGTAAAGTAGAGTCCTTTTGCCCTACACCTGGATAATTGCAGTGATAAGCGTAAAGATAAGCTCATAGGTTCCTGTATGGGAGAGAGGGGAAAAAAGTCATTTTACTTGCTTAAGGCTCGGATGTCTCATACATTACATTTGGAACATAAGACTGTATTTGCAGATGGTACCAAGGTGTTGATTAGTTTGCTTGGCATTACATAAAGTTAATAAGGCATCTGCTATAGTGAAATAGACGTGGTTGTAAACGGACCATAGACTGGCCTGACCAAAGGCGCTTGTGTGCTGAATATTTGACATCGACTTAAAGAAGTAGTTGACGCGGACTCATTCCATAATAGAAACTGCTTGAAGGGCTGGTGCTGAATATACGGTAATCAATCATATTGTGTCTGTTGCTATTAACATTGTTGGATATGATAACACAGTCATTGTTTACAATAATTATATATCAAATTCTCCATTGCTAGTTCCAGCGGGCTGTAAGTAGAGTACATACTGAATGATGTTTAGCGTCTTAGGCCTTTAATATGTGATGCAATTTTTTTTTACTATAAAATACAATGTGAGCTCCTTAAGGTACACATGTAACTTCTAACTTGCTCCTCATACGTGACATAAAATGACAAGTGTGGTACATATATTGCTGTAACACTTCTTTTGGTCATACACAGGTTCAGGTGTGAAAGTTAAGACATGTTTTCTAGCATCTCAGAGCTCATGCATAGAAACTAGAGACTCATTTGCACATACCTGATCTACATCCACCAGGTGTACCATGATGAAGCAAATATATATTCACGTTAGATTTCTGTAAACAGTGGTGTCACAAGAATAACTCTTTGCCTGTACTTTCTCTTGTATTAATGTCATCAACTTGCACAACAGTGGCATTCACTGATTTCATGAGTTTGGTCTTGAAGATCTTTGAGATGACAAAGACCGAAGGCATAAATCATCAGAATAATTCAGTAGTACAGATATATATATTTCTTCCTTTTTTTTTCTTTCTAGTGGCCTAGCAGATACCACCACATGCAGAATTACGCCTTGGAGCTAATGAAATACTCTTTCTTAGACTGAGAAGTGATATGCCCCATTTCGCGACAGCACACTTTGACAGCTTAGAATAGCGTCGTGACGGACTCATATTGTGATAAAAAAGTGAGTGACGCAGTGAGGTTGATCTTCAAACATTTATCGATTAACTAGAATGTTCTTCTCCTTACTTTCTTCAAGCATAGGATGGAAAAAAAATCTTATTTAACACAAAAAAATAGATGATAGCAAAGTGGGGCCATTACATGATATAGCAGGAAAACATACTGATGTTTTCTTTGTGTGTCTCTCGTGTTTCACAGACCCGCACTCAGCAAGAATGAATGCTCTTGGCCCATGTCTGTTGATCCTGCTCTACACGCTGGTGACGAAGGCCCAGTCGCCAGACAGTACCTGGATGACCAACGCCACACAGCCCTGGACCTTCTCCTGTCCACCCAACCAGACCTTCAAGGTCATCGGCAGCGCCTATGACACAGGCTATGACAGAAGATGGTACTTCCTGTGTGAAGACGTCCCAACAGCCACACCCGTGACACTTTCTAACTGTGAGTGGAGTGGCTACGTCAATCAGTTCCAAACTCCAGTTCACTACCAGTGCCACAATGACGCCATCATCACTGGCATAGCCACTGAGTATGACACCTCCAGACACGACCGGATGTTCAAGTTCCAGTGCTGCCAACCAGCTGACTACATCGCCCACGCTTGTGAATACACGCCGTACGTGAACAGAGAGAGGGAGGTTCTCTACTACCGATTGCCCAGTGGCTACGTCCTCAGAGGTGTGGACAGCGAGTACGCCCAGAATACTGATCGACTCTACCGATTTGACATTTGCAAACTGGACATGATACTGATTCAAGAGCCCATTATTGGATAATGGACCTGGAGACTGACACAGCAGCCTTAGTGCTGGGTAGTGCAAACTGTTTATGAAGAAAATGTTCATTCTCTGTGAAGACTAGCACAATTCGGAAAAATTACACGCAAGAAATGTCCAAAACACAACTGGACAGGCAGCTGTGACACCAGACCTAAGAATGAACTGAAGAAGGGAAAAAAAAAACGACAAGAAATGACAATTATTAAAATTTGCTTCACATCAGTTCACCGCTGACTATTCCAAGAATAATTGTGGCAAATTACATTTAAATATCCTTGACCTCTTACTTGTACTTTTAAGTCTCTATTTTGTAATGGCGACTTTCTCTGTTCCGGTTTTGTGTTTTGTCGTGTTGTCTGTAGCTGCACTATTAGTCTTCTCATTGTTGTGAGGTTGTTTCCATTTCTTATTTTTCTATACTTGTCTCTTGCCTTAGGTATTATTATTGGTATTACTTTTCCCCCTTCATGTATTTCTTCTTCTCTTCTTGTTTATTCTTCCTCATCTTTCCCTCCTTTTCTATGTTTTCGATCTCCATCTTTCCGCTTTTATGTTGGAGAATTCCTCTGGCACCTTTATGTAGTTCTGTGGCAACAAAGTATTTATGTTCTTTCTTTCCTGAAGAGACCACGAGAAGCCATTATTTATTTGTCTTGCATGACCAAATGTACTGGGTCATGGAATTTAATGTAATTGCGAACCTAAATCGTTAGGAGTTTAAAGATTTTCAAGATCTCGACATGCAGCATGGTAGGACAAGAGATGTCATTATGTTAAGGTTATTGCAGGAGTTTTGGCTGGTCTCTTAAACTGTGAGTGCAGCGAATATATTAAGAAACATAATTTGATACGCTGAGGTATGAGCAGGAATTCGAACCTTCAAAGAATTATGTCGTCTGTCCGTTCTATATGTCAACGTGGCTGACTGAGTCTAAATATCTCCCCATGTAGTCTCACTGTTTATTTGTGTACTGGTGACCCACAAAGCTTCATCTAACGAATGAACCTTTGAATACTGACTGAGACCACATCAGTTTCAGGTGTTGTTTTTTTTTTTTCAAGACGGGAGGGAAGGAGAGATGAGCAGGGCTAGACCTCAAAATCATCTCAAACATTTGTTATTTCAACACTTGTCATTAGAAGTCATGTTCTCCGTCTCTTCTCATCCCAGGTCATTTTAGTTCCAACCCTCTCAGCTCCCCACACATCATCGACTCACTCTCTGGTAACATTGAGAGCTCAATGAACTCACAGAGAGGAGGTGTGTCCCATCCCATTCATAATTAGTTTGGTAACTGACATGACCTATATAAACAGAAAAACAACAGACAGACTTGGACAAAAAGGAAGAGAGAAATCACGGAGAGTGATGATATAAAGCAGTATGTTGTCTTGTTTCTAGAACAGTCACAACTAGGTTATGAATGGTTAGTGGGTTTCAGATGTCCAGAGCATTTCAGAGGTGTGGCCTGTAATAAACCAAGAGGAAGGTCTCCATTGGACTCTCGCCGTATTCACCGTGACTTGCTTTGGCCAACACTAAATTTATTTGGAAAGGAGAGGGAGGAGGTGGATTGGGTATTGTGCTCAGACTTTAAAACATATAAAACTCGCTCTAAACTACACTACAAAATTGTGGCGAAGTGAATTCAGCTGGTGTTCCATTATAACCCGAAGTTCCCATCGGCCACCGCAACTCACAAAATTGTAACGGTGAAATCTGATCGCAAGAGGCCAAGGAATAATAATAACTTCCGCTGCCACTGCACAGAAACGCACACTCCAAAGTTTAGATCAAAGGAAGTGGGTAAAACCCGCAACCCGGACACCCCGCACAAACAGAATATTATTATATTAAGCCAACCAGAGAGGTTTGTTTCTTTTGTGGTGCTGCTTATTGTGGTGCGGTGCACATACTGTGACAAACATGATGGTGGTCGAAATAATAGAAGCCGAAGGGAAAGGAGCTTTTACTTCAGCACTACGTCCCTGAGTCTGTTAAAAAAAAAAACAAAACGTGAACGTGACACATGAACTTAGTTTAGTATAACAAACGCCATCATGACACATGGATACATTTTGCAAAGCCCGCACTTTTTTTCTGGTTCCAAAGGTGGCATTAGGTCACACACATTCATTCATAGTTTTTTCTCTGACTTTATCTTAATTGGTAAGATAACAAGAAGTCAGAAACGTGATGGTTATGAACAAACAATGAATAAAAAGGCTGGAAACGTGAACTGGGACAATAGTTATCCTCGACAATAAACAGCAACAACAGAAACTTATATAATTACATGTATGTGTTTTGTTATTTTGTTCGTCAATGGACAAGTGTGGAACAATGGAAACCAGTGATACACTCACTAAGTGTTATTGTGGAACTGCACACGACATGAACACAAAAGAGTCACGATTTTTTACATAGCCATGTGACTATTGTATAACATCAGGTCAATGAACGAGTATTTTTGAGGGTAGAAACAGATGGTACCGCGAAAGATACCAACAATAACAAACCTACTATTTACCTGGTCATGTGACCGTTGCTAATTTTTTTCTTCAACAGATCAAAGCGCCTTCGTGTTTAACTGACGAAAATTAGACTCTGTTAAAGATATAAATATATATGAAATCTCGCTCAAGACGGTCTTTTACGAGAAAACAAGGCGGTCAGGGTGGTTGAGAATGGAGGCGTACTTGATGTTTTTTCCTCCTTATTTAAACAGCTGTCTCAATGGAGGGTGACATCAAAATTGGGTAGCATGGTAATGTTTGTGTCGTCAGTGCATAGTAATCTCTGGAACCAGTCAGTGATGGGCACTGGACAACTACATACTCCGATGAACTAAAGCAATAGCTGCTTAAAATATCTAACATTTATGGAAAAATCATCACTTACTGATTATTTATTTATAAACTGTTAAATAATTGTGCTGATGATAATGATGGTGATAATGCTTGTCTTTTCTTTTTCTTCTTAATGTGGTTGCTTTTATTGTGAAAGTTATAACTCTTGTTTCATTCTATTGATAAAGGCCTTAGAGCCGAAACGTTTAGATGTAATTTTCGATCTTAATTCTTTACTAGATTTTTAATAAATTCCCTGAATTAAGGTTGAGATTTTAATTTTTCTCAGTTTTAAATGATGATGATAATGATGATGATGATGAACCCAGCCCCTCAGATGATGAAGATGATGATGATGATGATGATGATGATGCATGTTTCCCCTGTAATGGTGGTGATAGTGGTAGTGGTACTACTATGTACTCATGTTTGACATACCACTCAAGCACGGGTCACTGTAACCGCACTAAAGACACACTGATGACTGACCGTACATGTACTGGGTGAGGATACGTGGGCATCTAGTTCTGTCAAAACATTGGGAACATTTAAAGAGACGTTGACCTAGTCTAGTATGGTATAAAAAATGTTAGGCTGAGGTACAGTGCGTCTAACCCTGGTCTTGTGTTCTCACTGCCAGCCAATCCATCCAGTTAGTGTGAGGGGAAAACAAAACTTTTGATCCCCCCAAAAAAACATCGTCCTAATGGCACTGATTATGGTATAGATGGTACAGTCAACTCCACTTAACAGCAACCACGGGAACACAGAAAATGTTGCAATTAAAAGAAATTGCAATTATCCATTGACGTATATAAAGAGACATAGCATTTTGTCATGTTGAAAGTGTTACGATAGTAGTGGTGGTGAAAATGGCAGTATCAGTGGTGTGGTGGTAAGTGGTACTGATGGTGATGGGGTTGTAGTGGTTGGTGATGATGATGGTGTTGGTGGTGGTACTAGTGGTTGGTAGTTTGGTGAGGGTCATGATAATGGTGCTATAGTCTACAGAATGACCATGAGGACACCGAAGATGGTGGCGATGGTGGTGATGGTGGTGATAGTGGTGGTAGAGGAGCCACGGAGGTGTGAGAAAGTCACTCATGAAACCCTAGCCTTGGCATCGTGTCAGTACAACATTGACAGTTATCAGCCAATCAATCAGGTTCTTGTCACTTTGTGATCTACACAAAAATTGAAGATTCAGACTCATCAGTTTGGCTTTTTTTTTTGGTCCATATTCATCATAAGGAATAGCAGGAGCGTTTGCCAAAATTGATTTAGGTTAGACTTGAACATGTACTAGATTCCTGCTGTTTGTGACAAGTTCACCGTCAGTGTCCGAAAATCAGCAGGTCAAGACTTTCAGTTAGCTTCTCATCCCACTTAACACAAGTTTTCACTTCACCAAGGAATCCAGTTAATGTACTCAGTAGTTTAGGCAGTTCTCAAACGTGTCAAAACAATACAAACTCAAAGAACGTAAAGGAAAAAAGAAGGTTTTAGCTTTACTGTCATTTGTAATAAAATGTTTGTACCATAGAAATAAAGCGGTGGTGGAGGGAAGCAAGGAGGAGACACAGCATTAAAGTTTGTGTTCGGATATTAGGCTTAAAATGTTGCGAAATTCTTATAAAACAATCCCAGGAATACAGACTTAACAAAATCGGCGTCATTTAAATTCATTTGCACCTCTCGATATCATCTCTGTTAAATCATAAAATTTATAGAGCGGCGGAGTGGATATCAGATTCATTGTCAAAATTGTCTTTTTTAATGACTAGGATTTCTATACGTGCTTATATAGTATAGAAGTTTTATAACTTGCAGTACGTTTTCTCACTTAATTCATTTTTAAAAAATTTTACAACATCGTTTGCCATAACTGTAAAGTGGAAAAGAAATCAAACTGATAAACAAAACTCAGATCACACCATCGGCCCCTTTTCACCTGATTTGACATACACATTCAGATTCTTTGACCTCGGGTGTTGATTCAGACTCTGTATGTTTGTGACGAATACTTAAAGGGACCCCTATCAATTAAGAGACATGTCGGCATTACTGACATATCCCACAGGCCATTGGTAAAGTCTATGGATCACTAGTGTTTTCATTAGTATGACAAAATAATTACAGCACGTGGCCCAACAACTGGTAGTGACGTCACTGCAATATAATAATATCATATGCTTTGGCGCAGTAGTTCCCCCTGTATGTGAAACAATACCATTGTATCCTGCAATGATTATGTAGTTTCCTAGGTACTCAGTAAGCACTCTATATTTGTTAACATCTGGACCGAAGTCCTCATTATGTGTCTATTTTTGTGTTTGGCCCGCTGCATTCCTGGCCACTCGGTGACGCAAGCAAAGTGACATAAATAAATAAAATATTACTTACAGTGAAGTCCTGTTAATTCGTCCTCCACTTCAGATGACTATCAGAATCTGGTTAGCTCGGCCGATTGTCCTACCCCCTAGTCATCACCTATGGATGAAGTAGTCTAATTAACAAAAAATTGATCGGAATTTCATAGCTTTATTAGGACGCTCCAAAGATCATTTCATTGCAAAAGCAAAACATTCTCTTTGTACCCCTCCCCTCTCCCCCCAACCTCCCTTCTTATCTACCATGGTAAAAAAGAACAACTAAAAACTCTCCTTTTCCTTCAGAATATGACGACTTTGATCAGAGATATCTGCTGCATAATATCGTGTGCCATCTACCAACACACCAGTCAATTCCTCTTTGACTTTCACTCATTTGTTTTCTCCTTATTATTACATCTCCTGTCACCCGCCTACGGAGCCTGGCTAGAGTTCAGTTCTTTTTCTCACGTCCATCTCTCTCAGTTCCCAATCAGTAGTCCTTGTTTTGACAGTGCTGTCACTGGAATTATTGCTGATTATTACATATTCATACTGCAGAGGTCATGGGGTCAGTAGGTCGGTCAAGGTCTGATGATTAATCAGTGTACTAAACGTGTTCGTGGTGGTATAAATGTGGTGATACTGGTGGACAAGCAGGACCGTAAAAGCCTGTAACCAAACCCTCCACCTCCGAGACTCTTTCTTCCATATTAACAACGAACTATTAATTTAAATATCATACCTTCTGCTGCCCTTAGGTAAAATCGGGAGCATTACACTTGCGAACGTTATTTTTCAAAACATCACAGTTGCGAACCTACTCAATTGTGAGCAAATTTATACATTACACTTGCGAACCTCTAGTGGTTCAACAAAAATTAAGGCATTGCATGTGCGAACCTACTGCTTTGTAATCGAGTTGTACTCGTACTCACCACAGTGTAATATCCACATGCCAGGTACTTGTCCATCCTTTCGTCAATAGGGGCCTGGAACAAGATGTCAAATGAGAAGCTTTCATAAACGTCCAGGTAATCAAAAAAGGGCAGTCTAAAAGTGAGCTTCGGGAACTGGTCTATTTCTGAATCTTGAGATTTGTATTCACCAGACAGTCCCAACTCCCGGATCTTCCACCACCAGTTCTGTTTAAGGTGGAATAGGCAGCCTTTCACCGTCATTCCTGGAAACGTCTCCGTTGCTGCCTTGTGAGTCGCTTTCTCAAATTCAAAATGCAGGGTTTTGCTATCAAGGTTCTCTCCATTGACTTCTTGGTAGATGGTGTTGAGAAGATTGAACATGGCGCCATAGATGTCAGTAGACTTCCCCGGAAGAAGGAAAAAAGCTACGGGCATGTAGTGTCCGCATGTTCGTAGGTAATGATTGTGTAGATCTGAAAGAAGTGCTCTGGACAGCTCTTGAATGTCCCATCGCCGAACATGTCCTGGATGCCCTTCAGATCTTCCAATGCTCGTGGATTATAGGTGCAGGCTATCTGATTCTGTAGGTCAGTCTTTACACATGTGTCGTGCTTGGTAGAAATTGACGACAGCGCTTCCAGAGCTTCCAATCGTGTCACGGGCAGCTTTGGTTGGCTTTTTCTCCTCTGTCTCCACATGGCCATGCTGGTGTTGCTCATGTCCGTCAGTGTCTAGCAGTCTGTTGGTGTATGCTGAGCCTCTCTGATGAGAATTTTTCGGGGCCTCTCTATCAAATCATCTTCTGTTTTTCTCTTGCAGACTTGCCTGAATTGCTTTGCTTGGGAAGAAGCGAGATTTACATCGTGGTCATGAACAGTCACCCCATGAAGGACATTGGTTGTTCCAAGTTCTGTGGTCACTCTCGCATTGCAATTTTTCTAGTGCAGCGCCACGTTCTTGAAGTTTTGTTCTCCTGCATTAGTCTGTACAGGTGTCCTTCCAGTTGAATAGCTGGCTTGCCTTTACTTGTCTCAACTATCTGTCTATCCATCGTGTTGTTGAGTTGCAGTCCTCACAGTCACAGTGTGATGCAGTTGTAAGTACGAGGGGGGTGTAGTGGTTTATTTAGCCTCAGATTACCTCAGTGGTAAGTATGAAAATCAGAATGTCAAAATTCTTTTGGACAATATATTCACGTGTGTAACGATACACGAATTGTGTTCACACCAAGGACGTGTTGTCACACGCTATGACTCACATGTTTATTGTTGTGTGTTTAACTGATTGACCTGTTTGGCCTGTTTTGTGTTTATGCTTGGGTGACGCGGGGGGGGGGCGAATATTCGTAATCGAACAGTGCCCCCATATTCGAGCAAAATCCGATATTTGCCCCGATATCGGATAGGTTCGCAAGTGTAATGTTGGGTGCCCTTTGAAGTTTTTAGGTTCGCAAGTGTAAAGTTGCGGTGCCGTTTGAAGATTGTAGGTTCGCAAGTGTAATACAACCGAAAAATCGTCAAGGTATTTGGTTACACATGTGAGTGACGGTGTTGGTGGTGGCAGTGGTATTGATGGTGGTGGTTGGGATAAAGAAATATGATCGAACGTACCATCAACGAATCTTTTAACCTCTACCCTTATCCCCCATATTTTCGGGACACCATTTAGTTATACCACTTCCATCCCCAAGCCCTGCTTCACCCAGCCCTTCTTCGCTTCAGGTCAAATTATGAAAAGTTGTTGTTGTTGTTGTTGTTTTTGTTGTTGTTGTTGCTGCTGCACCGACATTTCACTTCAGCTCCCGGCGATTTGGTGGTGAACACTGGTCAACACTTGTGAAAAATTAGGTTATCTCCCTTTGTCCGTCAGGTGGTGTTCTGGTCTGAGCACAGTCAGTTCTGTACCAGTGCAGGGTCTCGTTACCGTATCTTTTTAAGTTCGTCTCTTTTTCGAAATCCACATCAGCCAATAGAATCCCTGTCCTCATCTCGTGGCCTCGTGAACAAGATGAGTGATAAACAGTGTCAATGGTTTTAGAATGCCGACGAGTTCGTCAAACACTCGAATGAAAAAGGTATCTCTATCCAAACTTATGGACCACGGCTTGTCTCTCTTCTGTTCATGTTTAGTTAGAGCCCAGCTTGACGGTGGCATCTACAATCATTTGTTGAGCTTTGCAACAACACAGTATTTCCGTTCTAAATCACCATTTTTTTGTTGTTTATTTGGAATACAACATCTTTCACGTGACGAGGGATGGTTGGTCAAAATGGACGCTGCGACGAAGCAAGTTGTCGATGAACATCTCCGCTTAAAAGCCACCGTCATTACACTCATCTGATCTAACCAACACGAATATTTCCACACAATAATACAGTTGGACTCAAGGGCTGGACGGAACATCATGTACCATTTTCGCCATTGATTGATATCCTCCTTGGAATGACTTGGCCATTATTTTTTTCATACTGGAATTAAGATAAAAAGATGAAAGTCCAAATGTGTTTCTATTCACCCTAAAGGACATATGTTGTACAATATATACAGTGTTATGCATTTCCTTCATGATAATACATATATGTACAACATACATGTACAACATACATGTACAACAGCACACATAGATATATTACTACAATCTTATCACAAACCGAATCTGTTACATTGGCATTGTTAGTCACTGCGGAGCAGCGCCCTGGTCCCATCTTATCTCGAATGTCAGATATTCATTCACTCTTGAGTCGAGTGGGGAAAAATGTCTTTGTCAAAGATACCACAACGCCCATCGCCGGGCCCAAGAATCGTACGCACAAACCCAAGACCTCACGGTCTTCAGTTTATGAGAACTTCTCCCAAGCCGCATGAACTAGCTGCCTCTCACCACGTTTACTCGCCAGCTCGAATGCTCGGCCTGCCCTAGAAAACCAGTCTCTGTAAATGCTAATGTATTGCAGAATGAATGAGTGACAGCACACCCACTACATTGGAAAGCTTTGATGTTGTTTGCCGTGCGTGAATGCATCTGTACTTGTAGGTGTATATTGCATGAGTAAAAAAAAAAAGGTTGTGGGAGCAAGGAGGGAGGGGTGAGGGAAGGAAAAATACCAATATGAGTGTTCTAAAATCTATTTCTGTGTTGAATCTGTTCAAGCTGTTGTCTGTCGCCTTCAAAGTGGAACACGTGAGACCGACTTAATGCAGTTTGTTGAATTATTTATACAGAAATGACAATAATATTGCTTTCATCTCGGCTCTATGCATCTCGTTACCTCCCTTGCACTGAACTATAATGTTCCAACCTAGAGAGAGTGTTTTTACTTGATGTGATTTCAATGACTGGACTTTTATGTTCCCCCTGTACACTTTGGACTAGTGCATGTGACTGTGACTTCATGAACCGCTGCTTATTCCCAGTGCTGTCTAAATGGTCCTTCAGTGGATCTCTGGCCACTCTGGCATACAAGCAATTGAAGCAGCTAATTCATGAAAGAAAAACAAGAGAGAAAAGAATGAATAAATTTGAACATTCCGTGCACCATGACTACACCACAACAATATAATATAAAGTCTGTGATTGTAAGAACAAACAAGTCCATCTTCGATATTTCAGAATTAAAGAAAACTGGTTGCTGTTTAACAAAAAGAAATGGAAACTTGGTTATTTTGGTCATAATAAAAGTACATTTAATTCCCTAGAAAGACCAGTTCTAGTCTAGAGAGCTGAGTAATAGGACAGCGTGATAGAAATAACCCAGAAGACATTGGAGAACCGACATCGAGGACATCTTAAAACCAAGGCTTGTGGATACAGAACGACTTGCAACCAATAGAGAGATTTTCTCACAGAATGTCAGGACCTCATCACTTCTCTAAGTGCAAGTCACGTGAAGAGGAAAAAGAATTGTTATACAATCACAGTGTGGTGGTAAAAGACGTTGTCATGTGGTGTCTTCTCATTTAATGTGTCTTACGGTAATGTAGAACATCATTTTAGTGATCTACAAAGTGGAGTAAACGAAAGCCTGAACTGATAGAGAGATGTAATCAACACTATGTAGACACCGTGCCTGCCTCACAATTACTTACATGATGTGGAAATAGCCAAAGGATTATGATGGCAGTGTATTTGTCTTGCTAGGTATGTACGTTTTCACACACCTCATCAACTTATCAAATTATCCCCAGTCAAAATACTCACCAAACATTATTTCGTTCTTCCTCAAATTGTGACAAATAGGAATACGCACCAAGACCAAGCAGATTTTGAGAACTTTGATAGAAAATATGACTGTAGGACACAAAGTCTATATAATAACCTTACGTGCCTA
>JAWQUT010000052.1:2343748-2354286 GCA_033807755.1 Ellobium chinense | reverse complement strand
TGTCGCAGCCTTATCTGTACAGTCAGCCTTATCTGAACAGCAATTTCTGCACAATGAATTCTCCCTATTCACAATGCTCGTTGACACATTTTGGCTCTCTCGTTATACCGTACTAATTCTAGAATCCGTAGAATCCTGTCATACTCTTCGTCTGTCAAGTGTAGTGCCCTGTCGTGTTTAATTTTCTGCAATTTAGAAGTTAATTACAAATAGCAATCATACAGCAATATATTTACATAACTGCAGTTGCTTGTTAATTAAATATTTCATGAACAAAATACCAATAAAAATATCAGACTAGCCTGGTTGTTAGAAGCAATACGGTACTTTTCTTTTTTTTACAATGCCGCTCCTGTGACTCATCTAAATTTCTCGGCGCCGAGGAGCATCCCCAGTTGCCGCATTGTCATCCGGCATTGCAAAATTAAATTAACTCTCATTGAACAGGTAATTTAGCGCCAGAAGACTTCTTAACAAAGCCACCTCTAAATTAGTATTCAATCACTATCCAGAGCACTTGACTCCTAAATACAGATTATTTAAATGCAAATATTTTGCAACTTTTTTCAACTTTATTTTCAAGCTTTTCTATAAAAAATAAAGTTTTGAAAACTTTACTTTCACTTGGTCTCATAAAAATGCATCTTTGGCCTCTCTTTGGCTTAGATTCCCTGAAAACTATTTTGGGACATCTTAGTCATGTCCTAGGAATAAGGTGGAAAACAAAATCGCGGAACGGGAGGTATTATTATTAATGCAAAACAAAAGAAATGTAAAATATATTAAAGTCGTAACAAATTGTTTAACAACACCCAATATATAAGCTGCGTATACTTACCGGTAATGAGTACAAATAATATGAAATTCAAACAAAATAAAAAAACAGTGTTTTCAAGAGAACTGTTCAGATAAGGCTAACTGTACAAATAAGGCTGCCACAGACGTCAATCGAGATTTAGACTGTAAAACTCTGTGTGAGGCTCCCCTCCGTCCCCCTCTCCCCCGGTGTCTGGAAAGTACATCAGCAGTATATCATATTTTGTGAGTTATACACAGTAGTTAAGTATACTGCAGGACCTTTACTCAAGCCATCCACTGATTCCTTCTGTTGTTATTTCTTATTTGTTAAGGAAGGACGGGGAAAATGGGTGTCTGAGTATTTTCTGCAGTCCAGTTACTGTGCCAAATAGAATGTCCTAATATATAGATCTGTAAAAGATATTGTTATTATGTTATTAATATTCATAAAGCTCTTTCATTTATCCCATTGTCAACCTATGGAAGTTGGTCAAAAGCTGTGGCAAGGTAAAGTATGACGCAGACTTAGATGTGTGGTACCTCAGTATTAAGTACTCATTCAATACATATATTTTGTTACTGTTTGAATTTGCGTGCATAGATTCAATATCATTCTATCATTTCATTATTCAGGTAGAATTCCATATTAGGTACAATTATAAGTACAATTTTTCCATGTCCAGAGACTATACATCTTGCACACATCGCCCTCACAACGAAAATAATCTGATGATGTTTTAAAACATTAGCAACATACGACAGTTTTCAGCACTGCCTTTCATCTAATCCACATTTGGTGTTATTTTGCAAAACAAAACAAAGCAAAACAAAAAAGTCAAATAAGTGCATTGCACTTCTGTATGCCATTATGAGCTGTCAGTAAAGTTCAATGATATTGTCTCCCTTGGGGAGAAAATGCTATTATCTGTTTAGTACAGCCTTACAAACACAACCATCTACCTCCTCTCTGCAAAGTTCCAGGGTTTTGATCTATATTTGTTTATAAAATTTGCCCTGCAAACTTAAACACCCACGAACTCGAACTTCTCAGCCGTTCTCTCAACTTCTAGATCATAAGGTTCTACTCTCATAAAAATTACGGCAATTTGAACAGAAAAATGCACACAAAACAATGCTCCTTCTACTGTCATTTTGTGGGCCTAAATCTAGTCCTTTTTTTTTTTTGTAAATTTCCTGTTTTCTTTCCTCTACGCAAAATTTTTCTCACGACCTCGAGCACCTCACAAATCTGAAATTGTGAACTGATCCCCTGCTCCTCCACCCCTTCCCCTCCTTCCCCTTCCCCTCCTTCCCCTTCCCACTCCCTGTCACTGGAAATTGAAAACATAAAAGTCTCCATGTGTTTATATGCCCGGTGACACGGTCCTGTTCCTACGTGAATATTCATTTTTGTCTCCAGTGATGAGTTATTTTCATCCAGTCTGTAAAATGGTTACTTAGCTGACGGCAGTGGAAGACTATCAGAATACTAGCAATCAGCGCCTGTGAAATAACAGCGACATTTTCCCCAGTGGGTTACGATAGTTGTTGGGTGACATGGCCTGCTGGGGTAATAAAATGTCAAGTCGCATGCGCGGGTTATACCTGGATACGAAGCTTATGAACGCTATCATTATGTTGATTAAAGCGCTGGTAAAACTACAAAGTGAGTGGATTACAGATTACTCCAGGATTAGAGGTTACAGTTAATCTGGTCTCTGTTCTCAAAGCCTTTGATGCTGGTAACCGTCGCTCCGAGGCACAGTGAGTGCTTAAGTTATTGCTGTGCGAGGATTTAGATTCCTTGCTTGGATTACCTGACCACTGAGCTCTACTGCAAATCCCAGGTTGAACTTCCTAAGGGGCACACGACTGGTAGCGGTGGACCGATACCGGAATATTTAATATCGCGACTCTCAGTCTTCAAGATCTACGTAACGAGAAGGAGGAATTTCTGTACGTTCAACATCATCAGTTTCGAAATTACGATACTCAGAAACGATTCTGCCACTTTTATCTACAGGTCTAGAGAGGGCAGAGGGTGCAAGAAGACAAACAATGATCAAACACACATGGTCAGATCTGGTCTAGGTTGAGTCTAGGTTACCTCTTGCTTTGTGGGATCACGTTTTAGGTTAATGTTCCATTCAGCGCTTACAGATCTGCATGGTCTTCATCTGACCTCAGTATAAAATGGAAATATACAGTAGTAGCACGGATTGGTAAACATAGGGAGCAAGTAGATACACTTAGATGGTATCACCACCTTGTTTTCTCGATATTCGGTTAATCATGAGAGTCTCAGTGAGCAAAAATAAATGTTTGTGTCTTATTATTATCTGGTAATCAACTTAGATAACGCGCAATGTAAAATATAGAGTTGTCATTGAACTTCATTCTCAGAGCCGATGTGAGCTGAATGAGATGTTGTTTTTTTTATGTGTGATGGAGGGAATTGGAGGGAAAGTGCCTCGTTACAGACACTGATCACTCACGTTCTGGCAATATCTTTCACTGTCCTTTAGCCAGGTACTCATTTACGGCCGGGTGAGCTGATGGAAGTATGAATGAAATATATACCCAAGGCTTTACCACAAGACCATGACGTAAATCGAACATATGACCCTCAGATCCTGAAGCCAACGCCCTAAACCACTCAGTCATGCCGCTCCACCATCAGTTGACCCAAGGAGTTTCCAGTTTAGAGCACAGGCCTAATGACCCTGCCCTGGTCACTGCCATTTCTGCACTGACGGCTCGCTCCACTCTGGAGGTGAAAAACAGTGAGTGCGTCTCCTACGAGAAATTCTACCGAGTGGAAGTGATGGACTTATTGCTAGTGCCAAATGTCTCCTTACTGCAGTACTCACAACTGGTCTATGTCCATGTGCTAAGATCCTAACACCTTTCCGAATTTGCTTGAATTAGAACTGTCTAGGACTAAGCGCGATGTTAGGGAAGAGAGAGGCTCACTAAATATTGTCTAAGAACTCCCTCAAGGATGTTTTCTCTTTGCTAACACTGTCCTAGAACCAACTCAAGAACATGTGGGAAAAGTCCGAGAGTTCTACCAATTAACGGAAATAGAACACTTGTATACAAAGACACAGATATCGTATGTTTGAGTCTATGGAGTAGAAGTGATCTACTTATTGTCTGTGCCAAGCGTCTGTTTAGACTTGATGGGATTACCACACTTCTGCTGCCAATATTTTCTGCGCAGCCTTAGCTACTGCAGATTAAATTGGCTGTCGTAACCAACGTTTTACAATGTTTGGGTTGGTCTCCTGTGGCGGGGATTAAGTGGAAGGCGGCGCTGGCAACTGCCGTGTGTCTCTGATATTTGGGTGACAAAGTTACACACAGGCAGACGGTGCCATGTGGTCACATAGTCTGTATGATTGGAGTCATAATAGGATTTATTAAGTCTGAAAGCCAGGCAATGCCTGTTCAGGCAAATTTACATTATTATTACACTTAGTAGGTCAGAACACTCAGTGACTTTCTCGACTCCCTTGTGTATTTACACCTACGTATAACATCCCCAATTTGCACGTGTTGATCACTAGTTTTCTTTGTCCAAGCTGAATTTGAACTGTATGGTAAGGCCTGATTTAATACACACAAGATGTATGCATGAATAAACCACTAAATTTCAGCACTGACTATCTTTTCTAGATTCAGCGAAACTCCACCCTGGACATAGCCATTCAAGCCCTGCTTTGTCTCCAGGGTGTTGCAGATCCTAACACCGACCTCCAGTTTCTGTAGAGCTTCTCCTCCCAACGCCACCTGCATCTTTGTCTTTCTCATTCCTTCTTTCCTCCTACTGACGGCAACGGACTTAACAAAAGGACTTGAGGGTTTAAAACCCCTTACCCCCTTTCCCACTCCCTTCTAAATATATATGCTTCGCCCCATCACCTTCAAAATCGCAATGCGCCTCTGGCTAGCATGGTGATAAAACAATCTCATTATGATTTGTTCAACAGCTCAACTTGCCACCAGGGAGGAGATCGGTAGTCGGTTGTATCTCTCTATTAAAGCTATGACACAACAAATAACTAAAAACACCAGCTCGTGGATTAATAAATATAATCTAACCTCTTATACACGTATCCAATATTGTTTTGACACCTGTTCTCGCCCCCCACCCCACCCCACCCCACGCCCCTTCCCAAAGTATCCAAGTCCCATAAGGTTATGAAACAATCCCGGCGCCTTGTAAGCAGAATGAGAAGAGGATTATTTGGTGGGGGCTGTAACATTAGGGAACGGCGAGCTACGGTGTGGTAGCAAATAAATAAACTACGTCCCGGTGTAAAGGATAAAGGTGCTTGCCGGACAGAAAATCCGCTGGGAAAGAATACCTTAGAATGCCCTAGCACAACGTGAAGGAAGGGAGAAGAGACGGTATTATTTCGCTCGTAAATATTGAGGACAGGGGAGTGTAGATGCTGGAAGCAAAACAGGCATACGAAGTTTAGATTCGAAATACTAAAGGAGAAAGTCTGTAAAAAAAAATATATATATACTTTCATGAATAAGTAGTTAGACATAGTTTCAAAACAACTCAATACAAGTCTAGTACTGTCCAAACAGAACTCCTGAACTAAATGTCAATGGCACTGTCTAAACAACAGGATGCCCCATGATATTGGAGTTTCCTAATCTATGACTCTGTGTTTTCGAGTCAGATTACGCGGTAACCATGTCTTCACAATCATATTCTCCTTGGAACACCTTCATCCAAAGTCCACATATTTCTCCTTACCCGTATAATTTAAAGATGAAAAATCTTTCTGGCAAGGCACCCGCCACAGCTGGTCTCGAAGGTGGACATATCAGAACGATTCATCGACGTTCGAGAAGGATGAAATATTTTAGGCCCTTTTCGTGAACCTGCACCGGTTTGACAATGGTCGGCAGGTGTAAGAGACAGGCATAACGTTATTATGGAAGGTGCAGGGTCAGAGAGTTTATTGTGTAAGACAGTGGTAGTGAAAGGTTCCTGTAGACAGTATGGGATGGTGGGTGAAACAGAGCAGATACTTCCAGGTTACGATATCATTTGGGTAACACTCTACAGGAAGAGCAATGGCTCTTCTATGCAGGCTGATAATATCTAAGAACTGCAATATCCTCTCTTGAAGGAATTTTTCACATTTGGCCCTAGAGTCCATCTGGTGACCACCTGCATATGACGACCACCTACATATCACGACCACCTGCCTATCACGACCACCTGCTGAGACGACCTTATTGGGACGGTCCATTTTTCATTTCTGTTTTTCCTCTGTATCACGACCATCTGTCTAACGTGACCGGCATCGTGTTTTCTCGTGTCTAAAATATTACAAAAAAAAAGAAAAGAAAAGATCTGAAAGGTGACCTAATCTGATACCTTGTAAGGTCCAGTCGGCATGGTATAGGATGCTACTGTTGATGATGATGATAATGATGATGATGGCAGGTGAAAAGATGATAAGAGTCGTTCTTATTGTTCCCGGAGGAAGAACTACCTCCTGAAATTTGGAACCAGTTATTAAAATTTTCAAATGCACAGTTTGAGATGTCTCTTATTTTAAAAACAAAGATGATAATGATGATGATGATGATCAAGATGATATGATAACAGGGATAATGACACTGACTGCGTTATACAACCAGAAAACCATGACAAACAAGTCCATTGTGAGGCTGGACAAGACTAATCTAGAACTCCAAGTAGACACTGACATCTCTCTGACCTCTGTTGTACAAGAATGTGATAGTGTAGCACACAAGTCTGTCCACGAACATGCCAGACATAGTCTACTACAGAGATGAGGTGAGCATCGCGGACAGAGGTGTGAAGTAAACAATACTGGACTGGACTAATGAGACTGTCAGGGCAAAGCAGGGGGTGTCAAAAGGCGGATCCTAGAGATCGCCAAGGTGGGAGCACCACCTGTCTCCATTTTTATCCTTAGAATACTTCTCTTCTCTTCTCATTGAGCACCCAACTAACCAACCAACCAACCAACCAACCAACCAACCAACCAAGCAACCAGTGGTCCAGCCGGACGATTAGTCAAACATCAATCTACCAGAAACCAACAGTCCTGAATGATCCACTTGCTCAATCTATCTCCGCGCTGCTGACCAGTTCACCTATCAAGCCAGACCAGATCTCCATCGTATCAGAGTGAGCAGTTTTACCAATGTAGCAGGTGGATTTGTGAGCTGGCAAGACCGTCTTGGGAAACAAGAGCTGCGGTCTTATTTATTCGTAACTAAATGACACAGATATTATTAGACTATGTTCACATAATGCACTGTATATCATACTCCTCCCAGAATGAAGGATCAAACTCTTGGTGGGCTGGTNGGTGGGGGTGGGTTGGGGGGAGATGGGGTGTCTGGAGACACCTGAGTTACCTGAGTCAATAAGTGTTCAGTTTTCACATGGTAAAATCCTGGCACTCTCCGAGCATTCACTTAGAATAATTGTGGCGTCAGGGTTAGGGTTAGGGAAAAAAAACAACTCCTTGGGAGATTCCTTGAACTCCATCTAGGTACCCTCTCTCTTCGTTCAAAATATCAAGATGACAGTGACCTTGACCTCAGTACACTCTGGAAAAAGTCTTAGAATTTCACCAAATGTACGTAATCTAGAACACATATAGACTATACAGAAATGACGAGTCTCACGACCCTTTGAGTAGGATGTGGCGAAATGAGTACAGTATATGTTTTGACCGTAGCACTAATGACGGTGATAATAACATGTTTTTGTCCGTGTGAGGACAGTTCTTGGCACCTTCTACCTTACACACGTTCATTATACCATTTATGACCTAACCCAAGAAGGCATGCCGTGACGCTCCCACTGATAGACAACAACAACAACAAGGCAGTACTCACACACACGAACACACACACACACACACACACACACACACACACACACACACACACACACACACATGTTCCTGCACCTGTCTGTATTATGTAAGATGACTTTCCTGTCAGATTTGTCGGGATTTTCCTGCTAATTAGAATTGGCAAGACCTGGTTTTGGGCTTATGTAATGAGGCTGGGATGGACTGATGGTAGCTAGGGGCTGGGGGAAGGGGAGGGGAGGGAGAGACTAACTGACAGTCACAGTAAGGTGCCTGAAGAAATAGTATTGGTATCAACATATTAGAAGCTGGATCCTAGACAGAAGGACAGACAGACAGACAGGCAGGCAGACAGACAGACAGACAGACAGACAGACAGACAGACAGACAGACAGACAGACAGACAGACAGACACAGACAGAATAAAGGACAGATAGTGAGTGAGTGAGAGTGAGTGAGTGGGTGAGTGAGTGAGTGAGTGAGTGAGTGAGTGAGTGAGTGAGTGAGTGAGTGAGTGAGTGAGTGAGTGAGGGAGTGAGTGAGTGAGTGAGTGAGTGAGAAAGCGAGCGAGTGATTGAACTAGCTGGAGACATCTGATGTCTTTTACATTAGAAATATCCAATCAATAAGAGTATCCCAAGAACTAGATAATAAACTTCTTAGCCAAATCTTCTTGATACATCATGTAATACATAGTATAGGCCAAAATCAACAAACAAAAAAAATGTGGACAACTATGACGTGACATATTTGTTATTAGAGACTAACAATGAGAATTCTGTAGACTGGGCGAAATCCAGATCAGATCAACAAAGTTTCCACAAGGGTCATGTGGAGGTCAAGATTATGACCTCTCATTAGCGCCATCTACAGACGAGACAGGAACTGGCTGGGGGACACGAAAAACCAATGATAAAGGTATATAAGTAAAGTACATTGAAGTATGTCCTTACAGGTACAATAAACTTTTCTGGATAATCTCTCAAGATTGTCATTACAGTGTGTTCTCTCGGTTCACAAATGTCCTATGTCCATTGGGTACATGAATAACTATGAAACTCACTCTAAGGATATCTGAGGTACAGTCTGAATTAGAGTTAGGGAATAAAAATTACCCATGGAAGAATTCTTGGAAATATCTAAAAACTACTTTCTTCCCTAACCTCGCTCTTAACCCTAACTCTGTCCTAGGGATAATTCCAGCAGTTACCAAACGGTCATAGACCACTTGTACACTGATGTGACGATATGCAGACATTTTGTCGATAAAGACATTTAAAGGTGTCTTGCACAGATTAGGTCAAACGTCATTTTAACACTTTAAACCTACCTGCGTGCGTCATAAGGCATACTTTATAAGAATTTGATACACACAATAATTATGACGTACGCCTAGGTCGATGACCATAATGGACCCCCGATATTAAGTACTCATTCTGAGTAAACCTTGTTATTCTATGAATTTCAAATGCCTAAATTCAGTATCATTTCATCATTTCAGCCGAGAACAGCGTATACAGCGTATACTTACACATAAAATGGACGGTATTTAATTTGTTATGTAAATGTGTTCACAGGAACCATTTCCGGTGAGTAAAACTTAATATTAACAAGAAGGTGCAGAACTTTAGGGTGCGCAACTTCCCTTAGCCTACATTATATATGTGTAGTGGACTTTCAGCAGACAACATTCTATATGGCAGTATCCCTGGGAAAGCTTGTAATGAAGGCTTATACAAATATTATTATTGTGTCACATGAGGTCGTGACTTGGATGGCGGATTTGTGTGAATATTTTTCACACCTTTTGTTGTTTACTTCCAAGACTTCTATGTACTCGCCACATCTTCTGTAACTGTTGTGGTGCTGGTGTGTCTGATGGTGCTGGTGTGTCTGATGGTGCTGGTGTGTCTGATGGTGCTGGTGGTGTGTCTGATGGTGCTGGTGGTGTGTCTGATGGTGCTGGTGTCTCTGATGGTGCTGGTGTCTCTGATGGTGCTGGTCATGTTGGCATGTGGATCCTTGATTGTCGAGGCAGTAGCTACATTAGTATGTGTAATCTCAGTGGTCGGGGTTGTGGCAGTTGTAGTAATAACAGCAGCGGCAGTGAAAGTCGTAGCACCAATAGCAGCACTATTAGTTGCTGTTGTAGAAGTTGTAGCAGCAGTATTAGAAGTAGAAGCTGTCGAAGCTGTATGATAGTAGTGATGGTGGACGTGTTGTTGGTGCCTGGTGACAGTGTTGTTGTTGTTATTGTTGTAGCCCTGATTCTGGTGTTCTGTCAAGCCCAGCAAGGATCAATGTCCGCTCAACTCTCTTCCAGGTAGGTCAACCTGTAAGGACACAGAGGTGAAGGAAATGGCCCAGATGGCTAGTGAGATCGCGGTCTAATATTGGTCTACGACTGTTCATAATATGTTTGTTATCTTGACCTGTGGTCATCGCGATGGTGATCTTGGTGAAAAGTTGTTGATGATGTTGTTGTGGTCGGTAATGTTTGGTGGTAAGTCAAGCTGAAGGTTAAAGGACATCTGTCGGTCCGCTCATATGATCCTAAGTTATGAATTATTTTACCCATTTAATAATGGTGGATTTAATATAATTCTAGATTGTTTTTCTGGTTTCATGTCGCTGAATATGCTGGAAACACTATCGCAGACAAGCTGCTACGGTAATTAAACAGATAGATTTTGTTGTTGTTGTTGTTGTTGTTGTTGTTGTTGTTGTTGTTATTGCTGTGTTGCTGCTGCTGCGGCTGATAAAAATGCTGCTGCAATTGCCTTCTTCGCAGCAAAAAATGCTGGGACACTAGAACTTGGGAGCTATTTATGTGTGTGTGTGTGTGTGTGTGTGTGT
>JAWQUT010000052.1:2314904-2325606 GCA_033807755.1 Ellobium chinense | reverse complement strand
CATTCACTGTGTTTGATATTTCTGCTGTAGAGTGTGACTGTTTAGCTTTGTGCCATGTCTTCATGTGTCTGTCAACTGGGACTGTCTCGTCGACATTTGTCTCCATTGGTGTAAAAGATCTATATCCAGAAAGTAGGTCAAATGCAAGAACAATTTGTTCAGAATTTTAAGGCAGTTCTGATGACAGTATCGAAATTCAGATACGAACTGAGAAAAAAAGAAATAGCAATGTTAATGAGGAATTAGATCTCTTCATCAGCGGCGGTGCCTGGTCCAGGTTTATAGATAGGGTGGCGTACTGAAGACGTAGTTCCTATGATGTCTTAGCGAAATAATTCAAGTTATTTTGCCCATTCCTTTTAATATTGGTAGGCCTACCAATCATTAGGGTTTGTTGTTGTTTTTTTTTCTCGGAAGATGTGTATGTTTTCCTTTAAAACTCCACTGAGGTGTGAGTGAGGGCAGAGAGAATGGATGACTTCGCCCCATTAGCCCATAAGAAGACACCGCCACTGATCTTCATGGTAAGCTTAATACAAAGTTTGTATTCCATGTTATTAGTTCATACATGTGGAATATGACATTACACAAGATATAAGACAAGACAAGACAAGACAAGACAAGACAAGACAAGACAAGACAAGACAAGACAAGATAAGATAAGATAAGATAAGATAAACTTTAATATCCACGAGGGAAATTCCGTTTTGTTTTTCTTTAAGATAAGATAAACTTTAATAATATCAGTATGGATGGTTTCAAACTTGACCACCAGACAGACAAAGGGAAGTGAAAACTGTAAACATATTCACATTCTCAGAATCGTTGACGGGTCATCGTGGAGCCAGTGAGCTTCAACATCATCAAGATGGAAGTTTTTAAGTGACCTGTTTTATAGTCGTCATATCTCGGTGAAAAAAAAAGTAATATCTGCCCCCACTGTTTGTCCCCTCACTGAGAGAAATCTTTTCCCCATCACTGAGTATATGTGTGCTGTCCCTTCCCCTTCCCATCTCCTCCCTGCAAAAAAAAAAAATGAACTCCCCCCCCNNCCCCCCCCCCCTTCCCGCGCACGCCCCACCCCCAACTTGTTCCGCACACTAAAGAGGCCAACGTTATGTCACTCCCAGGCTCTTTACCGCGATTACTTACATTTTGAGAGCTTGCGCATTAACGATGGAATCTCTCAGCATCGTAAGAATTACATAAGTGCATATGTGCTGAATGCAATCTCAGCAGCATTCAACATGAAGAGTTAGATTATGTAATTCTTACAATAGCAAGCGATCCCATCTCTATGCTCTAGATCTCAATTAACTTTGAGTGAGTTATATAAATTATTATCATTAGTATTTATTAGAAATTCTCAAAATTTTCATTCTAATAGTTAATGAGAGGAGGTCTAATAGTTGGACCTGCCTGTCAACGCCCCTGATCGCATTCCTGATCTAAGTACGGTGTTGTGATTGATTGGAGAAGCTGCAGTGGTGTGGTGTGGTGCACGTAGGCTCTCAATCATAAACAATGGAATCCTTGTACACTCGCCCACCTTTACACTATTTTCGCCTCACCTATTACAAATATTGTGGAATGCAATGTAACATCATGCCAACTTAATGTCGCTGGGTCAGAATCAGAGATTTGGAACTGCACTGCTCTCATCATCCTCAATGCTCGGTGATTGGAGAAGGAGGGCGAAAGAGGTGCCGAGAGTTAAACTCCATCCTTCCACACCCCAATCCATTAAGTAGAATGAATCAGCGTAATTGTACAATTCTCTTAACTGCAGCTTTTGACTAATCCCATTATTTGGAACAACAGAGCACCGTGTTGTCTGTGTTAATGTCACTGAATACTAGCCAGTCCGTTTAATCACAACTTTTATCCGTGTTGCTGAGGAAAAGACAGTAGAGCTAGGTTGCCCATGAACTGCGTTAAATGGAATTGGTGGTATAAACAGCTTTTCAAGGTGACATCTTTATTACGTTTAGCAAGCGGTAGGGGAGAGAAGGGGAGGGGGTGTAGGTGGGAAGAATTCATGTAAGGAAATCTCCACATGTTCATCCTTGTAGCACTAAGACATAACTGTGACTTCTAACCACTATATACGACTAATGTGAACGTCGGAATATCCCGCCACGCCCTGGCAAGCCAAGAGAAGCGCGTGGCGGATTCATCCACCTGGTATCAAAGAGTTCAATGTGCAGCTTACACAGCAAGGCAATGGTGGAATCAGTCATCACAGCCAGAGTGATCTCCACTTGTTGAAGCTGTAATGTTACACGAGGAAAGATGCGCAGGAATTTGCAGTTCAGTGCACACATTATGTACAGACCACTTCACAATCTCCCCAGAACAATGTACATACTTTTTTTTGTTGTTGTTGTTGTCTTGTTTTGTTCATTTTAGTTTCGTTTTATGTTCACAGTAATATTTATGACCCTGATAACGATCTAACATTCACACAAGCACATGTGAATGTGTGAGCATAAATGTCCTTAAGTAAAGCACATGTTGACATGGCGATGAGTCTAGATATATATATATATAATACACTGAGCGTCAGGATACAAACTGTCCTGATAATCAGGAAGAACCCCAGTGACATTGATGGTGGCGGTGCTAGTGGTAATGATGGTGATAGTGAAGATGATATGATGATGATAAAGATAACAAAAATGATGACGATGATAATAATGCGATGATAATGCTGGAAAGGGTGAGTACTGACAGTGTGCCTATAGTTCACGAGTCCTCATCTTGGGAAAGCTGATAGTTGTTGGTGACGTTCGCTATAATATCATGACATTGTAAAAAGAAGGGAACAGAAACTATTTTCACTGTGACGGTCTTTAAAGGGTCGTGTTAAGCCCAGTCTGCAATACGTGCACACTATTTTCCTTGTCTATA
The DNA here is from genome assembly GCA_033807755.1 of Ellobium chinense. Taxonomy (NCBI): domain Eukaryota; kingdom Metazoa; phylum Mollusca; class Gastropoda; order Ellobiida; family Ellobiidae; genus Ellobium; species Ellobium chinense. The sequence goes on along the minus strand of JAWQUT010000052.1, from coordinate 2,322,696 downwards.
TCTCCGTTTCACTCACTGTCCCATGGTGAGTATGTACAATCATTGCAGGCAGTAGAGAGCTTTTATTTTTACATTCTGATCTCTTGGAGACTATTCTGAAATAGTAGACATCCATAAATGGTATTTTCTGATTTTTTTTGTTTTGTTATTTTTTACGATCATGTTGTACGTTGGAGACTAGAATATGATATAAACTTCACAACTACTCGTAGTTAATAAAGTGCAATATGATGGTAACACCAGGAAATGTCATATTATTATATGTATACCTACCTTTTTCATAACGCTTCGTACGAGATCTGAATTTGAAAATGAAAGCTCTCTAATACCTGGTAGAAACATAGTACTGTATCTATAACTAAACAATAAAGGTATATTAAAATTTGTCTTAGAAATCTTACCTCACTATTGATCATTTAGATATTTCAAACCGTAATAATGAAGCGTGTGAAGAACCCGCCTCTATCTATGGCCGGACGAGGCTGAAGATAGACTAATGGGTGGTTTTGTTTTTTTTAAAGTTTGAAACATTACCCATGTGCGATGTGACTCTAAAATTGACACAAATCTAGTCCAGTCTCCTGTTCTGCCAGCGTGGCAAATCTGCGCCGTATCCTCAAACTCATGACCTTAAATATCCGGTTATAAGTAGTAATACCATAAAATGAGATACCACCGGAACTTGGTCCGCTCTCAACTTCCCACCCATAATTGTATGGAATTTCAGTAGCGTGGGCGTTGGTAGTCTGGATGTGAAAGGCCATTGTAATAAGGACTGCTGTGGCGAAAAGCTGTATGCACCATTGTCTTATAAACCAGTCTCCTTCCGCAACCATGCGACCATTAATTCTTCTTACAAAGATCTCAACCGGTCTATTGACGGTTTTCGCACAGAACCGGCCAGGCTGACTATAGTAATATGTCATAATTATATAAACTTGGCCGGTCCTATGCGAAGACAACGCTATGTCTGCAAGTGTTCAGTGTCTACTCGACATAATCCTGATAGTCTCCCATGGTGTGTTTGGATCAGTGTTAAGGACAGAGTTACGATAAGAACAGTGATTAGACCAGAGAACGAGTCCTGGATATATTGCCCAATGAATCTCCCAAGAATGCGTTTCTTAAAACTGTTCTCTAGGGCTACACCAAGCGTAGTGTAAAACGCATAAAATAAGATACGGATATGTAAGAAGATCAACATGTAATAGCATCCTTTTTATACGTAATACATATTAAGCTTTTTTGACATTCTGAAACGATAAGAGAAATTAAAGAGAAAAGGTTTGCAAATTAAATACTGAGTTAAATGGATGTACCGCGTTTTGTGACTGAATTTTGTATTGTGAGTGGGGGAGGAAACATTTGGAGTCAGGTCACCAGTAGCTACAGTCCATGGACAAGGAGTGGAGTGGAGTGGAGTGTGGGTAGTGTAAAATGGCCGGGAAGCCATACTAATAAATGACCTGGGGACATGCTCTGGATATAAGTACAAAGATATGAGGGGGAGGTAATTGAGACCCCGTTTTAATTGAAGGTGGTGTACGTGTTACGGGTATTGCGAAACTGGGATAAACGTGAAACGTGCTAAATGTGCAGGTGGGTTTGTTTACTTCTACCACGACAAGGCTACGGTGGGCGAGATGTGAACTTATTCTCGGCTGTCCTCATATTAAAGAGATTATGTTTTCAACATGGCATGTCTTCAACTGGCAACCGTCCACACCACGAATAGTATATGGGATAGAGAGTATGACCCCCCCAAAAAAAAATCCGGGTGCGCATGCGCACTGCGGTTCGCGCAATCATTTACAAATACCATAGTTACGCATAATCTCTCTTCATTATTGAGATTTATTATTCTAAAATTTGGTCGGTGTCCACTCACTCATCCTCACACAATGATTACCTTGGCAGGCCAGGTCAGTCAGTGAGTTTAGCTACTCCCTGGTAGAAGCATATCTTGCCCCTTTCATCATTTCATAAGCACAGGTCACTGCACGAAGCTAATATAGAATATCTCATTGTTGTTATGAACTCTAAGACTGAAGGATATTCAGTGGAACATTGTTAACAAAACCATTAATATAATATTAATCAACTTCTCTGCACACTCTGGTTTTACAATCCCAGTTGTTTTTGTTCCTCATAAAACTCACTCTGTCTAACACTTCATTCAGAGAACACATCGTTAGAAGCTTGGTCTGAAGGGTGAGTGTCTATACCAAGACTTCACCGTCTTACTAGTTATCGTCTTTGCCATGCCTGTCAAACAGTGAGTCAAAACTTTTGAAAACGGTTATGGTCTTAAATTCTGTCTGTAACCCTCGTCCATGAAGTAATGTGTCATAGGGAATGTCTTGAAGACAAGTATTATTTCAAACTGGAGCTTCTTCTTCGACTGGAAACATTTTCTTATTTAATATAATACAATTTTCAAGAGGCCAAATATAAACACAGATTTTATGACATGTAAATCCGGAAATAGGGGTTCTGAAAAAGTCTTTAATTAAGTTTGCCCTCATATGTTTTGAAGTTCTAAACATATATATTACAAGACTAACATGTTAACACCCCCTTTTACAAATGGGCAGGCAGGCAACGCACCAGCGGCGAAAGAATACCTAGCGCATCGAAAGGCATCATAGACGAATGCATTAGACTCCGTGAAAAAGTTGGATGATTGGCGAATCGGGCGGATTGAAAAGATCTATCGGAGATTGTATGTCGTTGCTATACACATTCTTTTTTTGAAAAAAGGGGTAAAAAAATAAAGTGGACTGAAGTGTATAGTTACTTTTTGTGTATTTTTCTACGAATTTAGGTGAAAACCGCATGTTTTTAAGTTACGTAGTTCTCAAGAAATCTGTGACACAAATTTGGCTGAAGCGTTTTATTAATATAGATAATGAAATGGCATAACAGTTTACCCAGCACTTTTTCCTTTATTCTATCTCATAATACATATTTTTTTTTCTTTCTGTGTCTTGTTCTGTTTCTCTCTTTCGTTGTCTTTTTTTTTTCCACCCCTCTTTAAGTTGTGTCAAATTTCATGTCTCTGTTCCAGCTGTCTGGCCAACATATAGAGGAGAGAATTTCTCCTGAGTCAGCACATTAGAGTGGTGATTTATTACATAACTGTGTGTTATCATGAGGGAACTGTTCTTATTAACCCATGGAATGCACGTCTGTTTTGCACGTCATGAAATACATTAACACCACAACACGACCCACGTGAGATATGATGAAACTTTCATAGGTATGAGGAAAGAAGTACTTCCGGGTTTGTGTTTTATTACGGTTTTAAATGTCACAATGTGTAATAAGTGATGTAAGGAGATGTTTGTGTACGCTCTCACTTTTCACTCCTGCTCTCAGAGAGGGTTACAGTGACTCTGCCTAAGATCAGCCGTCTACCAACCCAATTCACCTTAGAGCTTGATTCGCCTTAGAACCCGGTGAAGCCATGAAACCAACCGACATATTTCATTTTTACCTAAATGTCGAAGAATGACAGCCTCATTGTTACAATATCACCATACCTGACTCTGTCTCCTCCATTTCAACGAGAAAATATTTAGGACGAGAACGTGAACTTCCTGGAAGATGTCCAAATTGTGTAACTCCTGATGTACAAAAAGAGACAGAGAACGAGAGAGATAGAGAGAAAGAAAGAGAGACAGAGAAGACGTACTAAGGCGCACGCACACACACACACACACACACACACACACACCACACACACACACACACACACACACACACACACACACACACACACACACACACACCACAGGGGTGCGCAAAGTTCGTCTTATCTCCCGAAAAAAAAATCTAGATAATTTACAGGGTCTGAAAGAAATTATGCAGCAAACAACAGTTTGTTACAAGTCTTTGCCAAAACACTCGCTGGATGTGTTTTTTCTGAGGCCCGGTGTGAGTGAAGGTGAATTAGTTTTACCTTTACGCACTTTCTAGATGGCTGGGGCAGATCAACCTCCATTATCTTCAACTCAAGAGTACGTCGTCTGTGTTGGCGTAAACTATCGCATCCCACAAATATGGGTAAAATCTGACGTCAGTGTAACAATAACAATGTATATAAATCTTGCTTCCAGGAGCATGACTCCTTATGCACCTTCACAAAATATGCAGGCCAGATCGCTTAATGATATTCACAACTCTCTGAACAGCTTAAGGTGCTGCTTCCTTTTAAGGGCGCGAATCATTAGCGGTCTAACTATATTTATCACAGCCTATAGCCATGTATCCATTGCACAGACATTTGGGCTGGGGAAAATGTAAATGAAATGTTTTCTCAAGGCAACGGCACCACGACCAGGCGGGAATCAAACCCCGGCCTTTCAGATCCTGAATTCCACTCCGTTACCGTTCGGTATGCTCAGGTAATCTAGAGGTGTGAAAACCGTATAAGAATTTAGGCCCCTCTGTGCTAAAGAAACGGCTGCATATTGTGCTCCTGTTCAACTCCAAAATTCATGTTTGGGCGATATTAGTGCGGACAATCTAGATGTCTTTATGAGTAATAATACATTGTAAACTGACGGAGGCCCAGATTTCTTCGTATCTGCTGAACAGAAAAAGTAATGACATTATTAGAAAAAGTTGTGGAGGTTATTTTTGCAATACTGGCATGTGTGCCAGGTGAAGGGGGGTAAAAAGGGAGAGTGGGAGAGGAGAGATGAGGGAATGACAGGCAGGGGTGTAGGAAATTATCTTTAGTGTTCACCTCTGGTGCAACTCTATTTGGATTTGACACGGAAGAGTGCATTAGTGCGGAAGTATGTGTGTGTGTGTGTGTGTGTGTGTGTGTGTGTGTGTGTGTGTGTGTGTGTGTGTGTGTGTGTGTGTGTGTGTGTGTGTGTGTGTGAGTGTGTGTGTGTGCGCGCGTGCGCGTGCATCAGTTCTGGTGATATATATACTGCCCTCGTCTTATTAACAAACTGGTAAATGCACCCACCGACCTTTCAGGAGATTTATGAGGAGAGTTACATGCAGATTGTTGACCTGAAATATGCTCGACTAATCTCCTAGATTTAGAGATCTAGATGTGGACTAGACTAATATTATTTTCCGCACTACTGCACTGACAGGCTAATAGCTGTGTATTTTTGGGGTTACGGAAACAGCGTTGATATGAATTCTTTATGTGTGTCCGGTTAGCGACTAAAACAAGTCGTTAAAAACATGGTGTGATTTATGTGAAAGAAGTAACAAACAGGATTACTAATATTCATCTTACACTCCCTCTGATCATAGGTTTAAAAAGACCGTCAAGGTTAGCGCGAATAGCTCCCCCCCCCCAAAACCCCCACCCCCCTAAAAACATACTTTATGACACATTGCAAGAGGAGTGGTCTATTGTACGAGTTGGGACTGGGGTAGGTGGGATGGTGGAGGGGGTAAGGGAGGGGGATTTAATGGCTGGCTGGTCGTGACGTGGTGTTCAGACTTCAAGGCCAACCATACAGTTTGTCTATAACTTAATCTTTGACTATAACTTAATCATTGACTATAACTTAATCTTTGACTATAATTTAATCTTTGACTATAACTTAATCTTTGACTTATTATAACCTAATCTTTGACTATAACTTAATCTTTGACTATAACTTAATCTTTGACTATAACTTAATCTTTGACTATAACTTAATCTTTGACTATAACTTAATCTTTGACTATGACTATAACTTAATCTTTCACTATAACTTAATCTTTGACTATGACTATAACTTAATCTTTGTCTATAACTTAATCTTTGACTATAACTTAATCATTGACTAAAACTTAATCTTTGACTATAACTTAATCTTTGACTATGACTATAACTTAATCATTGACTATAACTTAATCATTGACTATAACTTAATTTTTGACTATAACTTAATCTTTGACTATAACTTAATCTTTGACTATAACTTAATCTTTGACTATGACTATAACTTAATCTTTCACTATAACTTAATCTTTGACTATAACAATCTTTGTCTATAACTTAATCTTTGACTATAACTTAATCATTGACTATAACTTCATCTTTGACTATAACTTCATCTTTGACTATAACTTAATCTTTGACTCTAACTTAATCTTTGACTATGACTATAACTTAATCTTTGACTATAACCTAATCATTGACTATAACTTAATCTTTGACTATAACTTCATTTTGACTATAACTTAATCTTTGACTATAACTTAATCTTTGACTACAATACAAACATACTATTCATGAGAGGATCGTTCAACTAAACACCAGGTTATTTTGTTGGTATTTTATGAACTTGTGTTGACACATGACATGTTAGAAGTTAGGAAAGAAATGCTGAACAGAATTTTGTTCCTTCCGGTATAATATAATAGTCTAGATCACTCTCACTTATTATGTCTCCACTGTCATCCGGACATCGCAAGTTATAATTTCAATAATCATTACTTTACCATCATATTACTTTACTATATTACTATATCATATTACTTCACCATATTACTTTATCATATTACATCACCACATTACTTTATCATCATCAGAGGAATATGGCTGGCTAATATGGGCTATTATACGAGTATTGATTTTTATTGACTGATGTATCTTTTAGTTTCAGACCAGAGATTTGATGACGTCATCACACTACTATTTACATTTAAATTTTGTTTAAACCGGAAGTGGGCTTCGTTAGAGTTGACTAGTTAAGAACGGTGTATTTTTGATAAAAGAGGTGTATTAGAAATGGTTCTTACTAGAAAGATGATGGGTGATTTGGGGTTTAGGACAGGGGTTAAGAGGGAAACAGAGATGATCTTGAAGTTAAATTATTTTCTAGGTGAACTGTGTACATTCTGCATTGTATTGACAGACATACAAGATAAACAGAACATGATCCACACTCCTATAGATATGATTGTGAATAATATATACAGACATATTAACGATCATATGATATTACTGTAGTTGTGTATTCGTCAGCATGTAAGGCAGAGGCTTTTGTTGTTGTTGTTGTTGTTGTTGTTGTTGTTGTTATTGTTGTTGTTGTTAGATTATTGTTTTTATCATGTCTGTTTCGGTGTGCATATGTATATTTCCCTCTGTGTGTGTGTGTGTGTGTGTGTGTGTGTATGTGTGTGTGTGTGTGTGTGTGTGTGTGTGTGTACACGTGGAAGAAAGGAGGGAGGGAGAGAGGATTGTAATTGTGTGTGTTTTTTGTCCTTGGGCCAGTGTGTGTAATTTGTTTCTTTCTGTGTTTCCGGGCGCGCACGCGTATCTCTGTATATGACGCACCACCTATAACATTAGCACGGTTTGAAAGTCTTGTGATCGAGCTTTAAACATAAAACTTGAAGAGACCCTAGGAATAATAAACGATCTCGATTAAAAATCTTCTCAAGTTTTATGCATATTCTCCAAAAACGATGATATGGTCAAAACGTATGACTGCTTTTTTTTTTAACATGGGAACGTGTCAGGTCCCTGTAGAAGAGACATTCAGAGACAGAAAAATGCTCTAAGAGCACCGGGAAATACCCAGTCACGTGAGACTTCCACGGACTTACGCGTTCAGTAGCGCAACACATTACGTGCCACACAATAACGGTTGTGCACTCAACAAAAACGATCATTAATTACAGCGGGTGATGATAGTAGTATTACTACAAATGCTTGCAAAACATTGACGATCTACATCTGGGAAAATCGCATCATATCGCCAGTGCCGTAGGCGTGCCGGGTGGGAGGATTGGGACGCGCTTTACCATATCCTCACCCCTTCCCCCA
>JAWQUT010000052.1:2291774-2295093 GCA_033807755.1 Ellobium chinense | reverse complement strand
GGGGGGAATGGGAAGTCAGGGGCCATAAGGAGCAGTGTTTAACACCCCCTGTCAACCCCGCTTCCATCCAGTCAATGTTCAATGATATCAGTGTTTGTATGAGTCACAGCCACTCCAACATTGTCTACTGTGAGTGAGCGCAAATAAGCCATTGTTAAGGCCATCTGTGACGAAAAAGTGGCGTTAAGACCTAACACAATGAAATAAATGCACAAAACAAACAAACGAGCAAACAAACAAACACACAAACAAAAAAAAAACAATTCTGTTTAAAGTACCTAGAATATCATGCACATTACAATTATGTATTACATCCCTCTGGTAACTTCAGACATCCCATCTGTCTCTTCAGCATTATCTCCCTTTTTTCTTCCTTGCGTGCATCATTCTGTTGGGGTCTACTCACCCCTATATCTGCTGTGTGTGTAAGGACTATATCATTGTAAACAACATATTTTTTAACAATTTATGGCATTGCAAAAGAGAAAAAAACAACAACATTGCATTCGAAGGCAACCAAAGTCGGTTCCATTTGTTTTTGTGATCGATATTGCTCTATTTTCTGTTCTTTGATGACAGATGATATTTCTAAGCTTATAAATAAGAGTAATATTATTTCCCTTAGATTAAATCTCATTATCTCCAAGGCGGTTCTAAGTCAGTTGTATCTTCGTTGCCGCGACGCCATTATGCCGTATAAATTACGTCCGGTTCTGGTGTGATAAACTTGATGATGTCTCAGATGAACTCATTGCATTTACTTGAAAGCATAGTCTACTCCGCTTAATTGCAACTCCCCAGAAGCATGAAAAAATAAATATTTATTTTATAGACAAAATATAAAAAAGTGGGCAATCTGATACATGAAGAAAAGTATGGACTGTGCCTGGGCCAGGTCAAATCTACTTCTGATGCGATGAGAGTGACATTCTGTGATGAACTGGTACCTGAATGTTTAAATGTAATACCCCTTTATTTAGCCTTCATGCTGGCCTGGTTTAAGTCATACCTCACAGACTGTTCTCAGTATTTTTTTATAGAGAACACTTTTTTAAAGAAAATATTCCTAAACCTCGGGGTATCTCAAGGCTCAATATTAGGTCCCGTAGTGTACACATTATATACCCTTGCGGGTATTATCACCAAACACCACATGAACTACCATATGTACGCCGATGATAAATCTACCAATCTGCTACTCCAGACCACGTTGACACTCTTAGAGCAGACTGACAGGGTTGCATTGATTCTGTCAAAAACTGGATGGACGCAAACAAACTAAAATTAAGCAGTGATCAAACTGAAATCATTCCCTGTTTCACTGAAGTGAAATTGAATTAATTTTCGTGGACAAGTATTTCGACTGCTGATTGTGAAATTGCTTTTTCTGACATGGCAAAATATCTAGATGTCATTTTGGATAAAACGTTAACAACGGATCATCAGATTAATAGGCTGATTAAAACACTGTGCTGAATGATGAAGAAAAGGAAAAATAGCTCCACTATCTTTCAATAGATGCTGTTAAAACTCATATCTCTACTTTTATACTATCATTATTTGATCACTGTGATTTACTATTGATAGGAGTGTCTGAGGAGAAGTTCAATAAACTTGAGAGGATTCAGATCAATGTGGCTCATTGAACTCTTAGAACATCTACATTCCACCACAGCCTTCCTCTTCTTTACAACATTACATTGGTGACCTACAGCTTACAGGCCTGTAATTGTACTTTCACTATTGGGTCCTACTACTTAGTGGTTATATTTCATCTCCCCTTTTCCCTGTTTTGGCATACCCTGCTTCCAGTGATAAGGGCTCCAGGAGTAAAATTTTGATATCATGGGAAACTGTGTCCATTTTACTTTACTTAGGGATTATATTTCATCTCCCCCTTTCCCTCTTTTGGCATGCCCTGCTTCCAGTAATAAGGGCTCCAGGGGTAAAATTTTGATATCATGGGAAACTGTGTCCATTTTACTATATTTTGCCAGGCACCATGTAGCCCTGGGCTGGAACTGCTAGGTCAAGGGTGTGCTCAGGCGGAAGAGGAGGGGTTTGGCGTTGACCAGTGAAAAATGTGGGCTCTGTTTACAAATAGCAACCAAGCTCAAAATCTCAATGGGCTTGCTAGGGTTGGGTCAGTCTTAAAATTTGGGCCACATAATGAGCTTCAATCTGGTATGGGTCTAGGTGAAAGCTAAACCTCTGGGTTCAGAGGGCAGCTCAAAATGTTAATATAGCCCATAAAGGAAAAAAAAAGTCCAATCCCACGACAGGTCTGTAACCTTGTAAAGACAAATACAAGTACAAATCATGTTGTTTTCGATCTAAGGTGTCTACTTCACCATCATACTTGGCAGAGGTATTTAAGCCTTATACATCATCCAGAAATATATGATCCAAGGACTTGAAATAATTATCCATTCCTCAGTCCAGTTGAAGGAAGTGTCTGGTGATGGGGCGGTGTCCGATTCCGGGCCTTAAATTTGGGACTCACTGCTAACAACGATTTGAAATGTAACGAACCTTTGATTCATTTAAACATCAATTAAAAACATACATCTCCATAAAATATCTCTCAGAGCAGATACTCCATCTCATACTCGAAATGTAAGTCGGTTTCTACTTATAATGAAGTTTTACATACAATCATGCCTATACTATATATACAGTATGTGTGTGTGTGTGTGTGTGTGTGTGTGTGTGTGTGTGTGTGTGTGTGTGTGTNGTAAGCACTCCATCTCATACCCAAAGTGCTTGTTACTTTCTTCTTACAATGACGTTTTTGCTTAATGCTATAACATACGGTGCGTGTGTGTGTGTTCTCACGCTTGAGCAAGTATGTAAAATGATGTGTGTGTCTGATAGTAGTGTATGTACTGTAAAGCGCCTCAAGCTTTTCTCTATAAAAAAAAATCCTCTTTATTACTATTGTTATTAAGTGAAGTCAGCGCACTTTGGCGATATTGTTATCAATAGATGAAGATGATAGAAATCAGCACCGAGTAACCTTAGCTTAGACATGTACTCCATATTATTACAGTGCTGGTGTGTTCAGTGCACTGAGGTCATGATGAATTTGTTCTCTTTCTCTCTCTCTCTCTCTCTCTCTCTCTCTCTCTCTCTCTCTCTCTCTCTGAGCCTAGTGGTTCAAATGTCATCCTCCTCAATATCAGTCTTGTTCATCTTTACATCTACATCTTCACAGTGCACACTTGTACTTCTGTCACTCAGCTGCAACTACATCTACACGTCTATCTCTCTTATGCACTGATTTTAGTACCGCCAACCTTCTCTTTTGCAAACCCCTTTA
>JAWQUT010000052.1:2284274-2286774 GCA_033807755.1 Ellobium chinense | reverse complement strand
GTATGTTGTACCACAGAGAGTGTGTTGTGCCAAAGAGAGTGTGTTGTGCCACAGAGAGTGTGTTGTGCCACAGAGAGTATGTTGTGCCACAGAGAGTATGTTGTGCCAAGGAGAGTGTGTTGTGCCACAGAGAGTATGTTGTGCCACAGATAGTATGTTGTGCCACAGAGAGTATGTTGTGCCAAAGAGAGTATGTTGTGCCACAGAGAGTGTGTTGTGCCACAGAGAGTATGTTGTGCCACAGAGAGTATGTTGTGCCACAGAGAGTATGTTGTGCCACAGAGAGTATGTTGTGCCACAGAGAGTATGTTGTGCCACAGAGAGTATGTTGTGCCACAGAGAGTATGTTGTGCCACAGAGAGTATGTTGTGCCACAGAGAGTATGTTGTGCCACAGAGAGTATGTTGTGCCACAGAGAGTATGTTGTGCCACAGAGAGTGTGTTGTGCCACAGAGAGTATGTTGTGCCACAGAGAGTGTGTTGTGCCACAGAGAGTGTGTTGTGCCACAGAGAGTGTGTTGTGCCACAGAGAGTATGTTGTGCCAGAGAGAGTGTGTTGTGCCACAGAGAGTATGTTGTGCCAAAGAGAGTATGTTGTGCCACAGACAGTGTGTTGTGCCACAGAGAGTATGTTGTGCCACAGAGAGTATGTTGTGCCAAAGAGAGTATGTTGTGCCACAGAGAGTGTGCTGTGGTCTACAATACAAAGAAGGTCAAAGTTATTGCCTGAAATTATCGCTTTTGACCCATAATTGCCTATCAGACTGTCACTGGCCATTTGACTCTCAACTCGTCTTCATTTTGAGAACTGGATCAACTAACCATCATAAAAGTACAACTTACTATCTGTTCTAACAAAGACCTTGGGACCTTGCAGTCATCAGTCATTTTTCACTATTCCAGAATAGGAATAGTCACATTTAGAGATTAAGACAGTGGCGCAACGGGGCTGAAAGAAGAATTGCAGGGGCACTTCCTCTCCTCCCCCCCCCNCCCCCCCCCCCCCCAACTCCCCCGTTTCAAAGACGCATACCTACTCAGTATTTACTAGCTGCACTAAGCACTAGACCTATCTCAACTTTGTCCTGGGAAATCATGGTCCTGAACTAAGAGAAAGTCTTCAAGAAAACCCCAGTATCTGGGACAGACCTTTTACTCATCATCTATGTCTTGGGGCGGATAGAGATGATTAAGATATTAATCCAGACTAATAATATGTCTAGACGTCTTCGGGGTGATCGATTTCAATTCCGGAAGTTTATCTTCAGATGTCGTGCTTAGACTCTTGCAAAATGAGGTTTTGTTTTGTTATTTTGTTTTGTTTGTTTTTGTTCTATTCTGATCTCGTTGCATCAAAGTGAAATAATGTTTTCTATGAGCCGTTTCCATTACTGAGGATCATTTCAGTATGAATAATATCTTTCTTCATCAATGTACACATCGTCTGATCTTTCTTCGGCCAAACTCTGGCCCTCAGATGATAATGTCTGATGAACATTCATTTACATTTACCTCCCTTGTCTTGTCTTGTATCCAGAGGTAAGACACCATCCTGCACGAAGATTCCATTTCAGAGACTGTATGTCATTAACTACACCATTTTTTTATTTATTTATGTACCTCTCTTGTTTCCGTTTCTTCCTCTTAAACGGATAGCGTCGTATCTGAAATGAATGAGGTTTGAAGGAAACATCGATCCCACACAACCATTCTATTAGTTATGAAGAGACAAAATTGATAATGACATGTTTAGGACTTTCAGTTTTCGAGATCATCTTTAAATCCGATAATGTCATCAAAATTCTGTTCAAAATGATTTGACATTTGACCTGTGTTGTGTAATACGACTAGACTATGTTTGTCAAAACGGTTGACGTGTCACTAATTTGGTTTTATTTGTTATGACCTTCTACGGACTCACTCTCCGTCTCCATTCCTTCCTCATCCACGTCCTCCCTTTCCCATCTACTCACATGGCAACTACCACTATCACTGACACCAGAAACCATGATCGATCACTACACCACCATCGCTACAATTATCCACAACCACAACCACAACCAGCACTACCACTGTCACCAACCCACCACTGCCATTACCACTATCATGATCTGTCTCCTAAAGAACTCCACTTACCATTTTCAGACGTACGTTATCTGGTCTAGTCATCTTGCAGACTTCTTTCTTCTTCCGAATGAACTCTTTGTCTGTCTCAGGTTCCCCCTTCCCTCTTTCTCCGTCTCCTCCCCCCCCCCCCCCCCNCCCAACCAACTCCGTCTCGTTCTTCAGTCTCCTGAATGACATAACCTTTTCAACAAGAACCAATTTAAAAAGTCGTACAGTCTAGACCGGTACCCACGAGATTTCTTGCGAAACCTAAGTAGTCTGTTGAAACGTCCTCAGAAAGCAGGACGACTTGAGACTCTGAGAGAAGCATTTCCACACACACACACACACACACACACACACACACACACACACACACACACACACACACACA
>JAWQUT010000052.1:2258508-2268688 GCA_033807755.1 Ellobium chinense | reverse complement strand
GGGGGGGGGGGGTCGGGGCAAAAGAGTTTTACAAGCAGAAGCGAAGCAGTCGTTTGGGATCCATGTGGGATATTCAGAGGAAGGGGCCCCAGATTTGTACAGGACGGCAGGTAAGATTCAAGAAGCGGCTTCATGATGGCTTGACTTTTATTATTTTGCGAAACCTTTTAGTCAAGCGCATCGGTGGTCTAGTGGTAGAATACTCGCCTGCCACGCGGGTGACCCGGGTTCGATTCCCGGCCGATGCATTTTTTTTCAAAATTTTGTTTATTTATGCTCGTCTTTGGGTATTTTTTTCCCTCTCCCAGTTGGACTGCTCCTAATACTGGGGACTCTAAAACACAAAAGATCGAAGTCTGATAAGTTAGCAAAGCATGACTGTATATTGTCACTGTTAAATGCGAAGGACCCGCAGTCCAACTGGGAGAGGGAAAAAAAATACCCAAAGTCGAGCATAAATAAACAAAATTTTGAGAAAAAAAATGCATCGGCCGGAAATCGAACCCGGGTCACCCGCGTGGCAGGCGAGTATTCTACCACTAGACCACCGATGCGCTTGACTAAAAGGTTTCGCAAAATGATAAAAGGTCAAGCCATCATGAAGCCGCACCTTGAATCTTACCTGCCATCCTGTACAAATCTAAGGCCCCTTCCTCTGAATATCCCACAGGGATCCCAAACCACTGCTTCTGCTTGTAAAACTCTTTTGCCCCCCCCCCTTCCCCCTCCCCCNCCCCTTCCCCCTCCCCCAACACTCCATGCCTTAGGTCCCTCTATCTAGGGAGCTACAAGTAGGCCTATAAGATGGATGAGGTGTTGAAGGAAGATAAGCATGTTATATCTGTGGCTGTATGCATAATCCTTACGTTATAGTTAACGCACTGCGGTAACCACGGGAAACTCCGAAAACATTAGCAGTGTTCACTGTGGTTAACGCAATACATTAACTAACGTATGGGTTATGCATACAGCCGCTGGAGATCTCACAGATCACTAGTCTACATCAGTCAATGATTTGACACAGGGATCAAACATCCCCTACTCCGTGTAAAACGTAGGCTACCTGTACGCCATAGACCAGTGGCCGTATGTATGTATAAAATAATCCTTACGTTCGTTCACGCAATGCGGTTACCATGGTAAACTTCCAAACATCAGTAGTGTTCACAGTGGTAAGGCAGCGCGTTCATTAAAGTAAGGATTATGCGTACGGTAACTGGTGTGTTCAGTGGTAACCTTCGGGCCAAACAGGCATTCCATAGACTATCTCACCTAGTGTTTGGTTTAGACTTAGTGGCAGAGTTTAAAAAAAGTGATCACACGTGAGAGAATTCCAAGAAAATGATGTCTAAAGACTGTTTGAAGAAGACATTTTTACTTCCGTACTTTCAGTCCTATTCAATACTGCTATTTTAAATTCAACTTCATCCTAAATTTGTTGCAGACTGCAAGTATTTAGTTTTAGCATATAATTCACTAGTAAGGTTCTGATTATCAAATAGCTACGTACAGAGTTTATTATAACTGACGAGTGGATCTGTATTTGGATTCTCCATGACCTGAATGACCCATTTTTAACCTCTGTCCTCGGTAATTACCAGATTCTAATAGAATCACTGTGACCTCAAGGTATCGATATCCTTAGTAGACGATACTGGAGATGTGGGTATTCACGTTGTAGATATCTGAAATATCTGAGTTTTTGAGAAACGCTCCCAATCTGTTGTTTAAAGCAATACAATGAAGCAGAGATGTGGCTTAGAGGGTAAAATCGAGGTATAATTATGAGTTCAAACTCTACATATGTTTTAATAGGGAAAAGAACATAAATGAAAGATCATAGTAATGTACAGAACTCGAACTATCAAAAAAAAAATTAACAATATCCAATGAGCATGACGACTTGCTAGACGAAGGTATCTTCCTCTGAAGTTCATCGATGTCATCAAAAGAATAAGATTTTTCTTTCCGAGATGGATGGACTGGAGAGGCAAGGGAAGGGAAGAGGAAGAAGATCTGTGAAATAAATGAATGATTTTTTTAAAAAAAAAACTTGCATCGGCCGGGAATCGAACCCGGGTCACCCGCGTGGCAGGCGAGTATTCTACCACTAGACCACCGATGCGCTTGACGGTAGGGGTCTCGCAAAATCATAAAAGGTCAAGCTGTTAGGAAGCTGCGTCTTGCATCTTACCTGTCGTCCTGTACAAAGCTTGAGCCCTTACTTTTAAGACCCCATATGNTTCCCTCCCTTGCACTCCGCGCTCAAAATACTACAAGTCAAAGATGGATGAGGTGTTGATGGAAGATAAGCATATCTGGAGAGCCCTGAGATCATGAGATCAGTCAATGAATTTTTGACACAAGGCTCAACCTCCCTCCCTTCCCCCCTGCTGCGATCCGAGTGAAATGTAGGCTGCCTGTACACCACAGGTGTGTTTAATGGTAACCCTCGAACCGAACGGGCATTTTTGTTATCCATGGATTATCTCACCGAGTGTTTGGTTTAGAGGTCGTGATTGGGTTAGGAGAGTGTGATGTCATCAAAAGAATAAGATTTTTCTTTCCGAGATGGGTGGATGAAGGGGAAGAAGATTTGTGAAATAAATGAATGATTTAAAATAACAAAACAAAAAACCCCCAAAGAACTTGCATCGGCCGGGAATCGAACCCGGGTCACCCGCGTGGCAGGCGAGTATTCTACCACTAGACCACCGATGCGCTTGCCTAAAAGGTTTCGCAAAATCATAAAAGGTCAAGCTGTTAAGAAGCTGCGTCTTGCATCTTACCTGTCGTCCTGTACAAAGCTTGAGCCCTTCCTTTTAAGTCCCCATGTGGATCCTCAAACCACTGCTCCAAAAACCGATTACCCCCTTCCCCTCAACCCTTACCCCTTCCCCCTCCCTTCCCTCCCTTGCACTCCGCGCTCAAAATGTTTGTATCTAGAGAGCTACAAGTCAAAGATGGATGAGATGTTGAAGGAAGATAAGCTTAGACTATGTGGAGAGCCCCGAGATCATCAGATCAGTCAATGAATTATTGACACAAGGCTCAACCTTCCTCCCTCCCCCCTTCCCCCTCCCCCCTACTCCAAGTGAAATGTAGTCTACCTGTAAACCATAGACCAGGTGTGTTTAATGGTAACCCTCGAACCGAACGGACAATTTTGTTATCCATTGATTATCTCAATTAGTGTTTGGTTTAGGGGTAGTGATAGGGGTTAAGGAAAAAGTGATCACACATGAGAGAATTCCAAGAAAATGATGTCTAAAGACTGTTTGAAGAAGACATTTTTACTTCCCTAATTTCAGTCCTATTCGATACTGGTATTTTAAATTCAACTTGATCCTAATTTTGTTGCAGACTGCAAGACAGTATTTAGTTTTAGCATATAATTCACTAGTAAGATTCTGATTATCAAATGGCTATCTGCAGAGTTTATTATAACTGACGAGTGGAACTGTGTTTGGATCTTCTATTACCCGACTAACCTAATTTTAACCTCTGTCCTCGGTAATTACCAGATTCTAATAGAATCACTGTGTGACCTCCCAATCTGTTGTTTTAAGCAATACAATGAAGCAGAGATGTGGCTTAACTGATCAAATTGAGGTGTAATTATGACTTCAAACTCTACATATGTTTTAATAGGGAAAAGAAGATAAATGAAAGAGCATAGTAATGTACAGAACTATCAAAAAAAAAAGATTACTTCGGCAAATATCAAAATGAGCCTGACGACTTGCTAAACGAAGGTATCTTCCTCTGAAGATCATCGATGTCATCAAAAGAATAAGTTTTTTCTTCCCGAGATGGGTGGATTGGAGAGGAAAGGGAAGGGAAGGGGAAGAAGATTTATGAAATAAATGAATGATTTAAAATAATAAGAAAAAAAACTTGCATCGGCCGGGAATCGAACCCGGGTCACCCGCGTGGCAGGCGAGTATTCTACCACTAGACCACCGATGCGCTTGACGGTATAGGTCTCGCAAAATCATAAAAGGTCAATCTGTTAGGAAGCTGCTTCTTGCATCTTACCTGTCGTCCTGTACAAAGCGTGAGCCCTTACTTTTAAGACCCCATATGGATCCTCAAACCACTGCTCCAAAAACTGATACCCNCGCCCCCCCCCCCTCAACCCTTACCCCTTCGGTCCTCCTTTCCCTCCCTTGCACTCCGCGCCCAAAATATTTCTATCTAGAGAGCTACAAGTCAAAGATGGATGAGGTGTTGAAGGAAGATAAGCATATCTGGAGAGCCCTGAGATTATGAGATCAGTCGATGGATTTTTAACACAGGCTACCTGTAAACCACAGGTGTGTTTAATGGTAACCTTCGAACAGAACGGGCAATTTTGTTATCCATGGATTATCTCATCGAGTGTTTGGTTTAGAGGTAGTGATAGGGTTAGGAAAGATTAAGCACAGCATGAGAGAATTCAAAGAAAATGATGTCTAAAGATTGTCTGAAGAAGACATTTTTCTTCCCTACTATTCAATACTGCTATTTTAAATTCAACTTGATCCTAATTTTGTTGCAGACTGCAAGTATTTAGTTTTAGCATATAATTCACTAGCAAGGTTCTGATTATCAAATAGCTACCTGCAGAGTTTATTATAACTGACGAGTGGACCTGTGTTTGGATCTTCTATTACCCGACAAACCTAATTTTAACCTCTGTCCTCGGTAATTACCAGATTCTTATGGAATCACTGTGACCTCAAAATATCGATATCCATAATAGACGATACTGGAGGTGTGGGCATTCACAATGTAGATATCTGAATATACCAATTAAGGCACATCCCGAGAATGAAATTTAAAGATTGCACAAACAGTGCAGTGTTGACGGCAGGGGGAGCTGAGAAAGGATACATGGATGACAAACTGGCTACCTTGCACTCGGGACAAACCCATACGCGCTCCGTCTCCCAGCCAAGGATCCAGCGAAGAGTTCTGGAGATAGTTCTTCCAGTGACGATGTCATTCATTGCTTCTCTATGTCTATTGCTGGCTCTGACACGGTGATCTGACCCTGGGACTGTTCCAAGGAGCTGGAAACGTTCTTGTTCATGTGACATTCTTATTTCCATCGGTGTTGCCAGTACAAGATCCACTTTGGCATTGTCCATGAGGATAATCCTTCTTGTCACTGTCTCTGTCCTGCCAAGCAGTCAGCTCTTTCATTTCCACACATTCCACAGTGACCTGAACTGGAATGATTCAAATAAACTTTCTTACTCCAGATCCTTGCAGCTGAGAAAGGAGCACAGCAATGTCCAAAGTTTACATTTTAGTATTATTATTATCATAGATGAGGTGAGAGAGATCCCGTCATAAATGAATCGACAAAACAGTATTCTAGTCAAAAGCTTGGAGTTAAAAAGGAAAGAACCAACAGAATGATACTTGGGAGTCTTTACCTGAATATTCAGCTCCTAGGACAGGGTTCAGGAAGTCAAACACTTGCTACTTGGGAGTATCTTCCTCTGAAAATCTTCTGTTGCCTCGCTCTTATAATAAGTTTTCCATTTATTGATAAATTAATTGTCAAGGGAAGGGTGGAATGGGAAGGAAAGTGAAAAATTGAGGGGTTGGGGAAGGGGAGAGAAAAGGTTTGTAAAATTAATTAATGATAGTGAAAAAGAAAAAAAAATTGCATCGGCCGGGAATCGAACCCGGGTCACCCGCGTGGCAGGCGAGTATTCTACCACTAGACCACCGATGCGATTGAAAGAATGATTGCTCAAGGTTTTAAAAAGCCAAAGTGATCATAATGTCGTGTTTTGCATCTTACCTGCGTATGCTTAGGGTTTCTTCCTTCTTCTTCAGCCCCCACAAGGCCCAAACTCACATTCCCTACGTGACATTTTAGGGATGTAGTCGCCATCTTCATCCACGCGTCACCAAACACGACGCTGTAATTTCTCCCTCCCAGCAGNATGACACAGACAAAATAGCGCATTGTTAGCACCCTCTCCCCTCCCCCACCACACACACACACTTCTTTTTTTTACGCAGCTGAAAATTAAAACTGAATGGAATGTTTGGTTACAGACCCACACGGTTGACAAAGTTTATTGATAAAGCCCAGACTGCAGTGTGATAATATAGTCTATGGGCACACATGGTATAATTATCTGATGGCGCAGCTAGATAGGCCAGCTCTTACAGTAAAAAGTTAGATTAGGGACAATTTTATGACACACGAAATTAGGGACCGTAGTATGCACAATGTTGTTTATACGTTTCGAGCCGGCTGTGTCTACTGTAACCCTCCTAACATCAATGTGGTACTTCTCACAAAGTTAGACAGCATTGTGCTCTAATTCTCAGGCATACAAAAATGCATTGATTATTATTTGAAAGCTTGCGCATTTACAATGGGATCCATTACCATCGTAAGAATTACCTTAACTCTGGACGTTGAACGCTACCAAAGATGCACTGTTGTAATTCTGAAGACGGTAACAAATATCATCGTTAATACGCAAGCTCTCAGTTGTCTATATTATTATCTCGTCCGTGCTGACATGTAACAGTGAATGTCACACGAACCTAGTGTGAGAAATAACCGTTTCCACTTCTAATAGAAATCCATTACTGTTGTTTCCGAGTATTCCTACCTTTTAACATCAGGTTTCGGGTAAAACCCTGTTCTATCCCAGGAGCAATTTTCTTTTTCCCTATAAAATAACTTTTTTTTTTCTTTCAAACATTCAAGCTGCAACAACTTTTTCATTCAAGGTGATACGCAGTAAGCTTTTCTTCTTTTACTTTGAGATGGAATTGGTCGTTCCCAATTCCAGAATATGGGAGTAAGTTTTACAATTCATCTTCTAAATTTCTGCAATTATATTTCCTCTCTACTCTGCATCGTTGACTAAGACCGCGCTCCGGCTAAGAACCCGTTTGTATTATCTCCCGAACACCGAGCTCTTAGACAGAGACTTTGGATTTGTCATCAGGATCGTCCTAAACTTCAGAACAAGACTGTACTAAAATCTGCATTTGAGCTATGTTGTGTCTTACGACCTTTTAAGATGTCAACACTGTCGATATTGTGCATATGAGGGAACAAGCTGATAACACATGATGATTTAAATATAGGTGGGAGGACTGTTGTATTATATCGACGAAATATATCTGCACACTCGCGTTTTTTATAACTATGTAACTTTTTTTTGTGTGTGTGTCTATTGACTTACTTATTTAAAATTTTGCAAGCAAGAGGGAAGGGGTGAGTTGAGGCCGTCTGTGATCGTAAAACTAATATTATTTCCCCAGTTCAGACCGCCAGAGCTCACATTCCTTTGAATGTTCCAGAAAAGAGGCTGTGTTAAGTGATTCAGAAATGAGAGCTCTTCCTCAAAATCTGTCACGATATTCTCCTTAAAGATACACTTGATGGCCCTGGAGAGAGATGAAGGAGGGGAGAGAATGAGAGACAGACGGACAGACGGAGAGATAAATGAAAAAAAAACAAAAACAACAGAAATTTTTTTTAAAAAAATCTCATGAGTACCAATTCTGGTTTTCAAACTTGATGGCGAAGATGGAGGCCTAGTGAAAACATGCAATGACAGTTTCAAGTGGTCTCAATGGATTCAGAATGTTTATTTTTGTTTGCCGTTCTGAGGTCGACGCCTTGCTGAAAAGCTTCAACTCAATTTTGCTAANGGGGGGGGGGGGATATCATTAGTTTACACCAAACATATTGTTATAAATGTAAACACGATTGCTGCACTCGCGCTAATTTTACCTTTAGAGGTCTGAATGTTTAACTTGTGATGGAGAAGATGAAATAGTTTTCTGAAATGTTGAAAAGTCCGTCATGAACTAGAGTGTTAGCTCCAGGAGTGTTCAGCACATGACATCCAAGTGATTTCTATCGAATCCCAATGTTTGTCTTTGTTTCCTTTTTTCAGGACTGATCTTAACTGGTTTATTTCAGAACCTATCGACATGCGCCTTAACAAACCTAAAAATTAAAATATTGAGTTGTTTAGGCAAGGGCCTCCGGGAAAGATAAAGAGAGAGCAGGATTCCTGTTGTTTATTACTCTAACATTAACGTGTTGGAGTGCATTTAACTTAGATTAGAAATACACTGGTGCAATTACTCTGAGGTTCAGTTAATATTTGTCATACTCTGCTTCAGGTTCACAAGTCAATTTGTTGTCAACGAAGCACAGAATACAGTAGTTTCTAATGAACTAAGTATCAGGGTGGGCAGAGGGAGATAGAACAATTAAAAGAGCCTTAGCAACAACAACAACAACAAAATGTATCATCAAGTGCAAGTATAACAATAACAACACCAGCAAAGATCATTCCGCTGATCACGTTTCTCGGTCGGTTCGAAGCAAGGCGTCTAAAACACGTGATCAAGGAAGTCAAATAATAGCCGCTCTTGACTCACAGCGCCTAGAGTCATTTCCCTTTTATTTCATAACTCTGAGAGAATTTATAAATAAAACCTTTTCAATAAGGATCGGAGTTCGTTGGGACAGTTGGTCTCAGTCTATTATATCTAACATTCAGATGTCAGTGTTTGATTTACGTATCAAGATTTAGACCATTTGTGAGTAAGAGTGAATGTCCTGGCGAACCTTGTTGTGACCTACATCCCGCGGCTTTCCGAACGCCCAAATGATCTAAACAATAGTTGTTTTTGACAAGCCCAAAAAGTGAGCTCACTATGAGCCACACTATACGATAATGGCAGAAGAGTTGGAGTTTTCGGTTCCATTGAACTTACCGATGGTCATTAGATATCGTGGTCTCTAGAGTCCGGACACTGAGTATCATTGAGGGCAGGACCACGAAGGTCTGGAGCCTTTCAGTGAAAATGCGTCAGGGGACTCCGCCACAAAAAAGCATCTCATTGAAAGGTAGGAGAAAACGTGACATTCATTTAAGGAGGGGGGCGCCACCTGAGGGCCTTTTTCTAAATGCTTGGTGCCACATGATTTTAACCTTGATTTTTGGACTCAGCAGGTTCAAATTAGTGGAAAACAGTCAAATTTTTTTTACATTTTATTATATTTGCTATGGAAACGGCCGCCATCTTGAATTTTCTACCTAGAAAACCGTCAACTTCAAAAGGTAACTCCTCCTCCAGATGAAATGCAATCCAACTGAAATTCCACACATGCATTCTTATACACCTTGTCTACAAAGTAACAGCGAGTTATTTTTTATAAAATGATAAAAAAATATTTTATGAATTTTCAAAATTGGTATGTATCAGAATATCGATTTTCCCCCATTTTTTGGCCTTCGCCAACATATTTCTTGAAAAATAAAAAAAAAAGTCCAAATGTCCCCCTGTTACTTTTTTTGTACACCTATAAACTGCTTACATACCAAATTTTGCAAAGATTGGTTCGTAAATTATGATGGAGTTTCGAATTATGTGTTGAAAAGTATAGTTTTGAGAAAAATGCGTTTGAAAATTTCATACACAAAGTACGTCCGAAAAACTGTACTTACATCAATACATGCCCGGCTGATAGGCTGGGCCACCTTCCTCAGCCTCTTTTTCTTGTCGGCATTATGATAATCACAACAATTCAGGATCACAAAGAAAAATTAGGCTGCTAATGTCTTGGCCACCTCCTTCCTGTCAGGTATTCACGTGCTAACCTGCATGCTGCTGTTTACATACAGATAGAAATGAGGCCACCCGAACCGAAGAAATCCAATCAGATAACTAGGTCACGGTTGCCGGAAACAGACGAGTGAATGAAACATTAGCATGACTTGTTCCGATTGAAAAGTAGGCCGTGACCTAGCTATTTTCAGCGAAGTAAATAAGGCCAGACAATTTATGTTTCGCTTTCGGGAGATGCCGTCGTTCTGACATTTTCATTGGCTAGCCGGTGAGAGTTTGACCTTGTAGAGGAGAAAATTTCCTTTCCAACGGTATGCAACAAGATAGGTCTAATTTTATTGCGTATAGACAAAATATGCGATCAAAACAGACAATTTCAGCCTAAATTCATATAATCAGCTAAGAAAACCGAGGGGGTGACCCTAATGAAATGCATTTTTGAGAGGTAAAATGGATTCTTTCACATGCGACCATCAATGCTTTCGATTCACAAGATGTCAAAGTATCTAAAAATAGCAATAACCCAATTTCGGCATTTTTAGCCCAAATCGACGATTTCAGGTGG
>JAWQUT010000052.1:2240911-2258499 GCA_033807755.1 Ellobium chinense | reverse complement strand
CCCCCCCTTAAAAGCTAAACAAATTCGGACTAAAGAGAAAATGTGAAGGAGGTGGGTAATGGTGGAAGGGGAGGGGAGGGTTGGTAGTTAGAGACCCTTCCCATTTTGTTCCGTTTATTATTTCTTGTTTTTAACTACATCAGAATGTCATTATTTTGTTGCCTTATAAAAAGCTTCCGGTCGTATCAAATAATATGATAATGGAAAAAATGATCCTACTTTTCATACCATTCCTGAAATTACCAGACTAAATGTGCCGAGAGTCGATAGTTCAAGTCAGTCAATGACCGGGCAAACTCAACAGCATTGTCTTTTTTCTTTTGTTGTTTTGTTTTTTTAAATTCTGTGCTTGTTTTAGCTTAATTTCACAGCGACGCTTAATTTGCGAGTACTATTGTAGTATCAGTAATTTACGTATATTATTATATGTATAATGTATTTCACAAACTAGGTCAAATGGAAACTTTTATTTCATATTCTTAAGAGGTTTAGGTGGGCTGTGAAGACAGTGTCCACGCTCCTGTGTGAGCTCAAAAGTGTAAATGTGTAAACACTGGATAAGGAATTAGATCTCTTCATGTCAGTAACATGGCTGCACACCTGTCTCTTCATCTCCAAACTCCAATTCTGTGAAATACGACGTTATTCGTCAACATCATTTTGACATGTTCGATTTTTGGTATTATTGTACATACCGGGTAATCACAACTCCCCAGGATCAGGGACAGAGTTGCCATTAAAAGAAGTTGTGATTTGTTAGATTGTTCGGTGACTTTAACGTGGGAAATAGAGTATTCAGCACACACACACACACACACACACACACACACACACACACACACNACACACACACACACACACACACACACACACACACACACACACACACACACACACACGCACATATACATTGATTTTGTGATTCGTTGACTCCATCAGTACAATATGGAACTAGTCTCGTTTATGGATAAGTGACAGGTTCGATAAAAGTCAGGGTTGATAGATTTTTTTGCTATACATGTTGCACTGGCTGTTTCGTCTACTTTAAGTGATGACAAAGGTAAATTATCTCTAAGTATTTCTTGTATTGACCGGCATTTTACAACTGGAGGAAATAGAAACATCTTTTTTTTGAGTTTCTAATGGATGCTGACACTCTATGAGGCATTAAATTTGTCTTACTTTCAGTGGAGGAAAATTGTGATTGCATCAAAGACCTTTTAGTCTTACGGAGATCTTTGTTCTGTAAGAATTTTGACCAAAAAAGTTTTTATTTTTTCACTCCGAACCTTCATTTGCATTGTTGTTTAGTTATTTTGTGTGTAGGCTGGGGGGGGGGGGGGGNGGGGGGGGGGGGGGGGGAGAGGAAGGGGGCAAAAAAACGATTATGCAAATAAGATGTTTTTGGAGATGAATAAGGTCAAGCACGTAAAACACAAAGCTATCACAGGTTGTTATATTATTTCAATAAACTACCATGTAAGGAATGGAAGTCGAGAGTTTAAGTTACAACTTTGTTTTTAAACTCATAGCACAATGAAATGGTTTGTTTTCTTAATAGGCTCGATTTTAACTAACCGTGCAGGCCAGGAAGAAGTTTGTGGATAGAAGATTATAAGAACATGTGAAAAACGATGATTTGTGCTCATTCATTTTGGGATTAATGTGATTGTTTAATCCTAAAAGACAGTGTCTCCAGATTTAACCCAATTCAGTGTGTATATCTGTAGTGTACACCGACTGTGTTGATATCTAATGTTCCATCCCACGGAAAAGAGACTTTCAGAAAAAGGAGGTTCACGCACAATTTATTTACGACATCTAAAATGAGCTGAGATAATTCTTTATAAACGAGTTATTCTCTAATTCTAATTTTTAAGCTTCACACCAATTCCGATACTGTCATCAAATACTGGCCTTACTTTGTTACGTTCACCTGAGACGTACATCATCGACGACTAACGCAGAGTGTAGATACTGGGTCCATAGCCCTCCAGGTTTTCCCCCCTAGGCATGATGTGCGCCCCAGGCCGTGATATAACCCATAATGAAAAGTGTCTCCACTGTTTTTTTCTTTTTTTTTTTTTTTTGGCTCAAATTGGAAGTGAATGTGTTCATTTGTAATGCACTAATTTCAAGAGTTTAGAAATATGGTAAATAATAATGAACAAAATGATAATATAAATAAATGTAAATGTAAATGAATAAATGAATAAATGAAAGAAATGAACAGAAAAAGTGTCTCCACTATTAGTGACCCCGTCTTTCCCAGACTCATCCTTGTGGACCAATCTCAGGAGGTTCATGACATCTGGAGCATCTTGGACTAGAAACCTGGCCCGATCAGAGTATTGGTTCTTTCATTCCCTGGCATACCAACATGGCCTGGAAAGAACACCCAAGAGAGAGAGAGAGAGAGAGAGAGAGAGAGAAATTAACTTCTCTATACACTCTAAAACTCTTAAGAGACTGGAGAAAATGATAGCAAAATACCGCACTTTATGTATGTAGTTATTTCTGGAATATGACATATACGTCATTATGAAGGTCGTATCACTTTGTATATTTCAGTTGTAGATGTAGATGTCCAACTAGAGCCGTCCGTGTCAACAACCAGGTGATGTCCATGACAGCCACACTTAACCTGATTCTATATCGTCCATGCGATGTGAGATAGCGTGAGTGTTGAGCTAATTCAATGGCACTCACTGCTCTGAAAATCCCCTTTTAACAGTTAATCAAGTAGAAAACCACTAGCCCACCAGGACCGACACGAGCTTGTCGACCCCACACCCTCACCAGAGTATTTATACGACAACCTCACACCCTCTCGCTGACATTTTCTCGATTGAACGGACACACTCTATGCTCACTAAGTGGAACATGACAGTCCAGGCGCTCGTTTATTTGAAATTTGTTTACTTGTAATTTATTACCTCATCTCAAAGCCTCTCTTTTCTTCACTGTAGTAGAATTTATCCCTCGACTTCAACACCTCACAACCTATAAATTCTCTGACTGATCGAGTTCATCGGGGTCCAATGTACACTATTTAAAATAGTATTGAGTTCAACATTAGAGAACTTTTATTTTAAAGTTCGGATCTCCTACAGACCATTATGGCTGAGGTGGGCGTGTCCACAATCTTTTGTTGGTGATACAATCCATATTCCACATGTGACGTTATGAACTGTCAATCTTGTTTTACGTCATAATGTACTGATCGTAACAAACCCTAGGTTAATACCATATTATGTACATGTGAAAATAAAAACCCCGTAGTTGAGTTTCCTTACATAAAAGTATCCATCAGTGACCTTTCCCCTCCCCCCATCCACTTCCTCCAAGACAACATGAGATCCGGGACTCAGATCTGCCGTCTACAGTACACTAAGACTTGTGACAGGGAAGGGTGAAAAAAAAACGTCAGCTGAGACAATATTCACTACTAGTCACACAGTACAGACCACAATATAGACAATGTAAGCTGAGCATTCCAACAGATTAACAGCAGAGTGGCCAGAACACTGGGCTTGAAAACCAAGAGTTCGATGTTCGATCCTTACTTCGATCATATTTTTTGTTTCTTATTAATAAATCAGGAAAATTAGAGAAATAGTCTATACCTAATCTTTTCAATATTATCTACATGTCTACTCTTTTTCTGACTTCACTACCTGAAAAGATTTCTCTATGTAAGAATAACGAACACAAGTATACTGTAGATAGCAGATTCCCGTTCAGGACAGCCTAAGTGATTTCCACGGTCCTGACCATTAGCCATCGCTGCCAGCCAGTGGATTGGTAAATCCACCTAATGATGAGTAATTTGGCCGCTGCTTTGACAAGGAAATAATGAATGAAGGAATGGATCAAGGGGAGAGCAACGACCTGTGGTTACCTGCCTTGTCCTCAATGTCCTGATAAAAACAAAGGGCTTCTAGAATTGCGTCCCCTGTCCACGTGGCGAGCTCTTTCTGGCCAAGCAAAACATGGACGTTATGAAAGTGTTGTTGATCCACTTTACGAAACGAAAACAAAATATTTTATAAATACTTTTCCTTGACAGTCCTACTGTCATATCTAACCCATAAAAGGAGAGGCATGTGTGGTTTTATCGTCTTAAATGACTGAAATTAGGTCGTTCAGTGCCATGATGCTGGTTTCTGTGCTTGTATAAATAAACATAGAGTAGGATGGTGACCGCATTCTGGTCTTTGCCTGATCAAACTGTGATCCGCTACTTGAAATGACTCTTTTCTATTTATTTACTCCAAGTGCATATTATAAAAATGTATACCAATGAATTTATACCTCTGTTTACTTCATTGGTCATAACAATGTGACTCACGTAGAGTGAGTAAAGATAAAAGTTAGTGTGAGTCAAGTTAGACACATACATGTATCCTCTGAAACATCAATGACTCTGCTTTGTCGCTGTCCCCATTATAGCAACCTATGCTTAATAACAACATTTCTCAGATCACAAAACACTGTGGTGTCCTCAGAGAATTCACTGGATAATCGCAGTTCGTTTTACTCCCTCCTTTGTCCTTGGTCCCGACATGTTGCTATTAAAGCGGAGACATGACAGTATGGATAAAGTTGTGATTAGGTAAATAAATACCACGTTTCGTTGTCGATCTAGATTTGCACGATGTTTTTGGGATTGCACGGAGTGAACAGGATACAATAATAATAATGCGGTTTATAAGACTCATATCCAAGCTAAAACTCTCTCACGCAACTTCACAAAATGTGCGGAAAAGCTAAGCTATATCATACCTACAGTTCAACTTCACGAACTCGTTTGCATTCGAGTATTATTGTATGGTGTTTTTGTTTAATGGGCTGATCTCAACCGAGGTTTAGACTGAAGCATTTATTGCGAAATTAAAAACACAGATGAGGATTCCTTTTCTCATTTAGTAACATTATAAAGAAAGCCTTGTTTCTCTAGATTGTATAGATTGATGTAGAATTTGTCCGCTCTCCAGATCTTTTAACACCAGAAATCAGCTGTACTGTCCATGAATTCTACTGCTCTGGGTTATGTCCAATAAGCTCCTTAAAACACCACTCTTGAATGTATGAAAATATAGGTATTCTCAGTGACTACATCCTTTACCGTGGAGGCGCGAAAGTACAATGCCTGTTGGTGCGCACTGAATAAAAATCACCTTGGGTGTGGGTAATCTCCCTTGGCGACTTGAATATAGCGCGTTTTGGTGACGTAGTTGTCTAGACATGACGTAGTTTAGTGACGTGGAATGTGAAATATCTTGTCAGTATTTCATGAATTGGTTAACCCAGACATCTTATATTAAAAATATATATTAGGGGATGAATTTGAATATGTAAGAATCGGGGTTATAAGGTTCAACTGCCGGTCATGATATCTAAAGGACAGGATGGAGATGTTTACAGTTTGGTCAGATTCTGACGAACAATAGCGGATTCGTTCAATCGCAATTTAGATAACCACAACAGCCACTTACCAGCAACATTTTTTTCCACGCAAGAAACTTTTATATTTTCATACAGAAGTTACCGGATAATTGTAATTCTTTTTATGGCAACAATTTTTAATCGCATTTTTTTTCTATGCTTCTGAGCAGTAGTCTACTGTATAGGTAGATGTGTGTATTTGATGTAAATGAAACATAATAATATTGCAAGAGATCGCTCTATAAACTACACCATTCCAGTAACTTGTCTGTATCAGGGATAGGGTACACTATTAAGTCTCGCAAACCTGCCATGTGTGGTTGATTTAGTAAGGGGGAGGGGTTGGATGAAGGGAATGGAGATCAGTATGAAGACCCGACCTGCTATTGCAGCTTCTTAATACATGTATTATGTGACTGACAGTATAAGGACGTTCTTTTAGAAATACCTGTGAGTGGGTCTATGTCATTGTAGATGTGGTTCCTATAGGAATACCTCCCCACAATAAAATGCAGCAATCACAGGGATTTTTTAAAAGTAAATTTTAATAGATGTGGATCGATGAACTAATGCTGATACCGCCATAACAAGCCATGAGCTCCATACAAACTTAACGAGGTATGATTAATAAAAGTCAAGCGAACTGAAGACGATGCTGTTAGTAAAACATATACACTGAACAACTCAACATAACACCTTTAAGCTAATGGCGTTTGATCTACACACGCAAGATCTGAATTGCAATATCAGCTCGTTATAACCGGGATCCGAGTGTCCGTAAGATCTTGAAAATGTGAGCATTATCTTGTGTTCCTTGTACCGGAAACAACGTCATTACACAAAAGCCATTGCCATAGTTGCTGGGTTGCTCTTCTAAATCTCCACAACAGAGACTGTCCGGTGACTCTGTTTGGGGTCATCTAGTGGTATCTTCTGGGCACCCATTTACGTCTGTTCCGAAACTCTTCTTGTAGGTTACAGACCTGTAATAGGATTGGACCCTTTTTTCTTCTATGGGTTATATTAACATTTTGAGCTGCCCTCTGAACCCAAAGATTTAGCTTTCACCCAGACCCATACCAGATTGAAGCTCATTATGTGGCCCAAATTTTAAGACTTACCCAACCCTAGCAAATCCGTTGAAATTTTGAGCTTGGTTGCTATTTGTAAACAGAGCCTATATTTTTCACTGGTCAACGCCAAACCCCTCCTCTTCCGCCTGAGCACACCCTAGACCTGGCAGTTCCAGCCCAGGGCTAAATAGTGCCTGGTAAAATAAAGTAAAATGGACACAGATTCCCATGATATCAAAATTACCCCTCTGGAGCCCTTATTACTGGAAGCAGGGCATGCCAAAAGAGGGAAAAGGAGAGATGAAATATACCCCCTAAGGACCACAAAGTGAAAGTAGACTTACAGGCCTGTAACTTTGTAACTACAGGACGGTGTCTCCGCCCCTGATTCTACTGGGTGATCTGACCGTTTCTCCATTCCTGTCCTTGTCTAGTGTTCATCACCACCTACAGCATCTCCAAGGGCGATAAATTCAACAAACTTTCACAGCTTTCTTCTCTCCATCGCTATTCATGACAGGATTAAAATGTCAACCCACAAACACCTTTTTTATGCACCCACTCACTCTTTCCTCTGTTCAGCTATAACGTCGTAACCCACAAAGTAGGTCAAATGAAACTTTTGGTGACTTTAGTCCAGAATTTTAGGGTGATTGCAATATATTATATCCGAATTCAACAACAACAAAAGAAACGCAACAATCTGTTTTTTGTTTTTTGTTGTTTTTTTTTATTTTGAGGAATCAATTCTCTTCACTCCCCACTCCCACCCACCCCCTCCCCCAAAAAATGCATACAATTCTGTTGTTTTGGGTTGTTTTTGGTTTTTTTTTTGCCGAACTTCACTATTTAAGAGCTAGTAAATTATCGATGGAATCTCTCACCATCGTAAGAAATACATTAATTCTGCATGCTGAAAATTATTATAGGTGCATTCAGTACCTATTTATAAATGTAATTCTTCCCATGGCAAGAGATCTCACCGTTAATGCTCAAGCTCTTAAATGTGAAATACCCGGTTCTTAGTCAATACTTATGATTTACAGCTCGCTAACACGTAGACACTCCAAAAATGTTGGTATGGAAGGGAAATACTTGTAAATAATGTCTATAAATAGCACAGTACGGTCCTGAACAGTGAAGAACTTGTCAAGATAACAACTATGAACATTGTCTCTATATCTCATAGAATTATTAACATACAGGAGACACTGCTTACTCGCATTTTGCTTTATTGAACAGTATGTATAAAACCAGCATTTTTTTTAGAATAATATATCTATAAAATTCGAAAACTGTTAGCACTTTTTAATCGCAGCCTCCGCTTAAGCAAAATTTTATCCAAGTTGTTGTGGTGTTGCGGCAAAGCGGAGTCGATGTATCACCTTTGCAGGGGCTCAGGTGTTTTCCGATCACACATACTGGGGAATTATAAGATCGTATTTTACAAATTAAGTCAAAATTGTACTTACAGTATCGGTGTTAGTTCATTAGAATCGTATGCCACTTACGGAAAAAAAAAAAGCTAAAAAAACCTTTCCACTTCCCTAAAAAGGTCAGCGCTGCCCACAGCCCTGATTTTCCAATCACAACATTTGTTTACTAATCACTGTATGTATCATTCCTTCACACATCCTAGCCTCATCTTGAGACAGTGTCAAAAACGGGACTGTTGATCCTGGTTGACTGATGCGGAAAGGTCAGTCTCCATGTTGATGACATTGTTAAAGATCGTAATCGTCACAGTCTCAAGCAGTTCTCATGCACAATCTGAGTGAGTTTCTCAGGACACGGGAAAGTTGCTATTAGAGACAGTGCAAGAAAGAAGTGCCAATCTCAAACTTTGCATGGGTGTATTTTATGGTTTTTTTTTTTTTTTATTCAATGACTTTGTGATATACTTTGTCTATGACATTTTGGTGAACGTGTTGGGTTATTGCAAACTTAGAAAAGCCCAGTTCGCAAATTGCCTGCTATCTCTGAGATAAAAAGTCTACCCACCATAGCAATGTAAACATTCAATGAGGAATTTGACCTCCTCGTACTATCAAATTGGTTGCGTGAGATCGGCTGGTTTCAGCCGCAATCCACGCTTTTGTGAAATACGACGTCATAGGACAACGTGAGTTGATGACATTGGGTATGAACACAAGGCAGTAAAAGTCCAAGATATGCGTGGTTCAGCGACATTAATTGTGGTAAAGATGTTTCATAAAACACGGGTCCATGTGCTTGACACTGTATACCTCACACCTGTAATCGTGTTTATTTCTTTCACAGCTCAGCGTGCAGATGCACTAGATCTGGAGTACTCACCCACTGCACTGGTCTGTGAACTCAAACTATGACCAGCCTGAAAACTTGAATCGAGAGCTTGCGCGCTAATGCTCGGATCACCTACCTCATAAAAATGACATTGATATTTTGGTGGTGAATGTACTCTGACTAGAGTAGAACAAGCAGAGTTCATGTAATTCTTACGATGATAAAAGATCCCATTGCTCAAATTTTAAAGTATTGATTACAAACAAAGCTCCTTATAGAATCTATTAGTGTAGTGCTCTGTATGATGAAACCTGCAACAATCGCTCAGATATGGCCCTCGCTTTGATGCTGAATGCTGTCAGTTACTGGCACGGTTCTCATAATATAGGGAATCATTGTTTTGTTTTGTTTTTATTTGATGGCATGAGAAACAGAGCGAGCGAGCGAGAAAGAGAGAGAGAAAGAGAGAGAGAAAGAGAGAGAAAGAGAGAGAGAGAGAGAGAGAGAGAGAGAGAGAGAGAGAGAGAGAGAGAGAGATGCCTCTATTTAAGACTTCCACACAACTCATAAAATGTATTTAGCTTAAATGAAAACATAAAGAAATAGTTAATTATTTGACGGTACTCACAGTAAAATTTCCTGGAGAAGATAAAATATTTTTCGGAGGTTTCCAGATAATCTAGGTGACCAACAGTTACAGCTGGGATGGCGATTGTTGGTTATTCCATGATATTTGAGAACTTCCGCATTAACGAACCGATCTCTTACCATCGTAAGAATTCTTTTAATTCTGCATGTCGAATATTACCGAGGATGCATTCAACGCTGATGCATTATTGTAATTGTTACGTTGTTAAAAGATTCCATCGTTAATGCTCTAGCTTTCAGTTAATAGTTCCCTGAAACGGGTATCGTACCCGAGGTCCGAAAACAATGAAAGACAATTGGTCTGAACAGATAACATCAGAGTCGACGAGTTTTCTTTTTTTTTTTCAGGGAATGTGCAATATATTAACCTTTATGGAGGTGTAAATTGGTTTGAAAAAAAATAGGTCATTTCATGCTAACAGTAAACGTGCCTGGTATCCGCCTTCTCTTTTAAACGTCATCTGCCACGTAACAGCAACACTACACGTCCACATAAATAAACTCTAAACCTGTTCAATGTTTATAAACAAACTGTTCATCACGTGACCAACATTACCTTCTGTCAGGAAGGACAACACAGTTGACAAACTGACGAGTTGTATCCCCTGTGAAAAGTGTGACATTTTGAACTGCTGACAGAAGAGTGACACAGTGGACAAAACATACCTCAGACCAGGTTGTCATTTTTTTTTTTTTGAGACAGGAGGTCACTTTTATGAGTCATTGCATGGAATTTTAATGGACCTTGTTTGGGGACAACAGTGTTTGACTGTTCATCTATGTGTGTGTTGGTTTGTCACTGTCTGTCTGGCAGTCTGTCTGTCTAAGTGCTTTTTAAACTATCTATGTCTCTATCACATTTTCCTTCTTTGCCTCCGTCCCTCTTCCTCTTTTCTCTTGGTTATGTCTTCCGTGTTTCCATATCTAGTAGGTGCTCACACTTCCTCAATGTGATCAGCTCGCACCGACCAAAGAAGTACCCCATTATCAGCCACTCGTATTCTTCTGATAACATAAAAATGAAAGTGGGAAGTTCTGATTGCAGGAATTGTGGCTTACGATGCCAAGATTATCATGTCCGCATTAGAACTAAGAATGATCCATGGATTATCTCCAAGACACAAATCTCACTAGACAAAAGCTGAGTGTCCTTAATGTTTGAAATTGATAATATTTGCCTAGGTAGGGGGGATGGCGGGGGGCGCATTACTGTACACCATCTAGTTCTGCTGGAGAAGACAATGTTGTCTGAGATAAAGGCCCGTATTGAGGCTATGACCTTGAACTTCATGAACTTCCGGTGTCACTACAAGCATTTGACCCGTTTTATAATATCAACCAATACCAGCCAATACCTCATTGTTTTTTGAATTCCTCACATGTTCTCATAGCTCTTTTCAAACTAAACATGAAATCCGGAAGTCTAAAGTGCTTTGCTTCTATTTAAACCTAGAACTATATTTTTGTTTTTAAAGTTTTGTTTTAAAGTTTGGTTTGTTTATTTCACCCACAATCCACAGCACGGCCGGTATTCTTTTACGTCTAATTCTGTATTTTCTACTTCCCTGTCCATGCATGTATGCATACAACCGTCCCTCCATCCATCCATCCATCCATCCATCCATCCAGCTAGCTAGCCAGCCAGCCAGTCAGCCAGTCAGCCAAGTTGCTAACCAATTATCTATCTATCTATCTATCTATCTATCTATCTATCTATCTATCTATCTATCTATCTATCTATCTATCTATCTATCTAACAACTTCCAGCTTGCCTGCCTGCTTGCCTGCCTGCCAGCCTGCCTTCCTGCCTGCCTGCCTGCCTGCTTGCCTGCCTGCTTGCCTGCCTGCTTGCTGACCGACATTCTGTCTGTTACTCCATCCTTCATTCCATCTTTCCTGTGGCTTCATTATTAATCACCTGTAGACAAATGATGATGCAGTTCATTGGTTTATTTATTTTGATCCTCCACTTATGTGTCGCTGGTCTGAATCTCTGTCTGGTTACTTGTGTTTGTTACTGGTCTATTATATCTGTTCCCTGACCACTGGCCAGCTGTTTAGTTTGAATGACTCCATGTTCCTCTAATAGCTCACTATGTGACGTCAAACACACCATGTTGTTGGCTCAAACACACACAGGTCTATGTACCTACAATACACACATAGTATTATAGTATACATTGTTTCCTCATTATGAAGTAATTATTGGTTTTCTGCTTCTATTATATTTCATCCTTTATTTTTTTTTTGTTTCTTTGTTTTGTTTCGTTTGTAGGCAAATAGGCTATCTCTCTGCCTCTCTCTATCTCTCTCTTTCTTTCTCGCTCTCTCTTGTTCTGTCTCTCTCTCTCTCTCTCCTTCACCTGCCTGCTTGTCTGTCTGTCTTTCTCTTTCTCTCTCTTTTTTTCTCCTCTGTCTGTTTGTCTGTCTGTCTGTCTGTCTTGTCTTTCTCTCCCTCTATCTTTATCTTTGCCTCTCTCACACACACACACACACACACACACACACACACACACACACACACACACACACACACACACACACGCTAACATCTCTATCTGTTCACACATCCATCTCTGCNCACACACACACACACACACACACACACACACACACACACACACACACACACACACACACACACACACACACACACACACACCCGCTAACATCTCTATCTGTTCACACATCCATCTCTGCCTCTGTCCATTTATTATCTTTACAATATCCGGATCTCTCAGCTCAGTAATAATGACCAGATATCACAACATATGGACAGTCCAGTCAAATAATACTAGTCCTTCCGCATCACCATCCGGCTTCACTCGCGCAGGTCAACGGAACTGACACCTTTTGAAAACTAGCTTCGCTTTTTTTGGTGGCTACTGTACATTGACAGCTACATCCTGCACCACCCAAATAAGCAGCGGAAATGGGCGGAAATAACTAGTAACAATAACAGAGTTCCCTTTTGATACTAATAATAAGAAGGAAATAACAACCTTGATTGTCCATTTCAGACAGTCACATAGAACTTTGACAGCTGACAAGTCGTCCATAACCTTGATCTAATGATAAACTAAGCTCTTGACAGGAGTTCTCTCATATAGTCCTTAAGAAATTTGCTGGAGTTCCGAGTTCAGCTAGAGCCCAGTGCAGGACACTGTGCAAACAATCTGTACAACCCTCTGTTGTAGCCCCATCTAAAGGTATGAAGATGCCAACAGCACCTGGCATTTTGATATGCAATTTTAAATTGTCCCTGCAAAATCAGAAAATTGGCCATGGGGAGGGGGGGAAGGGGTTGGATTTTAATTTCAAAGGCTTAGATAGGTGCAAATATATGTGTAAACTCAGAATAGGTGAGATTTAGTCACCCAGGTATAAAATTTGTGGTTGTTGCTAGGTGAGTAAGGTTACCCTGTTTACTGAGTGAAAAGGCCCAAAATATTAGGTTGTCTGCTTCACTGCCTAAGTTCTCAAAATCTGACTGGTTCAGGTGCATTTTTCTTTGTGTCAAAATTTGGAGGAAGAGCTAAACAACATATTTGGAAAGTATTTTGAAACGGCACCCCAGGATAAGTTAATGAGAGGTGTAAAACCTAATATAGCCAACAGTGAAAAATACATTGGCATCTTCAGACCTAAAATTTCATTGTGCATGAGTTGAAGGGATGAGAGAGTTACAGATGGGATACTTTCGGACCAGGTTGTCGTAAAAATCAGAAAAAAAATGTTTACAAAGCTGAGTCCACCACAAACTGGCTATGTTAGTTATGATAATATATGTATTATTGTTGTTACTAGGCCTGGTTTTATACCACTGTTACTACTGTACTAACTAGACCACTCCTCGTGTTATCTATCACCAACCAGGAAGTATCAGTATCTATACCACCGTGATACTATACCACCGTGGTACTCTTTCAAGCCGTGTATGTCTAAGCTGTGAAGTGATCACAGAGCCACCTAGTGTCTGGACGGGTGAGAAGCACAGAATAGCACTCACGGTGGTAACACGTGGTATGGTGAGAACAGGAAGTAACAACAAGAGTCACGTAGAGGTTGTTATGGGTAGTAGGATGTTGGTGTTTTGTTTTTGTTGCTATTAGCGTTGGTAATGGTGCTGTTGTTGTTGTTGTTGGTGGTGGTGGTGATGGTGGTGGTGGTGGTGGTGGTGATGGTGGTAGATGTGTTAGAAAAATTATGCTAATGTGTCTGTTTTTCTTCTTCTACTTCTTCTTATTCTTCGTCTCCTCCTCCTCCTCCTCCTCCTCCTCCTCTTTCTTTTTGCTTATTCTTTTTTTTTTCTTCTTCATCATATTCTGAGTTGGCATCTCTGAGCTAATCTCAGACACCATGTACGTGTGTAAAATCATGTCTTTTACTACAGCACCTACTAGAAAATTTAACTTTGCAGTTCTAGCAGACAATATCCATTTGCTTATGTGAGCAAAATTTCACTGACATAAAACTGGAATTTTTGAAATTATTACACTCTAATTGTTGGTTTGTTTGTTTGGTGATGGATTGGTGAAAATACCCGATAGTATGCTCCATGTTCCAGTTGAGATATTCTTGCAGTGCACGGAATAAAAAACCTTTATGCACTATAATGTACTTGGCTAGTCAAAACAATGCAGCATTTGTCTATACTTCACCTCGACCTCCACAATTTCCTGATGTTATCATTAAACGTGTGTGTATGGCAACAGCGGTTACATCAGTACTTTACAGTATTATTCAGAGAACTACCATAATAATATACTCATAGATCTAAGCTCCATCTTCAATTCACGGTGAAATCGTATTGTCTCGTTGCCCTAAATCTCTCTTCAATGTCCTTGTTTCGCCTTCATATCATGGCTCATTCCGATCACCCACGCACATGTAGATAGTTCAGAAGTTTAAAGCTGCGCCATCCGATCGTCAGCGTGAGAAATCCAAGCCCAGCTAGACATGTAATGACTGCGGACTCATGTCTTCACTCAGATGGATATACTTTCACTGTGAAAATTCTAAACATTTTATTTGAAAACGTGCGCAATAACGATGGGGTGTCTTATTATTGTAATAATTATATTAACTCTGTATGTTGAGAGGCACTAGAGATGCAGTTAGCACCGACGCGCTAATGTAATTCTTACGATAGTAAGATAGCCCATCGTTAATGCGCTAGCTCTTGCACAGCAATTTTCTTAACCGTAATGTTTGGAGGGATGTGTACAGTTTCTATGGATTAAGAATTTCTTCACTCTTAAAGACGGGGGGAAAATAGCTCTCAGATGTGAAGCTCGTGATTGAATTAAAATGAGTGAAGTGTTCCATCATGCATCTGCTCTCCTCATACACCTCCTCATACACCTCCTCATACACTTCCTCATACACTTCCTCATATACTTCCTCATATACCTTCTTATACACCTCCTCATACACTTCCTTATACACCTCCTCATACACCTCCTCATACACCTCCTCATACACCTTCTCATACACTTCCTCATACACTTCCTCATATACCTCCTTATACACCTCCCCATACACTTCCTTATACACCTCCTCATACACCTCCTCATACACCTCCTCATACACTTCCTCATACACCCCCTCATACACCTCCTCACACACCTCCTCATACACTTCCTCATACACCTCCTCATTCACCTCCTCATACACTTCCTCATACACCTCCTCATACACCTCATACACCTCCTTATGCATCTCCTCATACACCTCCTCATACACCTCCTCATACACCTCCTCATATACCTCTTCATCTACCTCCTCATACACCTCCCCATACACCTCCTCATACACCTCCTCAAATACCTCCTCATACACCTCCCCATACACCTCCTCATACACCTCCAGCTGGCCTTGATCATTGTCATTGAAACAAAGTCCATATATCATCCGGACACAACTCATCAGTTTGGAGTGCTTGTCAAGAGCACGTTTCACACACTGGTGTGGACAGGCGCGTGGGGAGGGGGGCGGGGGCGGGGGCGTGTTACACTATCACCACAATCAGGAAGTCCTGCAGTTCTTGGAACCCAATGATGAAAGTGCGAGAAGAGGACATGGGTGAATACAGTCGGCTAGCGAGTACTCAGAGAGGATTGATACTTCGCT
The DNA here is from genome assembly GCA_033807755.1 of Ellobium chinense. NCBI lineage: Eukaryota > Metazoa > Mollusca > Gastropoda > Ellobiida > Ellobiidae > Ellobium > Ellobium chinense. The sequence continues at coordinate 2,242,933 of JAWQUT010000052.1, read as the reverse complement.
TTCAATGATTCATTGACATTAGGAGTAACTGAACACAAAATATAGATTGAGGTCCATATTTATAAATTATATTACTGGGACAGTGTGCTCGAGAGAGAAATAGTCACTGGGTAAGATGCAACGTGGCAGATGTAGGGCAAAATATTAAGCTCTGTTATTATGCTCACGTTAAAACAATGCCACTATATTGTCACTTATGTTGCCGGAATGTTATACTTCCTGCTGATGCTGTTAAAATTGATTTATGCTGTCGTTGTTTGTTGTCGTTGTTGTTGCTTATAATTGTTGTTGTTGTGGTGTTGTCTATGTTGTTGTTCAGGTGCATTTTCTAACATTAGCCTTGTTGCCTACATTGTATGCCATTATTTCCGGTGTTTCTAAAAGCTGTAGGATCCATACAATGACAGCGACAACATTTATTGTTGTCATCGCTCACCATTAAACATAGGCATTACATGACACATATATAGACCAGTGCACAACAAATACGGAAGTGAAAACGTCATCAACGATATGTTAAAACTCAGAAGTTAAACGGTGGTTTGTTTTTTTCGGGATGGGTGGGATGGGANGGGGGGGGGGGTGGATTAAAATGGAAAGTCGAGAAACGAAAAATGTTCAGTGTATCGATCTGGTCTCTAAATGCGCTTTCTTGCCTGTGGCTCGCCCGACCCATCGATTGGTCCACGCACTGTCTCCGCCATTTACATGAAAGTTGCACAGTGGAGATTAGGCATACTCTGACGTCACGGTGACGTCAGTAGACGCGCGTTTTTTATGTCGTCTATGGGAAAATGGGTCTGAGATTTAGTCTGGATGCACGTCGCTTGCAAAACTTCCAGTTTTTTTTTTCTTTTTGTTTGACTTTTTTTTTTTTTAGCATGGTGTGTGGAATTTGCGTCAGAGGCATGTGAAAGTGGAGCGGGCTTTGACCGGAATGGCTCTCAGAGCTGTTAGCTAAATTGAAAAGTTCGAGATTTAGCGTACAAAATAAGGGGGTTAATGTTTCCTGTCTCATCTCTATCCAGAAATAGCCGAGACCAAAAATACCTGTACATCTAGTTTAAACTTCGTTACAAACAGCAGCCGACACCAGAACGGCAACAACAGTAGTTTTTCCAAAGACAACAATAATATCAACGACAACAACAGTAACATCTATACAGGCAACTTACACAATGACAGTAGCAAACACAACAATGTATTTGAACACGCAGTTTACCTAATTCATAGTAATACCTGTAATGTATCATAATAAGCATAGTTCGCAATATCCGTATTTTTGACATGATCTGCTACCAACAGTGTTAAATAATATAATGGTTTGCGGTGGGCTGATTTCGTATAAATATTGTTTTCTAAATGCGGGCTCTCGAGTATATTTTTTACTTCGTATCCATTGTTTGAAAGCGTTAACTTGAATTAAAATTCTGTCATTAGAATCGGCTTAGATACAAAACATTACATTGGACCAAGTAGTGAAACACAATGTTGTTATGCCTTCATATAGACAATATGTGAAAAACAAGCATAATAATCGCCATTCGCCAGATTAGGTTAAGCCAATATGGCCGCCACCATTTTCATCATGGGATGTCGATAGACAACTATAGTGTTGCAATACAATTCCAGAAACTTCGAAATAAGCGGTTCACACTTGTATTTGTTTGTGCACTTCTACGCATTACAAACTGCACTGGTGGCTTTACAAAATACACGTATAAACTAGAGACTGATATAATAGCTGTGTTTAACGTAGATATCATAACCCAAGGGCCATTTTAGGATAAATCTCGCTCATTAAACCCACGCACTCTCCGTGCCTACGCAAGGAAAATAACATAGTCTCACCTAAGGGGATTGATGCACGTGCCGTCATACATTGTACAGCATGCATCAATCTCAAGTGAAAGAAAACATGATAGTTACAACAGAGATGGGATGGTTTGACCTGCTAGAATATTTCGAGATCAGATGTGGTAAAACATCGTCTAAATCTTAATCAGCTGATCAACCTTGTTA